>CM021101.1:339753591-339971785 GCA_007115665.2 Sequoiadendron giganteum | reverse complement strand
CCCTCACTCTCTCCCTCCCACTCTCTCTCCCTCCTTCCCACTCTCCTCCCTCTCTCCCACTCTCTACCATTAACCCTTAGGTCTATGTGTGTAAAAATCAGATATCCGATTTGTGAAACTTTGATGTGTAGAGCCAAAATCTTACCGTTGCATAACATGTTTTACAAATCAGACATCCGATTATATCGGATATCAGATTTGTGGATCATAGAAAAACCCCATGTGGGGTGTTTTTGTGCATTCCAATAGACCCTACATTTTGTTTGCAGCACTTTGCAGGTGAAAAACACGCGGTTTCAGATAGGAAGAGACAAAGATCAACTTTTTGGAGCATCTTGTACTCAAATTTGTCATAAGGAATGTTTTTTAGCATCTTTTATGAGGTATAATGGGGAGCAGCAGTCATCAAAAGCAAAAGCCTAAGAGAAAGCTTACAAAAGAACAAATATTAGAATATAGACAAAGAGATAGAGAAGGTCATAGGAAGAAAAGACAAGGTATGTTAAATATTGATGACCCTGAGCCCTATGGTCTTTCAAGTGAAGAGGAAATTGAATATGTTCAAGGTGAAAATGTAGAACATGATATTGAAATTGGGAATGAAAATGTTCAAATTGATATTGAAAATTTTCAAGGTAAAAATGTTGGAATTGAAGATGTTGAACATAGTATTGAAATTGGGAATGAAAATATTGAAATTGATAATGAAAATATTGGAATTGAAGATGTTGAACATGATATTGAAATTGGGAATGAAATTATTCAAATTGATATTGAAAATGTTCAAGGTGAAAATGTTTGAAATGAAGATGTTGAACATAATATTGAAGCAAGTGTAAATTATGTTTCACCAGATTACACGAGAAATGAAGAACCTTGTGTGGAAGAAAGACATATTCCAAATTCAAGACCTTCAAGGACCCCTAAATGGTTAGTTGAAACTGATGATAACATTATAAACAATTTTGAAGGCAAGAGGTCAAAACGAACTGTTCGGTTGTGGGCTAGAATACTTTTCAACCAATATTTTAGTGACAAGACATTGACTGAGCAATGCCAATTTTTTGTAAAATTGCTAAAGATGCAAAAGATGAGACCTTTACTAGCCAAATTGAAGATTCATGTGAACAAGAGGACCAAAAAAAATTCTATTATTCTCAAAAATATTTTTAATGCTCTCAAGTCTATTGGAAAAAATAACAAGGAAAAAGATAAGAGAGTTGCTCGGAAAGTCATTACAACCACCCTAGTAAGACATCAATTGAAAAAGGCTTGCTTTATGAGACAAACTTGTATAGATTTTGACTTCAATCGTACAAATTTGGATAAAGCACTTACAAGAAGAGAAAGAATAGATGATCCTCTTTAAAACGATACATGGGATTTTCTGAGAGGCTTCCACGTGTTGATAAGAAGCTAACCGATAGTGTAAATCAGGCAATTCAACACTTTTGGCATGATAAATCTAGAGTATCACCCAATGAAAAGGATGTTTTAAAGTTAAGAATTGGCAGTCGAGACCGTACACTACATCCTAAACATTTCTTGGAATCAAGCCAAATAATGTTGTTCAACAAATTTATTCAAACACATCCAAATATGGAAATCTCGCAAAGAAATTTTGAAGGTTTGAAGCCATTTTATTGTGTGCCTCTTAAGATTCACAATACTTGTTGCAAATACCATGTGGAGTTTTCAATGTACCATGAACTATTATGCTATATCCGTTCTACTTTGCATACTAATGAAATGTTGTAGGAGTGTGGTGCAATGCATCTTCCGAAATCATCAAGGGACTTGCTAGATCTATTTTTATGTTCTAGGGATCATGGTTCCTTTTTCTACAAAAATGATTTTTTAAATGTGAAGTGCTCACAATGTGGTGGCTTGTCAAAGTTTGTTCAATATTTTCATGAGGGTTTTGAACATGAATTTGGAAAGAATCTTGTTGAGAAAAAGAGATATGAGATAGTCAAATATACTTTACAGAGTCGAGGTGAAGGTTCTAGATGCGAGTTGGTTACAAAAGAATGCAATCTTGCTGATTTTATTTCAGATTTTAAGGATAATATTTTCTACAAATATTGAAGGCATAGTCATAGGTCTCAGTGGTTGGATCAACAATTCAGGATATGTAAGGACTCTTTTCCGATTGGAACTATTATATCAGTTGCTGATTTTGCTGAGAACTACACATTGCAACCACAAAATGAGGTACAATCTCAGTATTACAATTCCATTCAAATTGCTATTTTTTGTCCACATAACATTTAGACATGCACCTGATAGTACAGAGGAGGATCGAAAGATAATCAAAGAGTATCATTTTTATATGAGCGATGATAGATCTCACTCGTCCGAGCATGTCCAACATTGTTTCAATAATTTTTTTGAGTTCTTGCAGGAGCATGATATAGCATTGGGCCGACATCTCATTTGGTCAGATAACTGCACCGATCAATTCAAGAATGCTCGTATGTTTTATTGGTTGAGTAGAATGCATGTAGAGAGGGGTGTACCTAATATTTGGAGTTTTATTGAAGCTGGGCATGGGAAATGGGTGCATGATGGAGCAAGTGTATGTGTAAAGAGAGTTCTAGTTAAGGAGCAATTGAAGATTTCAGGAGAAAAATTTAGTGATGCACGTTCTATTGTTGATTGGTGTAGTTCAACATTGTCACAAGGAGGGACACTTGATTCAACACTACATATATTGTTTTGGTTGGTTGAGGAGGGTACAGTGAGAGGTAGATTGGATTGTCATACAATCAAATATTCTTCAAAGATGCATTTGTTTCAAAGCTTAGATGCAAGCACATGGACCATTTGGACACGACAGTTGGCTTGTTTTTTTTAAAGTTTTATTCAGTGCAAGTGGGATCAATATGAGTCAAGTGAGTGGGTAGATACATGGGTTACACAATATCTAACTCCTTTATCTCAAACTATATCCATGACAAATTACACAATGGAAAGTTCACTTGATTATGACCGAATTTCAAATCTACTACATCCAAGACATGTTTTTGCAGTTGTTGCATTGTAGGGGAATGAAGAGAGATCAAAATATTGGTTGGATCGATGTGTGCGGATAAAGGACAAGCTAACACAATCAATGGAAGATGATTATGGGTTCGTGTATCCTACAGGTTCAGTTGTGGTTGCAGGAACTTGGTTGTGAACATACATGATTAGAAAGAATGGTATACCTACATTTGAAGACTATGAGAAACACAAAACCATTCTCATGTATTCACACTTTGTTATGGCAACAAATGTTAAGTTGTTGAAGCATCATGCCAAACCAAATACAAAACAACTATGGACACTTAGTAATGTTGATCATTAAACAATATTGGATACTCTTAAGCAAAGAGATGACCCTTCAGGCATACTTGAATAACATATTCAAGAATGGAAGGTACAATGCTTAAGCATTTTTTTGTTGTGACAATATAGATTTATCATTTGAAATTTTTTACAATATTCCTGACATGATTGATCATGGACCTGCTACAACAATAGCCAACTCTGATCCTTTCAAAGAGGTATGCGACAAATTACAATAATATAGATTGGTTATTCAAAGCATCTTTTATAATTTGCATTACCAATTCATCATCATTTAGGTTGTTTAGATTAATATAGATTTATTAGTCTAAGCATCTTTATAGAATGAAAGTTGCACCACTTTGCAACTTTACACCGTTTGCATTTGACACCTTTCCCTCAACTGAAAACTCATCACCACGAGAAAATGCCTCTGAGAGAAAAAAAAATGAGAGTTTATTGTAGATGGTCCCAACACGATCCCATATCATCAGACTAAGAGTCTATAAGCATCATGGTTTTCAAGGAATAGTCCATCAAAGATTGTTTTCTTTTAGCACTTTCGAATCTTGAGGGAAATCATCGGTCCAATGCAACTCAGAGTAATTCAGCGTATTTGGGTGAAAAAGAGGACCATACCTAGTGTAAATGTACCCATCTAGACATGTTGGAATAGTCTGTTTGGTCGTACGAGTTCGAGTATGAAAGTTGCACCACTTTGCAACTTTAAACTGCTTGCATTTGGCAACTTTTCCTTCAATTGAAAACTCAGCACCATGGGAAAATGCCTTTGAGATAGGAAAAACTGAGAGAGGTTATTGTAGATGGTTCCAACATGATCCCATATCATTAGACAAAGAATCTGTAAGCATCACGGTTTCTGAGGAATATTTTGTCAAAGATTGCTGCCTTTTAGCACTTTGGACTCTTAAGGGACATCGTCGGTCCAATGCAGCTCAGAGTGATTCGGTGTATTTGGGTGCAAAAGAGGAACATACCTAGCATAAATTTACCCATCTAGATGTTTTGGAACAGTCCGTTTGGTCGTACGAGTTCAAGTATGAAAGTTACACCACTTTGCAACTTTACACTGCTTGCATTTGACAACTTTTCCCTCAACTGAAAACTCATAACCACAGGAAAATTCCTTTGAGAAAGGTTATTTTAGATGGTCCCAACAAAATCCCATATCATCAGACAAAGAGTCTGTAAGCATCATGGTTTCCGAGGAATAGTCCATACAAATATTGCTATCTTTTAGCACTTTGGACTCTTAAGGGAAATTGTCGGTCTAATGTAGCTCGGAGTGATTCGACGTATCTGGGTGCAAAAGAGGACCATACCTAGCATAAAAGTACCCATCTAGATGTGTTGGAATAGTTTGGTTGGTCGCACAATTTCGAGTATGAAAGTGGCATCACTTTGCAACTTTACGCTGCTTGCATCTAACAACTTTTCTCTCAATCGAAAACTCATCACCACGGGAAAATGCCTTTGGGATAGAAAAAACTGAGAGAGGTTATTGTAGATGGTCCCAACACAATCCCATATCATTAGACAAAGAGTTTTTGAACATCACGGTTTCTAAAGAATAGTCCGTCAAAGATTACTACCTTTTAGCACCTTAGACTCTTAAGGGAAATCGCCGGCCCAATGCAACTCAAAGTGATTTGTTGTATTTGGGTGCAAAAGAGGACCATACCTAGTGTAAAAGTACTCATCCAGATGTGTTGGAATAGTTCGTTTGGTCGTACGAGTTCGAGTATAAAATTCGCACCACTTTGCAACTTTACACTGCTTGCATCTAGCAACTTTTCCCTCAACTGAAAACTCATCACCACGGGAAAATTCCTTCGAGATAGAAAAAATTGAGTGAGGTTATTGTAGGTGGTCCCAACACGATCCCATATCATTAGATGAAGAGTCTGTAAGCATCATGGTTTTCGAGGAATAGTCTCTCAAAGATTGCTGCCTTTTAGCACTTTGGACTCTTAAGGGAAATCGTCGGTCCAATGCAGCTCAGAGTGATTCAGTATATTTGGGTGCAAAAGAGGACCATACCTAGCGTAAAGGTACCCATTTGAATGTGTTGGAATAGTTTGTTTGGTCGTATGAGTTCGAGTATGAAGGTTGCACCACTTTGCAACTTTACATTGCTTGCATCTGGCAACTTTTCCCTCAACTGAAAACTCATCACCATGGGAAAACACCATTAAGATAGAAAAAACCGAGAGAGGTTATTGTAGATGGTACCAACATGATCCCATATCATTAGATGAAGAGTTTGTAAGCATCATGATTTTTGAGGAATAGTCCATCAAAGATTGCTGCCTTTTAGCACTTTGGACTCTTAAGGGAAATCGTCGGTCCAATGCAACTCTAAGTGATTCGACGTATTTGGGTGCAAAAAAGGACCATACCTAGTGTAAACCTACCCATCCGGACGTGTTGGAATAGTTCATTTGGTCATATGAGTTTGAGTATGAAAGTTGCACCACTTTGCAACTTTACACTGCTTGCATCTGACAACTTTTCCCTCAACTGAAAACTCATCACCACGGGAAAATGAATTCAAGATAGAAAAAAATGAGAGAGGTTATTGTAGATGGTCCCAACACAATCCCATATCCTCAAACAAAGAGTCTGTAAGCATCACGATTTCTAAGAAATAGTCTGTCAAATATTGCTGCCTTTTAGCACTTTGGACTCTTAAGGGAAATTGTCGGTCCAATGCATCTTGGAGTGATTCGACACATTTGGGTGCAAAAGAGGACCATACCTAGCGTAAAAGTACCCATCTAAACATGTTGGAATAGTCCATTTGGTCTTACAAATTTGAGAATGAAAGTTGCACCACGTTACAACTTTACACTGTTTACATCTAGCAACTTTTCCCTCAACTGAAAACTCATCACCACGGGAAAATGAATTCAAGATAGAAAAAACTAAGAGAGGTTATTGTAGATGGTCCCAACGCGATCCCATATCATCAGACAAATATTCTTTAAGTATCATGGTTTTTGAGGAATAGTTAGTCAAAGATTGCTGCCTTTTAGCACTTTGGACTCTAAAGGGAAATCGTCGGTCCAATGTAGCTCAGAGTGATTTGACGTATTTGGGTGAAAAAGAGGAGCATACCTAGCGTAAACGTACCCATACAGATGTGTTGGAATAGTCTGTTTGTTCGTACGAGTTCGAGAATGAAAGTTACACCACTTTGCAACTTTACACTACTTGCATCTAGCAACTTTTTCCTCAACTGAAAACTCATCACCACGGGAAAATGCCATC
Source organism: Sequoiadendron giganteum (assembly GCA_007115665.2). NCBI lineage: Eukaryota > Viridiplantae > Streptophyta > Pinopsida > Cupressales > Cupressaceae > Sequoiadendron > Sequoiadendron giganteum. The sequence goes on along the minus strand of CM021101.1, from coordinate 339,965,164 downwards.
AAGATAGAAAAACTAAGAGAGGTTATTGTAGATGGTACCAACATGATCCCATATCATCAGATGAAGAGTCTGTAACCATCATGGTTTCTGAGGAATAGACCATCAAAGATTGCTACCTTTTAGCACTTTAGACTCTTAAGGGAAATCATTGATCCAATGCAGCTCAGAGTGATTTAGTGTATTTGGGTGCAAAAGAGGACCATACCTAGCATAAAAATACTCATCTAGACGTGTTGGAATAGTCTGTTTTATCATATGAGTTTGAGAATGAAAGTTGCACCACTTTGCATCTTTACACCTCTGTAGAGATTTAGGGATGTCCTCTTCAGATCACTCTATTCTGAATAGGTTTGCAGAGCTACCAATGTTAAATCCAAGCTGACTAACTTCGAGCAAATCCAAGTTGACTGACTTCAAGAAAAGATGATTCTTTGAATGTAAGAATCCCAAGATGAAGGAAGACCATTAAGAGCCAACATGGTCAAATCTTTGTCATCAAAAATATGACCAATGGTAGAGAGTTGATCTCTCAATTCAAAAATATTCATGAAGTAGGTGATGAAAAATTCTTCTTCGGCCATCTTAACATGATGAAGTTGTTGCTTCAAGGCTAGAGCATGACTTGTGTTGTTGATCTCATACATCTTGTCCAAAGTATTAAGAATTTCTCTCACTTTCTTCAAATTAGAGATGATAGGAACAATATGGTCCTTCACAGAATCAACTAACATCTTCTTCACCTTGATATATTTCTTCCTCCATTGAAATTTCTCTTCCTCATCCGTGGGTTCAGAAACTTTTCTCTCCACACTCAACCAATTCATTTTCCTCCAAAGTGAGCATCATTCTGAATCTCCATGAAGTGAAGTTTGATGCTCCTTCGAGTCTATCCTCAATTTTAAGACCATTCACCATCTTGATTAAGATAGAGATAGAAAAAAATAGGAATAGAGGTATCACTGCAATAACTGGTCCCAACACGATCTTTTTCAAACCTGCATTGATACCATGTTAGTGTTTTAATGATCAAATAATACAACTGAAAGCACTAAAAAAATGCAACACATAAGAAAATAAACACAACAAGAAATCTTCTTACAACTCAGGCCCAACTCATAGCTGAATTTTATACAATGAATAATAGCATCTCTCCTAGATGCAAAGATACAATCGAATATTCTTCTCCTTGAAATCGGCCTGCTGCTGCAAGATGAAGCGCTGCTGTTGAAGTGCAAACTTCTGCTTGGAATTTGAATTATGCTGAATGAACTTGATTGAGGAAATGAACAAAAATCAACTTGTATTTATACAAAATAAGGTGACTCTTCAAAGAGGTCGACCTCTCTTGAAAATAATAAATTACAAAATAATATCAAGGAAGGTTGGCCTCATCCATTTAAATAAAATGAGTATAAATTAAATAGCCATAGGCTATCATTTAATTTATTACAACTTAATGTGATCGCTATCATATATGAAAAATGTGGTAGCATAGACAAGGAAGTGGAATATTTGAAAAAATACTTCAAATAAATGTGGTCTCATAGAATTCAATGACAAACAAATGCAATTGACAACTGCTCATAGTTTTTAGTTATGCAATGTGAAGTAATGATTTGAGTTTGAAAGATGTGTAATGCAATGTAATCAGCGATATAAATATAAACTACATAATATAACCATTATTTTTTATGCTATTGTACATTGATATTTAACCATTGCTCAAGATAAAAATTTCAAAAAGTTTAATCATGCACATGAGGAACAAATTAATTTTTGATTGTCAAATTCTATATATCAAATTATCCAATAATCAAGTGTATGTCCTAATACAAAAATTGCATCAATGCCACTTCAAACAAATTTTTACAAAATGTGGCATATGCCATCTCAATATGTATTCAAAATTTACATGCCAAAATGTCTATCTCATCCTAAACTACTGGTGGATCATCAAAATGGAGCCTCTTTGAAGCACTCATTGGCTCTGAAGGTAGTTGCACAACAAAAATTCAAACCACAATTGATATTAGTTATACTATATAATTTAAAATCAAATAATTAACATCAAAATCAATATACATTTAATTTTAATTGAACTCTAAAATTGAAATCTTGATTACCTAAAATATACGTCTCTTCAAAGGGTCAGGAGTCCTAGAATATACCAAACCAACAGTTGAAATTCCAATCTATATATGTGAACAAAAACATAAAATTGATCCAAGTTAGCATATGATTATTGGTAATAGGAACATATTTGCCAAACACAAAATAAAATAAACACATACCTCTTTAGGTTGATCTTTTTCTTTATCTCCTTCAAGTGTTTTGACACCTCCTCCTTGAGGCGTTTCAATACCTACTCCTTGAGTTGTTGCAATACCTACTCCTTTAGGCGGTGTGTCCTTTGTCAACAAATCTGTATAGCTCATAATTGCTTGTACATAAAATTGACAAGTACATATGAAACTACCAATCTATGTCGATGTATGTATAATCAATATAAGATCTTAAAACTCTTAATTCAATCCAATTTGAGTTAAATTACCTTCCCCTTATCTAAATTTTCACCTCCATAGTTTGGATGAGGCTGCACCTCACTCGCACTAGGTATTTCCTACAAGAGGAAAATAAGATAAGCATATAAGTTATTATATAATTTCATTAATGACAATTCCAATGACAAGCAAGTATATAATATAAAATGTAAACAAGTGAGTGAAAAAGATTTATACTGTGTGTGTGTCCAAGCCAAATGAAATGGCCCTAAGGGTTCTATCAGTCACTCGTGTGAGCTCCTCCTCAGACATCAACTATTAAATAGACCATGTAAATAAATATTAGTACTTGATACTATCTCTTATTAATATTTATTTATAAACAAATGCAAGTTATGAAATTACAACTTAAAACTTACCTATGTCACTATTCCAACATCCCCCTCTCTAGCAGGAGAGGACTCTGTAGGGTGTGCTCCACTCCCCTGAAACTGATCTATAATGTTCAAATCATGGAGGTCATAATCAAAAGTGTCCAAGGGATGCTCAACGGGTTGTACAAGAGGACCCAAGCATATCTGGTGACACATAGTGCAAGTATGTGGCACACAAATATGTGGACTTGAGGAGGATGATGCACCAACACTCGAGCCTTCGCCAACATCACCATAATGTGGCTGAGCTACTGTAGAAGCATGCAAAACCAAATGGCCACTCAAAGAGTGAATAGCCTGAATAGTCTGTGTGGCTGCATCTTGGATAATCTTTGGACGATATATTGGAGGTGGTGAAGGAAGGGGAGGAATGGAAGGAAGGGGAAAATTTGGGCATGGGACTACCCTATCTACCCCTGGTCTATCCTAGGGCATACCTCCACCGATGCCCTGGAAGGGTTTAATGTCAAAGTAATTGACATGATGCCCTAACACAAATTGAAAATATAATTTTTTAATAAAGTAAAATGGTATATCGGAATTATTGTTCGGTGGTTTATCAAAAACCATACACTAATGATCCTAAAAGTTAGCTACAATGTCCCTATGAATGCACCATTTAATAGAAAGTTTTTTTTTATTAACATTCACTGGAAAACTGGTGCAGGGGTCAATGAATAAAGAGGCTATTTGGGTTTTGGTTATTTGGAGATCTTTCACATCATCATAAGACAATCCACATCCATAATATTCCCTCATGTCTTCTCGCCACGAATGAAAGGAATTATGTTGGGTGGAGAGGGTTTCCATATTTTTTATTATTTCCTTCAATATTTTTGTCATATCTCTCAATCGAGGGATTGTCTTATAAACTTCACAAATTCCCCTCAATTGCCCCAATTTTTCACCAATTAAGTCTTCAATTGGTGGTTGTGGAGGTGGTGGAGCATTTGGCATTTGTGGATTTTCATTCTCAATCATAATACCTAATTAAAGTTAAAAACTAATTAATCTAATGGAAATTGCACAATATAAATGAAATTATTGTAAAAAAACCCTAGTTTTTAATAAAAATCCCAAAAAAACCCTACTTTTTCACATTAATCCATAAAAAATTCTAATTTTTGATAAAAATACATCAACAACACTAGTTTTTAATCAAAATCCATTTAGAAACATTAATTTTTAATAAAAATTCAATGTAAACTCTAGTTTTTGATAAAAATCAATAGAAAACCCTATTTTTGATTTAAAAAATCATAAAAACTACTTCAAATTAAGAGAGTCTACTTGAAAATTTGATTACAACATTTAAAAAACCAAATACTTACCTTTGAAATCGGATATCTTATAGAAGCGGATATCGGATTTTCGCTTTTCCTTGTGCGCTCGCATGGAAACTGTGAGAAATGAAGTTATAAGAGTCGACTATTTTTTATATGATGTTTCCACAAATCAGATATCCGATTTGTAGAAACTAGGTTTGGGCTTTGGTTCAACTAAATGTATTGACACCCGAACCTAGAAAAGTTAACTCAGCATTTCCGCGTTTTTGAGTTGATCCAAAATGTGATTTTTTTCTCATTGCCACTTTTTGGCCCATCATGATCCTACACATACCCATCTAATAAATCTAATTTCCTCCCACTTGCAAGAGAATATTCCAAGGGAATATTATTCCATTAGACATTCCTCTAAAAAGAGAATATTCCCATGGAATATTCCTTTGCATTATTTAATTTTAGTTTTAATTAACTAAATTTATCCTTTTTCCCCACCCATGAGAATATTCCAAAGAATATTCTCTCTCTTCACTCATTTGAAAAAGGGGAATATTCCTTTTTCTCAACAAAATTACTCAGCTTCATATGCAAGTTACCTTGTAACTTCTTATGCAAGTTAACTTTTGACCTCTTGTAGAGGTCAAAAGTGTGTTTGTTTGGACAAAAGTGAACCCTTAATTAAATCTCATCTTTCATTATCATCCATTGATGAGAATCCATGATCCATGCATCAAACTTCTTGCATCCTTGACCATTGATTAGCCTTTTTGATCTCAACCCTCCATTTCTCATTTGCTCTCTTATAAATAGGTCACTATTTGGAGATAAATGAATCCATCTTCAAAAGAAAACTTATGCTATTGAAATCACTCACACTCACACTCATATTTAGCACACATTTAACATATTTTAGTTCATTTTAATTGCATTAGTTAGTTTTGATATTTCATTAATGACTTCCATGATCACATAATGCATCCATTTAGCTTGTTTATTAATTAGGGTTTGAATATTTTAGCTTAGAATCCAATCATATTAGCTTTAAAGATTTTACATATTTAGATCATTTTTAGCATAACATCATATTAAACTAGCGTGCATCATGCTCATTTAGATTAAAATCATATTTTCATACACATCTCATAACTATTCCATTAGTTTTCTTCAATAAAACTGACTGGGACAATCTCCTTTATCCATGGGATTAAGAAAAGGTCATCATTTCACATCAATGCGACACCACTCCCCCAATAGGATAAGTTTCAATAAATTAGATTAGAGGTTTATCAAGATTTTTTATTTTAGTATGTTAGTTTTAATGGCTTCTTGTCTTTGCTTTAAATTGAATGATTTCTATTGGATTGATGTTTAGGGGTATAACTATACTTCATATCCTCATGGATCAAATGTAGTCAGCACATACTAATCCATTGATCACATTTTGGCACTAGAAGGAGGGCACAAACTAACTAATTTGATAATTTTCTTGTCAAATCTTTATTTTTCCTTGTGTTTTAGGTACAACTATGCTATTGATTATCAACCAACATATTTGATGATGCGTCGCTATACAAAAAAACACATGTGATTTCACTCTGATGACACATAATTAAAATTAAAATGCTTAATTCATTTCGTCACCACATTTAAATATAGCAACACTTGTTTAATTTTTTGATGTAGAATAAATTTATGTTTAGTGATGCTATCAATTTGGTGATGCATTTGATCTCACTATTTTTTATAGAGCGATGCGATTGATTTTTCAGTTTGGCAATGCATACCCAATACAATGATGCTATTGATGAATTTCAATGATGCAATTGATTTCAACATTGTGATTTATTGGTAAACAAGATTGAAATAAGTTTTTGAATTTTCTTGGCTTTATATAACTTTTAATATGTCTCTGATAATTTGTTCTAGTCTTTAGGCTAACAGGGTTTTGCAGGTTGGACGATCACAGTCAAAGTGAAGGATCATTCTCATCTTTGAATCTTATAATTGTAAAAAGTGTTGTGACACTTTGGGGAAATTATAACCCATTTTATCATGATTTTAAATTTTTACGCATTAAGACCACACTAGCTTTCAATTAGGTTTTAAAAAGAAATGCTCAAATGAGACTAAAATTGAACCCTCATTTGATCATTGTATTTGGGGTTTAAAATTGAATAAGGCAACTTAAAATTTCATTTGGTGCATAAAATGAAATTTTTATCTTAGCTTTTGAAATTAAAATTAATGAGTTATTGCTTTGCTGTGACACACTTGTAGTGCGTATCCAATCCCCTTGCACTTTGTGTGATCTTGGGTGAAGAGAAACACTCCAAGTGTACTTTGTTGTTTGTGTGCACTTGTAGTATGTATCCAATCCCCTTGCGCTTAGTGCAATCTTGGGTGAAGAGAAATACTTAAGTACACCTTTATGCTTTGTGTCACCCTTAAGAGAGGACTTACTATGAGACTCACCCTACAACGAGAAACTTATAGGAAAGTTCTTGCAAGAACATTTACTAGCATGCTATATTAAAGGTTGGAAATCGTGAGAAATTACCTTCTATCTTGGATTGTATAACATATTGCACCGAATACCATGCCTTAAGTGGAACGAGAATGGTAGTAAGAGCCTTAAGTGGAAAAGCGGGTGTGTATATGGCTGGGTGTTGGGTATGTGCAGGATCATGATGGGCCAAAAAGTGGCGATATGTAAGCCATATGATGGTCCATGTGGCTGATGACTTTTTTTTTACCCAAAATTGATGAAACAAAAAGGGTTTTTAGAGGAGATTATCAGCTTTCCACCAATATATATTATGCTTTACTTTGAATTTAATAAATAATTATTATTCATTTTCTATTAGAATTACGAATAAATTTCTGATTGATAGATTGATTGAAAAACATCTATAACTTTCAAATGGTATCATATTTTTTGAATCTGAAACATGCATCACATTCTATGCTTCGCATACTATAGGATAAAGAAATAAAAAAATGAATTTCATGAATTTTTGACCAAGTTAAGGTGGTTAGATAGACGGGCTTTTATACTTTTCAAAATTATAATAAAAAAATCATAATTAATTATTTACTTGGAAAAAAATTATAAAAAAATATGCATCACATCAAGAAATGATTCCTCTAGTTATTTCTAAAATATTGTAAAAAAATATTATCATTTTATTGTGGTTAGGATGGTCAGACAGACACCTACTTCTTATTTTTACACTGAAATTTAAATACTACTGCATTGAAATTTCAAATTTTCACCAAATAGATTTTAAAAAAAAATAAAGGTCTAGTAGTTTAGAAACTGAATTAAATTTTCTATAGATTCTATTTTTACATTTTTTTAAAATAATATAGATAACTTATTCAAATTTTTATGTCAAGTTGTCTAACTCTGATTTTTGTCTTTTTATTGCCACTTAAGGGCCTGTTTTTTCCATGATGATCCTACACATACCCTGTTCTCGATTTTTTACTAAGAACCAAATTTTTTAGTTACCAAAACTCCTTAATTATTGTTGGTGCAAGAAAGATCATTTTGAAGCTGCCCCACATTTGTACAATTCATTTTTGAAACAGAAAAATCTGTTGGGTCTTCAGATCTTTAGGATTTTCAGATTTTGTGGTCTTGAGAAGTGTGTGTCATGGAGGGGAGCCAGTGTCACCAAATCTCTAACTATTCACATTGTCTTAGTGTTTGGAGAAATCTGAGTGGGGAATCAACACATATGGCCATTTCAACCTAGGTGGTAAATGATTGTGAGTCTGTTTAATTCTTTGTTTGGATGAAAAGCATTACAAACAAACATCAACAAAGTCTTTTCAAAATTTCAAACCCTCTGGTCTAAGTATGGATACCCTTTGAAAAAACCTTGATATTACTACTTGTCCTAAGAATTTATTCTTGGAGACCTCTAAGTATTTTGGTTTATATCTCAATTCATACTTTCCAAAGTTAACATAAGCAACTGTGTCTTGAATTTCATCATTTTCACATAATGGAAATTGTGAAATTTATGATGTTTTTGGTATAGAAATTTAGTTTGAAAACTTAATCAAGACAAGTGTTTGTGGTAAAATACATTCACTTAAGCAAGATAAATTAAGAAAATTGAACCCCACATGACCATTTGGAGACCAGTTTCTCTCGTTAAACAACCCAATCTTACACCTACTATTATTCAACCAAACTTTGAACTCATTGAAGGAGAAAAAATTGATATAATTAGTAGATTGAGAAGCTTCACTTTTGAAACAAAGGAAAAAACCATTTAGTGGAAAACCATAGCAATATTTTAGACAAAGAAGAGGAAAACAATTATATTATGGCTGGAAGGCCCATATTACCACCACCCACATGGCAACAAATATCTTATTTTTCATGATCTTAACTTAGACTTCTCTAAATGATCTCACACAAAATAAAAATTCCCAAGAGAAGGTCTACAAGTCGCCATTTCAAACTTAGGAATCTTACTTCAAAATATCTAAAAAAAAACCTTTCAACAATTCACCAAAATAGAACCAAGTTGCTATACTACTTCTACAAATTTATTTCAAGGAACAGTCTAAAATTTTATATGTTCTTTTTTGGTCAAAATCTTGGTCTTTTTCATGATAACAAACCTATCTAAAACATTAAGTCTTTAGGATTTGAAAGCTTTAGAGGTCTAAAATATTTTTTACTACCTTGGTCTCATCAAACAAAGGTTCACTTTAGGTCAACATTGGGTCAAAAAATATTATTCACCCCTTCATCAAAATTCACCTTTCACTTCACCAATCTTTGCAAATTTTTTGAATACACCAACACTTTTTTGACTTAAACATCTATCAAACCCATCCCCAACTTAGCTATTTTTTATGTGAAATGTATCCTTTTCCATGCACTTAGTTGAGTTAGTTATCATATTTGAACTAGCTTATCTTGAAGGTTATGAGTCTACCCTAAAGATTTCCAAGTTCATAAAAATACTTTATCCCAACATCAAAACATCAAACTCAAGTCAAAAGTGTTTTCCCAAAACCTTTGCAAAGATCACTCTCCACATCATCCACCTTTTCATCTCCCATTATCATCATTGCTCCAAAAATACTTAGAGCATCCATTCTACCTAGATTTTAGTCAACTAGAGAGTGCAAACATTACAAATATCAACACAACTCTCCCATAGGTGACCCAAAATTTATGGTAAAGACAAGATCACAACACAAGAGAATCATGGAGAAAACCAAAGTCACATTTATCTCAAATGATCCAAATCTGTTAGAATTTGATCCAAGAAGAGATGTTACCCCACCACAACAACCATCATCCCCATCAGGGCCATATGAGATAGAAGACATCACAAACAATCCATTTGGACTTACTAGGGAGGAAATCATAAAATATCAAGTCTTGGAAAACATAATCCCTAATTCTCCATCTTTTGTTGCAAATCATTATCCCAAGGCGTGACTTCATCCCTAGGGTTGAATCAAACATCAACACCTAGTATTGTATCTAGTCTTGCCAAGGAATTTGGTGTAACTCTTCCATTTGAAAGAAATACACTTGTTGGTACCCTCAACACCAATCCATCCACTACTTGGACACCAAAATTTGGCACTTCTACCATTCCCAAATACCCCCAACGTCAACATCAACAACTTAGACTTCATGAATCCATGATAAAATCAACATATCAAGGATACCCATCTTCATCCATCCCCACATGTACCACAAGTGTGGATCAAGTGTCTCAAATCGATCCACAAGCGCATGCTAATACCATAATGCAAAATAAACCATTAACATAATAGGGATATCCTTATCCAGTCCCCCAACTAGTTCATCTATACCATTGGTTTCATTAATCATGTCCATCTGATTCATCATCAACTCAAATCAAAACAATCCCTTGGTGAGGAATCCCATCAACCCAGGTAATGCCTTGTCCACATCCTTGGCAAAAGGAAATTCTGAAGGCATTGGACAAGGGAACATTTTCAATCAATGGAATCAAGGTCCTAGTATGTTATTACCATCAAAAAATCTAATGACACCACCTCATCTTTCCCCATAGTCCCTTTAACCATGAAAAATCAAATGTGACGTCAAACCTACATTCCTCCACCTCAATTCACTATCTTACAAGGAATGTTGAGTTAAGGGAACCCCCAACCTCTCATCACCAATTTGCTACCCATTCAGAACATCAACACCCAAAATCCATCATAGATATCCCAACATCCAACTAATCCTACATTGCAAGCACATGCCTTAGCTTTATAGAAAGCACAAAAAACCTATCAGCAAGCCATCCACCAATAGCAACAATAAAAAACATCCCTAGTAGCACAACAAAAAAAACAACATCAAGCCACCTTAACAATGCAACAATGACAACAACAACAAGCCACCTTAACAGTGCAACAATAATAAGAAGCCTTAGCAACACAACAAAATCAAGCCCATCAAGAAGCCATAACAACATGATAATTCCTAGTGGCTCAACAACAACAAGAAGCCCAACAAGAAACCCTTGTGGCTCAACAACAACAACATCAAGCCCAACAAGAAGCCCTTGTGGCTCAAAAACAACAAGCCTTACTAGCTCAGGAGTATACCCAACAACAACAACAATAAGGTTCCTACTATAATCCTCAATAGAACATCATCAATACAAATGGATTAGGAGCATATACCTTTGTAGACATGTAAAATTGACTTGACACCTATCAAACAACACTGAATGACATAAAAACAACACTTAATGACATCGAACAACCTCAAGCAATGTCAAAACGATATGACACATGATTTCAGAATGACTCATAATCATCCCATAACACTTTGGAATGACTGAAAATCATCCCGTAACACTTTGGAATGACTGAAAATCATCCCGTAACACTTTGAAATGACTCAAAATCATCCCATAACACTTTTAAATGACTTAGAATCATCCCGTAACACTTTTGAATGACCTAAAATAATCTTGTAACACTTTGAAATGACATGGAATCATCTCATAACACTTTAGAATGACTCAAAATCATCCCGTAACACTTCAAAATGACTCAGAATCATCCTATAACACTTCAAAATGACTCACAATCATCCTGTAACAGTTCATAATAACTCAAAATCATCCCATAATGTCTCAAATCAACTCAAAATCACCCCGAAATAATTTAGAATCATCCTATAACATCTTAGATCATCTCAGAATCATCCTAAAATGCTCAGAATCATACCACAATGTTCTTGCATCACACCACATCGCACCACATTGCATCACATCAAAAACCCTAATTCCTCTATTAATTGAATAAAATGACATTATTTAATTAATTCACTTTTTCATCATTTCAGACAAATTTAATAAATTTTATTTATTTAATAAAGTCCTAAAAACCCTAAATTCCTCTATTAATTAAATAAAACAACATTTTTTAACTAATTCATATTTCATCATTTTGACCAATTAAATAAATCTCATTTATTTAATAAAATCCTAATCCCACCTTATTTCATCTTGATTAATTAAATAATGCCAATTATTTAATTATGTCACTAAATCACCTTATTCTCCTAAGTGGATTAAATTATTAAACAATAATTTTAATTACAACACTTTCCTTCCAAAAATTTGAATTAAATCAAACTATTCAAATCAATTATCAAAAAATCAAATCAAACTAATGCAACTTTGTTTGTAAAATTCAAACTTGATTTGCACATTCAAACCCCAAAAAGGAATACTTTAATTAAAACAATTAATTCATATTCCTCACCCACTTTCTGATTGAGAAAATTATGATCTCTAACTAAGCAATCTAATTTGTTAACTAATCCATCTATTTTGTTAACTAAACAATCTATTTAGTTAACTAAAACATCACATTCCTAACTAAGCCATCACAAAGTTGACTGATCAATCTATTTAGTTAAGTGATCAATCACATTCCTGACTGGCCAATCTATTTCCCAATCACACAAATTGTGCAATCAACTTTTCACAATTATCTCATGTCTAAATCCTCTCAACACACTTAAACCATTGATCTAAATCTTCTTCAAAACGATCTTGATCGCCCATTTCAAATCCCATTTTCTATATAAAAAACCCCCTTCCTCATAAATAAGGATCAGCAAATTCATATACATTGAGCAACGAACTGTTGTCAAGATCATCCTTGAGAGAGAAAGCTTCATCCATCGTCTTCGATCAACCAAACACAAACAAGCATTCATCCACACTTTGCACATGAACTTTGGAGGCTTTGCTGTGATAGGAACAATCCAAAATCAAGTGAATACACTCCACTATGGGATGGTAAAAGCTATCTTTTGTTCTTATTTTGGTAATTAGTAGATTCCTTATCAAGTTCTCATTAGTATAGTTTCAATTTCGTATGTTTCTAGATTTTAGATTTAAGTTTTTTGGTTGTAGATCAGATTTCTTCATCAGATTGCTCTAATGTCCCTTTTGGATAATTGATCTAACATCTCATTCCCCCTCACACATTCTGGCACGCCCGGTGGGAACCTTGTCTCCTTCTCTAACATTCGTTTGAGCTATTTTTGAATTTGCAGGTCTCGTAAACACTTTTGTCACATTTTTCACTGGCTCGTTCTGGAGACTTGAGCATCTGTTAGGAAAGTCTAAGCATTTGTCTGACAAGAAAATGACACATTTGTTAGAAGAATGACACATTTTTCTAAGGGTAGTGCATTTGTAATTTCCTATGTTAGCATTTGTCTGACAACATTTTGAGAATTTGTTTCTAAAACTGTGTAGTTGTATGAAAACAGTGTGTTTGTCTTTTCTATTCTAAGCATTTGTTTTGATAGACAAATGCACCAATCATGCACTCTTGTAATAGGTTTTCACTAACAGGTGTTTTGTTTTTGGATGTGTAGGTAGGAAGTGACATGTTTGATGCAAGATTACAACAATTCTAACATGTTTGTTGTAGGGAAGACGATCGGTCCCAGTTTCTAAATTACTTTTTAATTAACTTATGAATTTTATTTGGTGCTCTAAAAATGAACAACACAAACTCACACTTGCTTTTGGTGCTGTTAAATAAACAATTTTTAAGCTTTTTAACTTAGGAACTTTCTTTTGGTGATCTAAACATGAACAACACAAGCTCACACTTGTTTTTAATGTTGTTAAAAATGAACCAATTTTAAACTTTTTAAGTTAGGAATTTTTTGTTTGGTGCTCATAAAAAGAAAAAAACACTTCAGTTTTGGGCTCTAAAAATGAACACATTTAATGCTTTCATAAGTAGGAACCTTTAATTTCGGTGTATAAAATGAGAGAAATATTTTTTATTCTGTTGGCGTATGCATATTTTATACATTTGTTGACCAAGATAAGACAAGGATTGCCTTTCTTAGAGACACCTTATTTGGAGCTCATAAAAATGAACAAAGGTTTCTTTGCGATTTCTCACCATTGATAACTTAATTGCTTGATATCTTGAACACTTCATATTGGTGCAAGTTAAAAATAAATTTTTGTTTATTCACAAATTTTTGGGGATAACATCGCTTGAGGTGTTTAAAATAAATCAAATTGCTATGGATTTTTCACTATGCATTCATTGATTGGAAAAGCTAAAGTGTTTTATATTCTCCCCTCACACCTTTCAGAGATCTTGGGTGAGCGAAAGAACATTTTTGAGCATTGCTCTTTATTTTTAATTTTACCTTAAAGAGGGGACTTTCCTTGAGATACATCTCGCGTTGGAGAACTCATTATAAGGTCTTGAAGCATGTTTACTGGCATGATATATTAAAGGTTGTGAACTTGTAAGAAAGTAGCTTCAAGCCATGGTGACAAAAGACTACACCTAATACCATACCTTAAGTGGAACGAGAACAGTTAAAGAGCCTTAAGTGGCCAGCGGGTTAGTGTTAGATTTATACATTCATAGTTATCACTAAGAACCAAATTATTTTAGAAGCCACCCTATTATCCAAAAAAAATCTCTAAAAGTGGTGCATCAGAATTTACTTTCGAGAAGTAACTTCCCATGCCCGACTACAGGCCCACGCCATAAGTTGCATATAAAATCATCTCTTCGAATCATGAGGCATGTCTACCTAAGAGAATGGTGTCTATCCCCTAGGGTTGTAATTGCTAGTTTATGTTAAACTTAGCCCATTACATTAAAAAAAAATTGACCTAAAATTTTGTGTTTGATTTAAAGGAAAATTAAAAATAAAAATAAAAACACTAAAAAAGATGGTAAAACCACAAACCCTTTAATTTAGTGCACACTTGTAAGAAAAGCCTTATGTTTGCATTCCTCTGAAAGGATCTTTCCTTAAAGGTTTTGGAATATTCTAGCTTTGATTTCATGGTCATTAATCAAGGTAAACATTTGGAAACTATGGCTTGGGTGTTGTGATTTCACAACCAAATTTATAGACATGAAGGTCACATAATTCCATGCTTGTTGAGTCAGTCCAAGTGTTGCCTAATCACTTTCCATATTTTAAAACACAAAGAAAAAGTTGAAAAATATTTGTTCACAAGATCATTGTTTGAACCAACACAATTGGAAAGATAGAAGGTTAGATAGTCCCACATCCATTAATGTCATCCTAACCATTTGAAATAAAAATCAAACAAACCATTATGGTCATTCCTCCACTCAGACATCCATGATATTAACAGTTACTTGGGACTCGTAGATAGTACAAGTATAATTTCCCACAACATATCCACTGGACAAGGAAGTGGAATATAGATTTTAGTCCTTCAACATTTTGATTTACAAGAAGTAGTGTCATCCAAAAAAAAACTCAAACCCTAGGGTTTTGAGCTTCACAACAACCATCCCATTACACCACCAAAATCTATGACCATTTGGTGACCAATTTCCCTAGTTCAACAACCAAATCTTGTAGCACCAATTATTCAACCAAGTCTCACACACATTATAGGTGCACAAACCAAAATCATAAGCAGTTTGAGAAAATTTATACTTGTAGAAAACAAGACACCCCGGTAGTTTCTCACCGCATAAATTATCCTAAATGAAGAGGAATAAAAAGATAACATAGCATCCAAAAGACCCATATTACTACCACTTGTGTCATGATAATGATCCCATTCATGATCTCACACAAGATCAAGATCCCCAAAATCAAGAAAATATGTTGTCATTTTAGACTTAGGCATGTAAGTCTGAAAGCTCTCAAGAAACACCTATGGGCACTTCATGAAACCAGAACTAGGTTGATATATAACTTCTACAAATGAGCTTCTAAGAACAATCCAAACTTGTATTCCTTCTACTATTGTCAGAATAAGGGTCTATTCCAATAGTTCTAGTATCTTACATTATCTGTAAGGAAACATCGAGTTTTAGAATTTGTGTCAACTAGTTATTCCCTTCATGATCTCATGCAAGGTCAAGATTCCTAAGGTAAAATCAACATTTTGTCATTTCAGACTTAGAAATATGAGCCGAAAATCTCTCAAGAAACACCTCTCAATGCTACATAAAAATAGGAATAAATTGGTGGCAAACTTCTATAGATGTTCTTCCAAGGGAAATATAGGGTTATATCTATTTTTCTTTGGTCAAAATCCTAGACTTTTCCATGATACTAAAATTCTCTAGAGGAAAGAACCAAAGAACATCAAGTCTTTATGATTGGATTCAAACTAGAGAGTATACCACTTTCCCATAAGAGACCCAAGTTGTTTATGACAACCACGATATCATGAAATAGAAAAAAGATGGAAGCCAACAAGAATACCACCAATATCCCACCATTGAACACCATGAATGATGAGAGTAGCCCATGGGGCTATAGGCCAAGTGACCTTGAAATTCCCCAAAAGAGACAAGTATATAGAGACACTTTCACTAAGGAGGAAATAAGTCACAAACAAAAGGAGGTTATGGAACAAAGTAACCAAGACCCAAACCAAGTGATCATAGAGGAGATAAACGAGGATGAAGAGATAAATGAGGAAGAACTATTTGAATATTCAACCCTAAGGTTCTCAAACTAATGGATAGGTTGTTAAGAAAAGACCCAAATTCATACTTCTTCAAGTTAGCACAAAGTGGTGCTAAATTACCTACAGATTTCAATGTAGAAGCTCTCAAAGATCCCAACCTTATTCCCTTAGGGGATAAACCAATTGTGAGAAAAATAACCCAACCTCTAGAGAGGCCAAATATGCCACTTTTTTTCTCATAAAATAATGATCAACCCAAAGAGAACCCCTTGTTCAGAAAACCAACTCAGGTTGAACATGCAACAATAGAACAAATGTACCAAGGGGGGCCATCTCAATATGAACCTCAAAATAATAATCTATCTCCTAGACAATAAATACCTCAAAACAATCTAACCTCGACCCTTCTCAAAATAACGAGAATCTGCAACAGGGTGGAACACAAGGCCCTCCTCAAAATAACCAATATCTTCAACAAGGTGGAACACAAAATCCTTCTCAGAACAACCAACAAGGTGTCTAGCCAATGCATCATCAGGGTAACCTTTATTTTAGTCCTACCTAGTAGGGTGTGCCACTGAGTGCCCTCAACTAGTTGTCCCAACAACAAGGTGTCCCACTAATGCATCACTAGAGTAACCTTCAGTTTAGTCCTACCCAACAGGGTGTGCTATAGACTACCCTCAATCAACCATCCCAGAAACAAGGTGTCTCACCAATGCATCATCAGGGTAACCTTCATTTTATTCCTACTCAACAGGGTGTGCTACATAGCGCCCTCAATCAGTTGTCCCAACCCCAAGGTTTCCCACCAATGAATCATTAGGGTAACCTTCATTTTAGTCCTATCCAGCAAGGTGTGCCACATAACACCCTTCTTGAGTCACCCCAACAACAAGGTGTCCTTACAATGCATCATTAGTGAAGCCTTCCATATGTTCCACCCCCACAACAAGGAGTTAACTCTCCTTATACACAACAAGGAATTAATCCTCCTTACATCCCATATGGATTTTAAGGTCCTATACCTCCCCAATACCCGATCTATAACCAAAACCTGATA
The DNA here is from genome assembly GCA_007115665.2 of Sequoiadendron giganteum. Lineage (NCBI taxonomy): Eukaryota > Viridiplantae > Streptophyta > Pinopsida > Cupressales > Cupressaceae > Sequoiadendron > Sequoiadendron giganteum. The sequence continues at coordinate 339,947,893 of CM021101.1, read as the reverse complement.
GGACAACAAGGGTATTACATGGGGTTTGCAAACACATATACCAAAAATGGATATGGAACTGAAGCTAGATGTTGTCACCCAACAAATAGCTGATATGTAGATAGGAAAATAGAGGAAAACATATACCATGTAGGAAATTTGTCCTTTCCCATTTTATCATTCCATCACAACATTACCCTTTCCAAAAACCTTTGAGATACCCAGATTTGAAAAAAAGTACAAGGGAGTAGGATATCTAGTGGAGCATGCACAAAACTTCTCAGTATCATGTATGGAGGTACAAAATAATGATGCCTATCTCATGAGGATCTTTCCACATAGCCTTACAAGTCATGCCATGGAGTGGTTCAATCGTCTGCAACTTGGAATCAAAACTTTTGATGAGTTGTCTAGCAATTTTAAAGCCCACATTACATTTAACATAGAACACAATGTCACCATCATGAGTCTATCCATGATCAAACAGAACCTGGGAGAGTCCTTCACCTCCTACTTTCAAATATAGAGACACAAAGAAAGTCGATGCAAATGGCTCATACTAGACAAGGAGTTGGTGGATATATTCCTCATGAATGTTCTGCCTGAAATAAACCATCGGCTCACTATGCTATGTTCTGTAGACTTTAAAGAAACAATAAAAAAAGGGTTACATATTGAGAGAGATCTTATATCAAGAGGAACTTAAAAAAAAAAACTCAAAAGAAAATCCCTCTAGCTCAAATGAAAAACCCAAAATCTGGGCTAAGAACAAGATTGAATTACAAATGATGGAGTGGTAGATGCTAGAGTAGTATGGAACACACAAAACAAAAATTAGAATAAACCACAGGTGGAACAAAAAAACCATAGTTCCAACAAAAAACAAAGCAACCAAACTACCTATCCCAAGAACAATCAGGTTGTAAACCAACTAAGAAATTAGGGAGGGAAATAGAGGCAATATGATCAACCTAGGAGGCAATTTACTATATTAGGTGAGACACTTGAAACCATCATGTGAAAACTAGTACAAAAGAACCTCATCAAAACAAACAACCACCCAAATTATGAGGAACCTAGATTTAAGACACCATGGTACAATGAGAAAGACTTGTGTGATTTCCATATGATCAAAGGAAATACGACTAATAATTGCATGAGCCTCAAAGATATCATTCATGACTTAATAGAAAAAATGGAAGTAGATGTTGATCATCATCCTAGAAATAAGGACCTACAAATATACTCAAACCCAATTCCAAACCATGATAAGAGGAATGATAAAGGAAAGGGATAGGAGTACCATAATGCTAATTACACATATGGTGACATAGTTTTAGGAACCCTATCACAAGTTGATGGCAATAGGGAAAATTTACTAACAATTAGAGGAGGAGACAAAAATTGCAATGTAACCATCCGCTACGAAAGAGTTACAATACAAGGTATAAATGTGAATAAGTATTAAGTAAAATAACACTTCTTAATGAAACATTATATCAAAGATTCAACAAATAAACTATTCTAAAGCAAGAATCTATTGAAAGCATCTCATTGTTTCTTATCTCTAAAGATTTATTAAGTCAAGAAGCTCTTAGATTTAGTAAGACACTATGAATATTAAAATGCCAATTTAAAGAACAAAATGATGCTAGATACAATGATCTAATCCTATATATAATATATAAATGATAAAAGGAAACTACTTTAATCTATGTTGACATGAAGGTATGATGCAACCGTGACATGAAATTTACTACTATTGCTATGATTCTTGATGCTTGATTTCTTTCTTGCTGAGTAAGTTTGTACAAAGATGGGATCCATTTCCTATATTGAAAGGCTGTATTTATAGATTTCTCGGCAACACATTTTTATAGGGGCAAAAAAGTAGAGGTTTGGATTCAATCTGGAGGATTGAATGGTGAGAGATAGAAAGGCTAGAGCTAATCATGGGAATGGTTCCTCCCCATGAAAAAATTAGGCAAGGAGATAGGAAGGATCAAAGGGAGAAGATTGAGAGGATTTCCTGCAAGCTTTCCCGTGAATGCCAGTCGCATTTAATTTGACATATAAAATTTGATTTGATAGGTGAGTAAATAGAGGAATTTATGATTTATGCTTTTATTTAAGTATTTTGACTTATTTAAATTTAGCAAAAAGAGAATAAATAATTTAATTAAAAAAACTATAGAAGATGTTTATTAAATTAAAAAAAAGAAATTATGATAATTAAACAATAAAGTATTTAACCTTTGTTTAATTTATTTGAATGATGTAATTAAGATAGAATACATAGAGGAATTTGATAATTAAATAACACAAAATATTTAATTTTGTTTATTTAATTAAGATGAAATACTAGCAAAATCAAAATAAATTTAAATAATAATTTAAACGTGAACTATATAAATAAATATTTATATTTATTTAATAGTAGAGGAATTTAGGGTAATTAATCAAATAAGTCATATTTAATTAATTAGATTCTCCATACCAATTTTAGGTGTATACATTTTGCCCCTCTTTGAAGTGATGTGTTTACACATTGCTTCAAATAAAATTTTGTGCTGCTATTTGTATTGACGAATATTTTTCAGTATGCCCTAGATGCCCTAGACATTGATTTTCGAAAATTTATGATTTTTGGATTTTTTGAAAATTTTCAATTTTCAATTTTTTTAATGATTTTTCTAATTTTCTGATAATTTGATGAAGATTTGATGGTAAAATAATTTATCTCCCGATAATTGATGTAATTTTTTTGTACCTGGATGAATTTGAATTAATCTCCCAATAAAATTAATTAAAATTCTAAAAATCCCACCAAAATCTACCTTTAATAACCTATAAAAGGTCAAAAGGGCCTTTTTCAAATTCATTTGTGAATTTGACCTTTGAAAACTTTGTGAGAGAGATATTTGAGACACTTGGATCAAGATGTTGATCCCTTACCATACCCACCGGTTTGAGCATGTGCGACATCACCAATGCTCGGTTGCTTATAGACCTCTGATGCGTACCCCTAAATCTCCTCGTATTTCAAGTTTTCTTGTTTTTCGTTCCAATTTCCATTTTTTGATTTTTTGCAGTTTTAGCACTTCAAGAATGCACTGTAGCACTTTGACACTCTAGTGTAGCACTTTTAGGAACTGTTTTAGCGCTTCGGTGAATTAGCGCTTGAATTAGATATTTAGTGCTTTGGTAGATTAATTTAGCGCTTTGAAAATATTAGCCCTATGATAGGATAGTTTAGCGATTTGAGAAGATTAGTGCTATGATAGGATAGATTAGCACTTCAATTGGTTAATTTAGTGTTTCGAGGATTTTAGCACTTCGAGCAATTGTTTCGGCACTTTGACCTCCCGAAATAGCACTTCGAATGATGACACTTTGGTAATCTGTTCTAGCGCTTCTGATTGATGAAATGGTGCTTCTGATATTTTAGCGCTTTGAATGTCTTTTTTAGAAAATCCAAGTCAGATTTACAAAAAATTGTTTAATTTTGTCCTTGATTTTGTTGATTTCGATCATGTCAACCTTTGATTTGATATGATTTGATGATCTCATAACCTTGATGATTTTCAACCTCATGATGATTGATAGACAAGAATTATCCTCATGATAGGTGAGGAATAATTTTAACTACGATGAACCTCATGATAGGTGAGGTTGATTTTGATAAATTGATCTCGTGTTAGGCAAAGTACAATTTAAGATTGATAATGATGACCTCATGATAGGTGAGGTTTGATGATGCTTGCTCACGAATTTTGATAAAAAATTTGCACCAAGAGCTGATTAGATTTGATAGGATAAATTGATATGTGATATTTGACAAAGTGTACTAATTTTGAACATTTCATGATGATAGGAGCCTCTGGATAACCTCCAGATATGAGAGTATTTCCCATGGACATTTGACTTGATTCCATAGCTGAAACCAGATGAAACACAAATTATTGTTTAGTGTGGACTTGCTTCTCTTCTTGACATGCCCCAAATTAGGATTAATTAGGGCCTTCTTACATCTTTAGCTGAGCGGTGGCACAGTGACCATAACACCTTCCACCTACCCATTGGTGAGATGACAGTCACTCCAAAGGATGTATGGTGGAGTTTATGGATACCATTTTTTTGAGAGATTGTTGTTTATTATTCACAGGAGGCGGGTGGGATAGATGCCCTTCATAGAGTTTTTCAAGATGAGCATATTACTGGGATGTGGATTCCATGGTGAGAGATGGTGGATGCATATGCATCCCTACCTTTAGTTCTTGTAGGATTTATTGGAGGGTTTCTTTGTCCTAATCGTAGGTCAAAGGGACTATCTATTGGGTGGGGTCATGTTCTTGAGAGTATGATCATGCATGGGACCCGATATGCTTGGGGTATGTGCATGCGGGCATATCTATATCATGAATTTCATTCAGCTATTTACTTGAGTGGGCACAGTTTATCATCAAGAGATACTTTGCTTTAGGTTTGGGCAGGGGAGAGTATTGTTGTCACTCGACCACTGCTAGTATGCGATAGGCCTGCTACTAGGCCATATGTTTTCAGATACAAAGGTTGACTTACCCAGTCTAGGATGGGTAAGTTGGAGCATTGGAGGTGCGTGCTGGATGAATTAGAGGTAGTGACATGGCATCCTTATCTAGATTGCGAGCACTAGGATGAGGATAATGCAGAGATGGGTTATATGTGTGATTCTATGTACTTGATTGGCAGGACCCACTTCATCTTAGAGAGATTTCTACTGCAGAGAGTCTACAAATAGTATGGTATTGTTTAGTGCATGCCCCAGGGTGTTGAACATTATGCCCGACATTAGAGTGATATAGAAGATTGGGGGCCATGTTTATCTTATGATACTATTGTGGAGGGATATCGTGCATTACAAACTTTAGCTTGGGATATATGACATGATATTACCGAGACACTAGTGACTGAGGAGTATGCTGCTTATCTTGCATTACATCCATGCCTACAGATCACTATTCTAGATGAGCCAACACCATTACCTACAGAGGAGGAGGTTGTTGTTGCACCTGGTCAGTGATGGTGACAAGAGGAGGATGTGGTGGAGAAGTCAACTTTAGATGTTGAGGTGGAGGATGTTGGTGGAGAGGAGGATGTGGGTGATGAGGAGGGTAGTGGCGAGGAGGAGAGTAGTGAGAAGGATGGCAGTGAGTGTAGCAATGATGATAGAAGTAGTGATGATGAAGATGATGGAGGGGATGATGGTAGAGGGGTTATGGTAGGTAGTACAAGTCCATCCACTAGTGTGCCTTGTAAGAGGCGAGAAGTGGAGTCATCTTCTATAGATTATCAGGCTTAGATTGCTAGCCTATAGGTACAAATTCAGACTCTATAGAGGTAGCTTGTTTTAGCATAGGGTTTACTTGCATAGACATAGATGCAGTTACAGACCCAGACATAGGCTCATGCACATGCCATGACACAGGTACATGGATAATTGGTAGCTACGCAGATAAAAATTGCCTCACTGATAGCAGAGAGAGATAGTGCTAGGAAGATTGTAGAGCAAGCTCAAACAATTGTTGAGAGATTACAACAGATTTTTTATGGTACCACTGTATCAAATTATATAAGAGAGGTTCTACGTGTGGGCTGAGAGGCTGAGTTTTATATAGGTCATTATCATGATGCAGTCCCTGCTGAGCAGAGAGTGAGTTATGACCCTTCATGATTAGGCAAGACACATACCAGGACTGTTAGCGAGGGTGTGAGTCAGCCACCACGTAGAGATCCAGGAGATACTAGTCCATCTGGCAGAGGAGGTACTCATCCCGAGATTCTTGCACTATCTAGCAACATCAGATCTTAGTTTTTTTAAGTAATTTTGTGATATTTCTAAGACATGATGTCCACTTTGATACAACCAATTTTGATGATATATCTATTTTATTTCAGACTTCATTATATAATTGACATTGATGTTTAATATGATTTATATGATATGCAACAAACTCTTATCGATCTATGATGTGTTTTATTATGATTCTATGATGGATGCATTTATTTTCCATGTTCTATATGCCATGTGATGATTTTTACATTATGATCATTTACATGTTATGGATGTATTTATTGATCATGTGATATGCTATGATTTATGATGTTATATTTAATGAATGATGAATGTATGTATAATGTATGATGTATGGATGATCGTTTATATACATGGATGACATGTAATGGTTTTATGAAATGCGATGCAAATGTGATGTATGTTTTTATGTTGATAAAAATAGATGATGTAAATAAATGAATGATAATGATGTATGCAATGAAATGATGAATGATATGGTGAAATGATTAAGATTATTGATGGATGAATGAAATGTAATAAATGTATGATAGTAAAATGTGAATGGATGATGTGATGAATATGTGATAAATAATTGATGGATGAATGAAATGCAATGATATGATTTATTTTTGAAATTTTCTTTTAGAACTTTTATGTGATATGGAAAATATGATATGGTGAATATAAAATTATTTGATTAAAATTTATGAATGATAATATGATAAATAGAAAATTATTTCTAATAATGATGTAAATACATGGTTATGATGATGTTTTTTTTAATGTCAAGTATACTCAATCTTATTAATAGAAAAGATAATCATCAATTTGAATCCTTTATGAGTTTTTGTAACAATCTTCTGCAGATGTAGAAACTATTATGAATGCAATCTAATTTTATCATACAAACTACATACAATAATATTAGAATTTTAATAGTACTTTTGTGCTTTGTATCATCATAGAGCTTTAAAAATGTTGAAAGTGAGTACAAGCATTAGTGGTATATTTTTGACCAATGACGACCTAAGTATTACTTTCATGATTTTTGATATTGCAAGCGAACACAAGAATATAAGTATAGTTAAACCAAGATGACCTGAGAATTTCTTGTGTAAATAGACAAGGATTAATCATTATAGTGTTTGAATTCCGAATGTCATCAGTGATACATTTGTAGAGTACGTCCCATGACAATTCACACATTAAATAATTAATTCATAAACAACAAACAAAATAAAATACCATTCTTCTTCCTTTATTCTCTAGTTCAATACATCATCGAGTTACTCCAAAGAAATGATAACAAATAATCAAAAGTACAACATATCCAAATTTTACTTAAATTGTTTCAATCATTAGTTAGATTAGATCATCCATCCTTGATTTTTATGATGTTTTTGTGATTTTTCGATATTTCAAAACAAACCTAACCTAGTGACCTATCCTAGGGGCCTCAGGGGCTGATCAAAGATTAGCCTTGCTTATGTTATACATGCAGAGACCACGTAGTTTGACTGCCACAAACTCATGTTTTTGAATTTTTTAGATTGACTCTTTTGACTTTGTTTTTGGATTTTCTATTTTGAAATGGATGTCTGAATTTGTTTATGATGGTGATTGATGTTCTAGTTGGTTGTGTTTCAAACATTTTTTTTGTTGCATTTTTTCCAAGCTTGATGTTTTATTGCCCCCAGTGATGTGTAGATGTTGCCCCCAAGCTAGGGTGAGACATGAATATTTGCAATGATATGATAATGGATGCAAAGTGATGGTGAATTAACAACCATGAAATGTATCTAAATAGATGGAAAAGATGGTCAAATCACAAATAGTGCTTGTTTCTAGGTTTTCACTATATGTTTTTATTGTACTTTTTCATATTTTTATATATTTTTGTATTTTTCTCTTTTCTTATCTTTTTATATTTTTTGTTACCAAGATGCATGTTTGCTAGGTTTTTATCAAGGAAAGCATTTTTTAGAAGTTTGAAATGTGCACTAGGTGATTCAAGTGTAAAATTTTCAGAGATGGATGTTGTTGATAGGTTCATCAAACAAATCCCCTTTAGGTGTTGACAACTGATAGGCTCCTGATCCATAGACTGATATGATGACAAAGGGACCTAGCCAGTTAGGTTAAAACTTCCCTTTATTCTCTCTATCCTGCTGATTTCTAGGGTTTTCCTTTAGGACCAAGTCTCCAACCTGAAAGACTCTAGGTTTTACCCTATGATTGTAGCTCTTGGACATTCTCCATTGATATGTTGGGTGGTGATTGACAACTTATTGATGACGTTCATCCAAAAGTTCCATTTCTTGAAGCCTAGACACTCTATAATCCTCATATGAAATGATTCCCTTTAGTGACACATGGGATGGAATTTCCACCTTAATGGGTAGTATGGTCTCTGATCCATATACCAAGGCATATGGTGTAGCTCCTTTCAGTGTTTTGATGTTGGTTCTGTAGGCCCATACTATAGGATTAAGCTGAACATTCCAATCACGTCCAACATCGTTAACCATTTTCTTGAGAATTTTCAAGATTGTCTTGTTAGAGGCCTTTGCCTGGCCATTTCCTTGAGGATAGTATAGTGTTGAGAAATGATGTTGGATATGAAAATTTTCACATAATTCTTAGACATCCTAGTTTTTAAATGGTCATCCATTATCGGTGATAATAGAGTGAGGTATGCCATACTGATAGATTATGTAGTTTAGTATGAAAGAAGAGATCTTCATTCTAGTGATTGTTGTTAGAGGAACCACTTCTATCCTTTTTGTAAAGTATTCTATCATTATGATTATGAATTTGTGTCCATTGGATGAAGATGGATTTATCTTCCCTAATAGATCTAGTCCCCATTGAAAAAAGGGCTATGTTGATGTGAATGGGTGTACTTCTTGAGCTAGTGCATGGATTATATTACTATGGATTTGAAATTTTTGACATTTCTTAACAAACTGATAAGACTCCTTCTCCATGTTCGGCCAGTAATACCCCAAAAGGAGGAGTTTCTTCGCTAGATTTATCCCACTTGAACGAGTTCCAAAAATAAATTCATGGACCTCATGTAAGGTTGTCTCAGATTCGTTATATTCTAAACAATGAAGAAGAATACCATCTAGACCTTGAAGGTAAAGCATGTCGGTGATTAAAGTATGTCGGACAGATTGGTGAATGAAGTTGCATTTTTGGCTTCTCGAAAGATCGAGAGGAAGTATTTTGTCTTTTAGGTAAGCATAGGTCTTTCCACATAGGGAGGTTTCAACAACCTCTAGGTGGCATATGGTTTGAGATTGAAGATTATCATAAGCATGATTTGACACTTGTTCTACCATAAACTCATAACGACCACATTTTTTTGGCAATTGCACAAGTGAAGAAATTGTTTCCATAACATCTACCACTTTGTTTTATGCCCTTGGTTTTTGCTCAAATTTGATACCCACAAAGTAATTTTTGAGATCATCAATCAGTTTCTTATATGGGATCAACTTCTCATCTTTTTTCTAATATTCATCAATGACTTGATAAATGATTAATTATGAATTTCCATATACTTTTAGCTCTATTACCTTCCATTCAATTTCCACCTTGATGCCAATGACCAGTGCCTCATACCCAACTACATTATTGGTACATGGAAACATGATTCTATAAGACCTTGGGATGGTTTTTCCTTGAGGTGTGACAAACAATATTCATGCACCTGATCCTCTTTGTGTGTATGACCCATGAAAATAAAGCCTCCATTGTTGTGTTGTTACAGTTAGAATGTTTGCATCGGGAAACTCCGTTGTCATAGGAAAATCATCAGTTAACGAAGCTTCGACTAATTGTTCAAAAATCACTTGACCTTTGATGGATCTCCTTTCCACATACCGAATATCAAATTCACTTAAAAGAATGACCCACTTGGCTAGTTTTCCTGTTAAAGTAGCCTTGCCGAGTAGATATTTTAATGGGTCAATTTTTTCTATGAGTCTGACTGTGTGAGTCAACATATAATATCACAACTATTGGGTAGAAAATACCACTGCCAAACAAGATTTCTCAATGAAGGTGTAATTTATTTCATAGCCATTCAAAGTCCTACTCATGTAGTAAATGGCTTGTTCCCTTCCTTCATAATCTTCTTGTGCCAACAATGCTCCTAAATAAATGTTTGTTGCTGCAATGTATAGTAGCAAAGGTCTACCTTCTATAGGTGGTGACATCATTTTTTAAAAAATTTGGTTGAAGGCCATTTCACACCCTTGATCCCATTTGAAAAAAAAATTCTTATGTAATAAGTGATTGAATGGGTGACTTTTATCAGCTAACTATCAGATAAATCTCCTGATTGATTGTATCCTGCCTTGTAAAGACCTGAGTTGACTGATATTATTTGGCGACTGCATTTCCATGATTGATTTTACCTTTGTTGGATCAACTTTAATACCATTCTCCTACACTATGTATCCTAGGTGTTTTGCCGATGTAACACCAAAGACACATTTCTTAGGATTTAGTTAGACATTGAACTTCTCTAGCTTTGTGAAGATTTTTCCTAGGATATCTAGATGTCCTTCTCTAGAATATGAATTTCCTAAGATATCATCTACATAATCCTCCATAAAGGTATGCATCATATCATAGAAAATTGTAGTCATTGCATGTTGATATGTTACCCCTGAATTCTTCAACCCGAATGACATGACATTCTAGCAAAAAGTTCCCCATGGACATGTGAATGTGGTTTTCTCTTGATCATCTGGTGCTATCTTGATTTTTTTGTAGTTGAAAAAAACATCCATTATTGATAACATGGCATGCCTTGTTGTTAATTCCACATTGATATCGATCTTAGGTAAGGGGAAATCATCCTTGGGACATGCCTTATTTAGATCTCTAAAATCTATACATATTCTGATGCTATTATCTAGCTTTGATACAGGTACAATATTTGATATCCATTCAGCATAATCGATATACTTGATGAATCCTGCATCTAACAACTTCTTCAACTCCGCCTTTACCATCAAGGTGATATGTGGATGCATCTTCCTTAGTTTTTGTTTTACAATTTTGATTCTAGATGGTAGAGATAGGTGATGCATTAAAATATTTGGATCTAAACCTAGCATATCAGAGTATGACCATGCAAAGTTAATGCTTCTTTCTTTAAAGAACTTGACAAAATCAGGTCTTTCTTATTTAGTCATAGATTCTGCCAGATGCAAAATATTTTATTTTTCTATTGTGCTAATATTTATAGACTATGTAGGTTCCACTAGTACTAATGACCTTCCATGAAAATGCTCGAGAAGGGTGCGAAATCTCCCATCTTTCAATGCCTCAAAGAGGTTTTCACCATCTGATGTGTTCTTTATTTTTACTTTTTTCGAGATCTAATGCTGCCATAGAATGGTTTTCACCATTAGATCCATTATTCCTATTTTCAAAATTTCAATTGGAAGATTTGACACCCTCCTATATAACTGTGTCATTATGAGATTTATCATGAGAACTTGTGTCAGGTTCATCATAACAAAGGAAGTTTACAGTTGTGTCATCATTATCAAAGATGGGCACATTAATAGGTTCAGTGGGTTCCCAGTCAATAAGTTCAAGATATATTAATGTCAAAAAGTCATCAGATTGACTTTGGTCAATGGCATTAAGGGTTCAAATAGTTATGGTGTCAAAGTTTTCATGAGGGATGTCGAGGTGTATGATATTATTTTCCTCCAAATTATCTAGCTCACTCGATGTCTATCCATCCTCACTTGAGTCATCAATATTTTTCAATTCTAATACAAGTGGTCTAGACCTCGATCTTTGTCCCTCCTCATGTGTAGGTGCATATTGTTTTATGACATCAATTTGGAAATATGTGTAAGGTACATCAAAATATAGATCCCATTCATATTCATTGGAATTTTTTTCAGAGTGATTATTTCTACTGCCTTCTTAGTCATTTCTTGTTTTTCTTCTTATGAGTAATCCAATCCTTTCTTATCCTTTGAATAAAGAGTGAGAGGTTGAATGGGTTCTATTATGCCTTCTTTCCTTTTGTGCAATAGGTCCCTATCCTTCAGAACCCATTTTTTCTAAAATAGCCTTTCCTTTGCCATATTTATTTGTCTTGATGTTGATGTTTGTTGATGTCGATGCTTCTTCATCTTTGTACAGCCAATTGAGGATAGCTTTGTCTTCTAACTCATCCTCTATAGTACCGAATTTCATAAATCTTTCCTCTAGAACTATGGTAGGTTGTGATGGTTGTCATGTTATCATTTATGGTTCTCCATATGACTTTGGAGATGACATCAATTGTGAAAGATTAAGAGATTTCTCAATAGAATATTGTCCCATGCCTTTGTCTATTAGCTGGACCTTTTCTTAGAATTTATGTGAGAGAGAATTCAGTGGACCCTGATTATCTAATAAAGTTGAATCAACAAAACTTGTATCTTTTGATTGATTATTTTTGTCAACCCACTTAGATATGATATTTGGATTGTTTTCACTGTCTGGTGAGCTAGAAGTGCTAGCTTCTCTATTGTGGGGTACAAAGGTGTCTTTAGATGTTCTGAGCACATTACAATGTTGAGGATTTTTTTAATCAAGTGATATAGTCACCTCTTGATCATTAATTGGAAATTTCAAACATTGGTGATATGTTGAAGGTACTGCCTACATTTCGTGAATCCATGGATGTCCTAAGAGTATATTGTAGGTTAATTCTTTTTCTAGTACTTGACAAGCTAAATTCTTCACCATTGGCCCCACTTGGATAAAAAACATAATCATTCATTTTTAATATCTCTCTTCTTCATCATAAGAATTTATTCTCATTTTTCTTTGGGCATCAATAACATTATCTAGATACCCTAGTGGATGGATTAACTTTAAACTAGAAATGTTCAAACTAGCTCCCCCATCTATTAGGAACCTTTTAACATGATGTTTGTGGATGAAAAATTCAATATGAAGGGAAATTTTATGTGGATGATTAAGTGATACATCATCTTGTTAAGAGAATGATAGAAAATGAGGCATGGGAAAATTTCCCACCATAGATTAGAATCTATAGAAATCTAGATCCTTGGGTACTGTGGTAGCTGCAAGAGGTTGTTCCAAAACCTCCTTATGGTATGGTGAGAGATTAAGGAGTTCTCGTATTGATATTTATGTTGGTATTTTACGTAGTTGGTTGAAAATTTTGTATTAACTAGGTGGGGGACTGGTGTTTTTAGATGCAACTCCTTTCAACATTACCTTGGATTGCCCCCTTGTCGTTACATTAACCAACTAATAGTCTTATCTTTCCCCAATTTTAAAAATATTTATCTAATTGTTAGATGTGTCTGTGTTCGGGATCAGATCTAGCAATATAATGTCATTGGTTCTATTATTTTCTATTTGATTTCCAGTGACAGTATCACTTTCTACTTCAGAAATACAAAAGATCATGCTATCATAAATTTGGTTGACATTTTTATCTTTACCATTAGTAGAAGAAGAATCTCCCTTTTTCCTAATTTGGTAAAGGATCTTTAAAGGAAGTATGATCATTGTTGGATTGAATTCCTTCTACATATACTTTTTGTTGTCAATTAGATCTTGGACTAAGTGTTTTAACTCCATGAAATCATTTGTCTTGTGTCCCTTATTTTTATGGAAGTTACAATAATTTGCATCATTCCACCATGATGGTTTTAATTTTGGATCCCAAAATATTGCTTCACATGTGGTGATAAGACTATTTGGAATAGCTTCCCTCATTGTTGATTCTAGCATTTGGCCTAATGGTGTGAATCTACATCGGTTTGATGGTTTTTGATTTGTTTGTGGTTTTGATTCTTCACTGTTTAGATTATTGTTTTGATTTATATTTGGCTTGATGTGCTGGCCACTATTTTTATTTGTCTTTGCATTAGTGGCCATCAAATTAAATATTGGTTTTGTATTTTGTATGTCATTTGCAACATCATTGGTTCCAATATTTCTATCACTTTTCTAGAATTTAGGCTTGTCATTGTTGCTATAGTGATTTGAGGAGTGTGTGTTGTTTTATTTTTTATCGTAATTCTTTATTACTCCTTGTTTGAACAAAGCTTCTTCGATTTTAAGGCCATTTTCAATCACTTTTTCAAATGTGGGAGGACATTGTAATTCGAGCCTATAACTCATTTCCTTAGTCAAGTTGTCAATAAAAATTTCTATTTTCTCTCCCTCGGGAATGGAACAAGGATACCTAGAAAATAATCTTTGCCATCATTGTAAAAATGACAGGAATGTTTCACCTTTGTTTTGCTTCATGTTGTAGAGGTCCTTTATTGTGACATCAAGTTGTAAGTTAAAGGAATATTGTGATATAAACCTGTTGACCAGCTCTTCAAAATTTTGAATCCCTGGTTGTAGTTTAGAAAAAAATTCCATACATTGAACTCCTAAGCTTCTTGGAAATAACCTCATTAGGTAAGTTTCTTCTTGCACAAATTCAAAACTCATGGTTCTGAATTCCCTTACATGATTGATTGGATCTGTTTTACTGTTGTATTTTTCATATTTTGGGAATTCAAAATGTCTAGGGAATGGTATCATGTCCAAACACGGGTCAAAAGGATAAGGACAAATGTATTGCAATGCATACCTTTTCGTGGTTCCTTTTTGCATATATTAACTTTCTTGTTGTAAGTTTTGCATTTGATGCGTTAGGGCCACAACTTGATATGTGTTTTACATGTGTTGTGTGTGTTGTGGTGTTTCCTTTAATCGATTGACATCGAAATATTTTGGAAGTTTTGCACCTGATTCTGCGAGAATTAAGAGGCATTTTTCAATGTCTTGCTCTAAAATATTTTCCATAAATTTATGGAATTTTGGATCCTGTTGTGTTGTTTGTATGTCCTCTACTATATTTCATTCTTGTCATTTTGATGTAAGCTATTCCAAGGATTTTCTTCTGCCATGGTGTTTGATGTTTCAATTTATTTTTCTAGGAGTCTCTGTCTTTGCAACCTTGTCAAGATTGGCATAAAAGTGTTTTTTTTTCCCACTAAAATTTGATCTTCTATGCTTTGATGAGTGTCCAATGAATTTTAACACATTCAAATAGGATGATATATCCTATTGATAAGACTAGGTTAAAAATCTGATTACTATGCCTCATTTCGTGATGGTAGGATGATAATATCTTGATGAAGAAAATTAGCCTACTAACCAAGATTTTGGTTTTATTTGTGGACACTTTATAGTTTCCAAGATCTTGGTTCACGTTGAAAATAATTTTAACCTATAAGAACCTATTTGTTTCTAGTTTAAGAAACTATCTATATTGAGAAGATGTTTAAGGCTGACAAAAATCCAAATTTTAGATGTCAACAAATCTGACAGATGTGTTTGGAAGCTCTTTGTTTTTCTGCTTTTTGGAAGCGCTAAAACAGAGTGGAGAATCGCTAAAACTGACTGTGCAAGCACTAATTTTAAAAAGCTTTGAAATAGTGTGTAGAAGCGCTATTTCACAGAAGTGCTAAAATAGATCTTATAAGCACTGAAACAAAGGGTGTTAGCGTTACTTAATATTTAGAAGTGCTAAAAAAGACCTCATAAGTGCTAAAACAGACCTCAGAAGTGCTAAAAAAGATCTCTGAAGTGCTACAATAGAGTGTGAAAGTGCTACTTTGGGTTTCAATAGTGTTGTCCAATTTTCCTTCCCGTGAAAAGATTGAGTTTTTGAGATTTTGATAATTTGATAGGATACCTTTGCTAGTAAATTTATGTTGTGGGATGACAAGCCTAATTTTTTTGATTTTTCTTCCCTATTGTAATAATTGATCGGGCCTGTTGGAATATTCTATCATTGGCTGCAAAATGAAAAACTGATGAATAGGTTGACCATGATTATGTTTTTATGACAAGGCTCTTCTTTGGAAAATGGCTTGTGAATATAAAGATTCTAAAGAATAATTGTTAGTATATCCTTTGGAAAAATTGTGAAACCTATGGATGAAGGTTTTATGTTGAAGTGAAACTTTCCTACTTTGATATAAGAATCGCCTTCTCTCTAAGAGTTTCTTATAACTGATTTTTTTATTTGGTTGTTTGACTCTTTTTGTGTTGGATTTCTTGATAAAAGTTGTGGATTTCCAATCCCTAATCATAAATTTCACTGTTAGGTTTTGTTTGACTCCTTTTTTGTTTTTCTGGATGATCTTAATCAGAGTTTAATGATTTGAGAACACAACAAGAAATTGTAGAAGATTTGTTTTCAAATATAAAATCTAAAAAAAGTGTATGTTCTAAGAACCACGTATGGTTCTATTTTCATGGGTTTCTTTGACAAAAATACACTTCAGACAGACTCACTCTTAAGGTCAAAAAGGTCATTGTTATACTCAACAACCCACATCTTAAAATTGTGTTGACTCACACAGTTGTGTCATCCCCTAGAGGGCGCCCGTGTGTTTGTCATTTCCAGGCGCATACTCAAGGTTATATTTCTCGATCCCTTGAGAAAAAAATCCTTGGAAATTATATGGTGAGTGTCTTGGGGGTAGATTCCTCCCTCCACTTGCATTGCGAGTATTAAAATTTCTAGTTATTGACTCAGCTTGGATTCTACACTATGGTTCTTAGATAGGGTTTTTGTGGGGCACGACAAATGATAAACTCCCTTAGGAGACCTCCAAACCTTTAGAAAAAAGGATTTGGGGATGTTTATCTTGCACACTACCGTACAGTTGGAATTTCATCAACAATTCGCATTTGATTATAGTGGGTTGGAAAACCTGGCTTTGGTTGTTCCCACTTAGGTCGTTCCTATAGGGTGAGTAATTTTTCCCACTATGGTAGGCCTTCTAAAGGTTTTAACAAAAGCGTAAATTTCATGAGAAAGAAAGGATGATTCTGGCATTTTGATCACCCAGTTAAGGGAAGAGCATAAGCCTATTCAGCATACAAGCACAACAAATAATGATTTATTTTAAGCCCAAAAGATGATGTACTATTCTAAGTGAAGATGTTGCTTCACAAAATCAACTATTCTAAAGAAAGAATTTACTGAAAGTGTCTCATTGTTTCCTATCTCTAAATATTTATTAAGTCAAGAAGCTCTCAGATTTAGTAAGACACTATGACTATTAAAATTCCAATTTAAAGAATGGAGTGATGCTAGATACAATGATCTAATCCTATATGATAATATCTAAATGATAAAATGAAACTACTTTAATCTATGCTGGCATGAAGCTATGATGCAACCATGAAATGAAATCTTTTTCTATTGCTATGATGCTTGATGCTTGATTGCTTTCCTGTAGAGTAAGTTTTCACAAATATGGGATCCATTTCCTATATTGAAAGGTTGTATTTATGAATTTCCCGAAAACACATTTGCATAGGGGTAACAAAGTAGAGGTTAGGTATAAAATATGGAGGATTGAATGGTGAGATATGGAAAGGCTGGAGCTGATCATGGGAATGGTTCCTCCCCATGAAAAAATCAGGCAAGGAGATAGGAAGGATCAGAGGGAGAAGATTGAGAGGATTTCCTATAGGCTTTCCCATGAATGTCAGCCGCATTTAATTTGACTTGTGAAATTTGATTTGATAGGTGAGTAAATAGAGGAATTTATGATTTATGCTTTTATTTATTTAAATTTAGTAAAAAGGGAATAAATAATTTAATAAAACAAACTATAGAAGTTGTTTATTAAATTAAAATAGAAGAATTATGATAATTAAACAATAAAGTATTTAACATTTGTTTAATTTATTTGAATGATGTGATTAAGATAGAATAAATAGGGGAATTTGATAGTTAAATAAAACAAAGTATTTAATTTTTTTAATTTAATTAAGATGAAATAATAGAGGAATTAGAAGAAATTTAAATAATAATTTAAATGTGAACTATATAAATAAATATTTCTATTTATTTAATAGTAGAGGAATTTAGGGTAATTAATTAAATAAGTCATATTTAATTAATTAGATTTTCCATACCAATTTTAGGTGTATACATAAGGAGCACCTCCCAAACCCACAATCAAATCACCAAGTGATTATACCATTGTGGAATAGTTAAAAAAGATACCTTTCATCATCTCAATCCTAGAATTGTTAGAACTGTCACCCGCGCATAGGGAGATATTGGAAAAATCTTTGGAAATGTCAATCCTTAATGAGCTTGATCCTAGTCAATTCCAAGCCATGATTGGAAAAATCACTTCAAGTTATCACTTAGTCTTTTCAAAGAAAGATTGACCACAAAGAACATTCCATAATCAAGCTCTATACATAGAGGTGGGTGTTCATAAAACCATGGTCAAAAGAGTGTTTATAGATAATGGTGCAGGTTTAAACATTTGTACCTTAAAATTCATAAAAAAATTGAGGTATTATGATGATGGGATTTCAAAAGGAAAAAGTATCACCATAAGGGCTTATGATGACTTTGAAAGAAAATTTGAAGGGATAGTCAGGTTGCTAGTGTAGATAGGACCACCACTAACAAAAACTACTTGTCAAGTACTGGATCTTGAGTTACCATACAATCTAATCCTAGGATGCCCTTGGATCCATACTTTAAAAGTAGTCCCTTCCACTTTCCATCAATGCCTAAAGTTTCCCCATGAAGGAAAAGAAGTAACACTATCTGCTGATCGTGAACCTTTCTATTTTTATGCAAAGTTGGAGGAGAAATAAAATAAAATCAAACGTGTGCCTAGCAATGATATATCCTTCCATTCCTTTTCTTATATCGACCCTTCCATTCTCCCATCAACATCCACTAGAAACACATCAACTAAACAACCAAAATCAAAAGCCAAGATCCAAGTACTTGACAAAGGCAATGGGCACTAGCATTTTAACCAAGAATCGTACAAATAATAGCCAAACCCACTATTTTTACTAGATGGGGAGACATGAAATATGAAGAAATATTTGAGGAGGACCTTTCATCTATGATTTACAAATAGGACCAAATAGAACCCCAAAATCCACAACCCATTTTAATTGATCCTAACACTAAGGGGTATCAATTAGTAAAACAAACGGGATATAATGGAACACGTGGCCTAGGCCTACACAAAAAAGGCCAATCAAAGCCTATCATAGTGAAACAAAGACAAAAGAATATGGGACTAGGTAATAAACCTAAAGACGTGGTCATTCCAAAAACTGAACGAACCTCTTGGAAGAAACGAGAAAATTTTTCTAGCGTTAAGGAATTGGATATCTACCTTGTTATCAAAAATGAATTACCCATTGAAGATTTTTTTGACAACTTTAGAGTTGATAGGTTACCTTTCCAGTACATGGAAAGCATTCCCAATATCTATTACCATTCTAAAATAGACTCTAACGAATATGAATGGGATTCCCCTTCCTTCATCACAAGATATGATTCCACCGACTCTAGTAATGATGACCTAGATACCTAGTGGGAAAAAGACACTAGAGCCATATTGACCCATTCACCTACTTTTGTAAGCTTTGCAGACCAATATGATAGTCTCCCATGATGTTATCTTCAACTCATAGATCGGGATCAACAACATGAACCTATTTTAGATCAATTCTAGAATGATGAGGCCATCGTAGAGTTCATAGGACTTCGAGTAGACATACAAATAGGAGATCACAAATAAGGGTTTGTCATGGAATTGGAACAAGAGGTATACTTTGGTGGAGAGATTGAATTTTCTAGTCTGAAAAATGAAAGAAAAAACATAAAGATACGACCCCCTAGAGAAAACCACATTGTGGCTCTATTGGAACCAAAAAAGAGAAAAATAAAGGATGCATTCGAAGGTGAAAAACTCCTAGAGGCACCCAAGGATGGATGATTCAATCTCCCCATATCAAAATATTAATAAAGATCAACACTCCTGGAAGAAGAAACAAAATCCATAAATTTTGGTACATTAGAGGACCCAAAGATAACATAACATGCAGCCTCACTTGATCCTAAGGACAAAGAAAATTTCATAGCATTCATCAATGAGAGAAAGATAAAAATTTCCTGGACCTATGTCAACATGCTTAGACTAGATCCATCATTAGTGGTGCATCATCTAGCAATAATCCCTCGAGCGAATCCTATCAAACAAAAACTTAGAAAGATGCATCCCTAAATAGCATTACTAGTGAAGGTAGAACTAAATAAATTACTAGATGTGGGTTTCATTAGACCCATCGACTATCCACAATGGATATCGAACCTAGTACCAGTGTCCAAACCTACTAGGGGCATACAGATATGTACAAACTTCAGGGACTTGAATAAATCTTGTTTGAAAGATGATTTTCCATTGACAATCATTGAAATGATAATAGATCCATGATATGCTTTGCTTAATGGATGGTTTCTGAGGATACAACTAGATAAATATTTCTCCAAATGACCAACACAAAACAACATTCACTTATGCTTGGGGAAATTTCTATTGGAATGCAATGCCTTTTGGGCTAAAGAATGCAGGAGAAGCCTATCAAAGAGGGATGGCGACCATATTCCATGAAATGATACACATAGTCATGGAGGACTATGTGGATGACATCCTAACAAAGTAGATCAAAAGGGAAGATCACTTGAAAAACCTAGCAAAGGTATTTTATTGATTAGAATAGTAAAATCTGAGACTCAACCCTAAGAAATGTGTGTTCAGAGTAACCTCTAGAAAATTATTAGGATATATAGTGTCAAGAAGAGGGATAGAGGTGGATCTTATAAAATTAAAAGCTATAATGGAGATACCTCCACCAAAGACACTCAAATAATTGAGGACCCTACAAGGGAAGCTATAGTAATTCGGGCTATTTATCGCTTAACTGGCAGACAAATTTCATCCTTTCACTCATCTCCTACACAAGGACATCACATTCAAATGGGATGGGAGATGTGACCAAGAATTTCATCAAGTTAAGGAGTACCTACTTGCTCCTTTGATACTCATGCCACCAATTCTAGAAAAAGAGATGATCCTGTATTTATCTACCACATCGACAACATTGGGAGCTCTCCTGGCACAACTAGATGAAAAAAATAAAGAAAGGGTAGTATACTATATCAATAGAACACTGGTGGGCTATGAACTGAACTATTCACCCATTGAAAGATCTTGTCTCCTAGTTATGTTTTCTACACAAAAGCTAAGACATAACTATAAGTGTGAAATATGTAAAAGTAAAACAACAAAAAACACTTCTTAATATGAAATTATATCAAAGAATTCAATCATGAATTAAGCTATTAAAACCATAAATTCATTTGAAAGCATCATATTGCTCTCTATCTCCAAAGATTTATTAAACCACTATGGCTCTAAGATCATGTAAGCAATGTGACTATTAAAATGACAATCTGAAGAACGAGAAGGATGCTAAATATAGGATATTAATCCTATATGATGATTTCTAAACTTGACATGAATTCAAATAAAAGAATTCTGCAACAAACTAAATACAACAATGATCATGAAATAAAGTTATGATTCTATTGCTTGAATGTTTGAATGCTTGAATGATTTCCTGCAGAGTAAGATTGCACAAACTCGATAATCTAGATCCTTTCTTTGTTGAATGAAGCTATATTTATAGATTTCCTGACAACAACTTTGCATAGGGGCAAAAAAGTAGAGGCTTGGATTCAATCTGGAGGATTGAGTGGTGATAGATGGAGGAGATTGAGAAGATTTTGGGAATTGTCTCTACCCATGAAAACACTAGGCAAGAGAATAGGAAGGATTGATGGAAGAGGATTGAGAGATGGATTTCCAATTTGTCTCCAATTTGTCTACGAATCTTCCCATGAAGTTTGAATCAATTAATTTTGACATATTTTTGACATAAATTAGACATAGGATATCTAATTTGGTTTTGAGGAAATATAGATGAATATTCTTTATGCCTTTATTTAAATATTTTTAATTTATTTAAACTAGCCAAAGAGGGATAAATAATTTAATAGAACAAACTATAGATGTTGTTTATTAAATCAAAATAGAATAATATGGTAATTAATCAATAAAGTGTTTAATATTTATTTAATTAATATAAGATTTGATGTGATAGAATAAAGTAGGGGAAAATGATAATTAAATCAAACAAAGTATTTAATGTTGTTTATTTAATTAAGATGAGATAATAGAAGAATTAGAAGAATTTAAATGTGAATGTGGACGTGAACTATATAAATAAATATTTTTGTTTATTCAATAGTAGAGGAATTTAGGATAATTAATCAAACAATTTGTATTTAATTAATCGGATTCTCTGGACAAGTTTTAGGTGTATACATTTTTCCCCTCTTTGAAGTGATGTGTTTATGCATTGCTTCAAAGAAAATTTTGCTGCTACTGCCAGTATTGACAAAAAAAATTCAGTATGCCCCAGACATGCCCCAGATATTGATTTTCAGATGCTTGATGATAATATACCCCCTCGAGAGATAAATTAAAGATTTATGATTTTTTTTTGGATTTTTGGATTTTTAGAAAACTTCATGATGATTTGATGATGATTTGACGAAGATTGGATGAAGAAATAATTTATCTCCTGACATTGATGAAGAAAATTTAGCCCGTGGATGAATTTCAATTATTTTCATAAATAAAATTAATTAAAATAAAAGAAATCCCCTCAAAAATCCCTTTTGAAAAACCTATATAAGGTCAAAAATGCCCTTTTCACCCTCATTTGTACTTTTTGACTTTCAAAACCTAGTGAGAGAGACATTTGAGCCACTTGGAGCAAGATGTTGATCCCCTACCACACCCACTGGTTTGAACATGTGTGATGTCACTAGTAGTCGGCTGCCTACAGATCTCTGGTACTTACCCATAATCCACCTTGTAATTTGTGCATTCTTGATTTTTCGTTCCTTTTTTTTTCTTTTTCGTATTTGCATTTTTTTGTAGCTTTAGAGCATCAACATTGTGTTGTAGCACTTTTCACTTCAGTGTAGCACTTCCATTATCTATTTTAGTGCTTTCAAGAATTAGCACTTTCGTTAATTTCCTTAGCGCTTAGATAGATTTATTTAGCACTTTGATGCCCGATTTTAGTGCCTAGAAAGTTCTAGTGCATTGATGTAATAACTTAGCACATTGATAGACTATTGTAGCTCTGTGATTAAAGTAGCACTTTGATAGAATTTTATAGCACATTGGTGTGATGAAATAGCGGTTTTGTTTTGTTAGCGCTTTGGATGCCTTTTTTAGCGCATCAGATTGCCGAAATAACACTTCTAGTTTTTTAGTGCTTTGGATGCCTATTATAGCGCATCTAAATGATGAAATAGTGCTTTTGAGTTGTAGCGCTTTGGATGCCTATTATAGCGCATCCATGTCAGATTTGCAGATTTTGACACAGTTAACCTTGATTTCGTCAAATTCAATCATGTCCATTCTTCGGTTTGGTATGATTTGATAATCCAAATTCCCTAATGATTGATTCCGATGATCAATAAGACTTACTCTCATGATAGGTGAGAAATAATCCCATTTGTGATGATCCTCATGATAGGTGAGGAATGATTTCATATCTAATAAACCTCGTGATAGGTGAGGTTAGATGATGGTTGTGATGAACCTCATGATAGGTGAGGTTAGTTGATGTATGTTCATGAATTTTTATCAAAAATTCATACCAAATTTTGATTGGATCTGATAGTATATTGACATGTGAATTTTGAAATAGTGCACTGATTTGTAACCCTTTTTGATGATAGGATCCTCTAGATAACCTCCAGATGCGAGAGCGATTTCCATGGACTACTTATTTGATTCCACATTTGACTCCTGATGAGATTCAAATCATTTCTCGATGTGGTCTATCTACTCTGCTCGATATGCCCCAGATTAGGATTAATTCGGGGTCTCCTTATTGCCTTGGCTGAGTGGTGGCACAATGATCATAACACCTTCTTTTCTACCCATCGACAAGATGACAGTCACAATAGAGGATGTGTTGTGGATATTGTGGATACCTTTTATTAGAGAGATCATAGTTTACAATTCACATGAGGCTAGTGGGAGAGATGCACTCCGTAGAGTATTCCAGGATAATCATATTGCAGGACCGAGTGTTCAGTGGTGGATGATGGATGATGCCTACACTACTCTACCAACAGTGCTAGCTGGATTCATTGGAGGCTTCCTTTGTCTTGATCACAGGTCAAAGGGATTCTCTGTGGGTTGGGGCCATATTATTGAGAGCATAGTCATGCATGAGACTAAATATGCGTGGGGGATGTATATGCTAGCTCACCTTTATCATGATTTACACTTAGTGGTATAATTGGGAGGACGCAAATTATCATCAAGGGTGACTTTATTACAGGTTTGGGCATGGGAGAATTTTTGCATTATGCGACCATTTCCGATACGTGATAGACTTGTAGGCAGACCATATATTTTCCATTATAGAGGTCGAATTACCCAGTCTCGGATGGGTAAGTTAGAGCATTAGAGATGTGTTTTGGATGAGTTAGAGAGTGTCATATGGTGGTCTTATCTGGATTGCGAGTAGTGGGAGGAGGATGATATAGTGCTCGGATATTTGTGTGATTTTATGTATTTGATTGGCAAGACCCCTTTTGTTCTAGAGATATTTTTACTATGGTGGGTCTACAAGCAGTACGGTATTGTGTACTGCATGCCTTAGGGGGTTGCTCACTATACTAGATGACAGAGTGATATAGTAGATTGGGGGCCATGTTTTTCCTATGATACATTAGTGGAGGGATACCGGGCTCTGTAGCCATTAGCTTGGGATATGTGCCAGGATATTGTAGAGGCACCAATGATAAAGGAGTATGCCGCATTTTTGGCTTTGCATCCATGTCCTCAGATCACCATTCCAGATGAGCCAAAATAATTACCTATGGAGGAGGATGCTACCGAGGATCCTACTATAAATGTTGAGGGTGAGGAGGATAGTGGATCTAACATTGATTCGAGTAGTAGTGGTGGGAGCAACAACGAGGATATCAGCAACGATGATGGGGATGGTGGTGGTGGAGTTGGCAAGAGGGCTGGGCTAGGTGGTGTAGGTCCATCTTCGAGTAGGACTCGCAAGAGGTGAGCAATATAGATTACTTATGTAGATCAACAAAGACAAATTGCGAGCCTACAGGTGCAGGTATAGACTCTACAGGGTTAGTTAGTGTAGGCACAGGGTTTACTTGTGCAGACTCAAATACAGATGTAGACTCAAAAACAGGGTCATGCCTAGGCATTGGCACAAGTCTAGGGATAATTGGCAATTGTTCAAACATAGGTTGGTACCTTGACAACCAAGAGGGACAGTGCTAGATAGATTGTCAAGAGGGCACATGAGACTACAAAGACCTTACAGAGGGTAGCTAATGGTACATCTGTTGCCGATTATATGAGGGAGGTTATGCAGGTTGGCCGAGAGGAAGAGTTCTACAAAGGTTGGTATCATGATGCAGCTCCTACCGATCATAGAGTGACTTATGCCCCTTCTAGATCTGTCAGGACACATAAGTGAGGGTGTGATGCAGCCTCCACGGAAGAGATCCCAGAGATCCTGGTCCATCCAGTGGTGGTGATATTGGTCCTATGATTCCTGCACCATCTGGTAGTAGCAATTCCTAGATGTTGTTTATGATTTTGAGAAATGCTTTTTGAGAAATGATGTACACTTCGAGTCAGCTCATTTTGATGATGTATCTCTTCTTATTTCAGAATTAATTGTATACTTGAGATTGATGATATATGTGATATGTAGTTGATTTATATTGATCTATGATGGTTATTTATGATTCTATGATGGATGCATTTATTTTAACGTGCTTGATATCATGTGATGATTCTATGATGAATGCCTTTATTTTATGTTATGTGATGATTCTAATTTAAATACTTATGTATGAATATGTGATGGCAATGAGGTATGGGTTGAAAATGATCAAATGCGTATGATAATAATGAAAAATGATGATTTTTGTTATGGATGACATATGTATAACAATGATGATTCGTATATGGTAATAATGAAAATAATGTATATGAAAATGATAATTTGTAAATAATGATAATGTAATAGATGATTTGGTGTAATGAACATGATGTGGAAAAATATGGTACAATAAATGCACAACTATTTGATGTTAAATGTATGAATGTTGAGATGATTAAATCTTTGCAATGATGAGATGATGCTCCCATATTTTTTTGATGATTTTTGGTTTATGTCAAGTATACTCAATCATATTTGTAGAAAAGATAATCATTTGATTGGAATCCTTTATGTAACAAACACTCTGTAGATGTAGAATTTATTATGAATGCAGTCTAATTTTATCATGCAGCTATATGCAAACCATTGTCATTTTAACAATAATTTTGTACTTGGTATCATCATAGAAATTTTTAGGATGTTGAAAGTGAGTACAAGCGTTAATGGTATATGTTAGACCAATGACAACCTCAGTACTAATTTCATGATTTTTGATATTGCAAGCGAACAAAAGCATCTAGGTATAATTGAATTGAGATGAATTGAGCATTTCTTGCATAAACAAGAAAATATTAATCATTTTAGTGTGTGAATTCTAAATGTCATCGATGATACATTTGTATAGCACATCCCCTGATAATTCACACATTTATATGATTAACGTACAAACAATAGACAATAAAAATATCATTCTTCTTCCTTGTTTCTCTATTTTATTTACATCATTGAGTTACTCAAAATAAATGATAATAATTAATCAAAAATACAACTTATCCACCTTTTACTTAGAGTGTTTCAATCGTTATTTAGATTAGATCATACATCCCGATTTTGTGATGTTTTTGTGATTTTCTGAGATTTTTGACCAAAGACCTAACCTACTAACCTATCCTAGGGGCCTTGGGGGCTGATCAAATATTAGCCTTTCCTACGTTACACACATAGAGACCACATAGTTTGACTGACATAGACTCATTTTTTTGGTTTTTTCTTTTCTAGACTAACTTTTCGACTTTTTTTTTATTTTCTTGATAGGATACAGATGTTTGATGCATTTATGATGGTGATTGATGTTGCAATTTGATCATTTTTTTTGTTGTACTTGTCATACTATTGTTTTCCCATTTGGCGAAGCCAATGTTTTTCTGCCCCCATTGATATCCAGATGTTTCCCCCAAGCTAGAGTTAGACATGACCATGTGAAATGATTTTATAATGGATGTAATGATGGCAAGACTAATGATATGTTATGAAATGGTAATGACGACAAGACTAATGATCCTGATATGTATCAAAATAGATGGGAAAGCTAGTTTAGAATTACATACAATGCCTATTTTCAAGTTTTCACCATATGTTTTGATTGTACTTTTTGTTTTGTATTTTCCTTTTAGTATTTTTTGTTACCAAGATGCATGTTTGCTAAGTTTTCAACAAGGAAACCATTTTCCAAAAGTTTGACCCTTGCACTAGAAAATTCAGGTACAGAAATTTCCGAGATGGATATTGATAGGTGCATCAAAAAAATCCCCCTCCAATGTTGATAGTTGATAGGCCCCTGATTCATATACTGATATGATGACAAAGGGACCTAGCTAGTTAGGTTCACGCTTCCCTTTCTTTTCCTTGTCCTGCTGATTTCTAGGGTTCTCTTTTAGGACCAAATCGCCAACTTGAAAGACTCTAGGTTTTACCCTATGATTGTAACTCCTTGATATTTGCTATTGATATGCCATGAGATGATTGACAACTTGTTGACAATGCTCATCCAAAAATTCCAGTTCTTGAAGCCTGGATACCCTATAGTCCTCATTTGAAATGATTCATCTTAGTAATAAACAAAGTGATGGAATCTCTACTTCAATGGGTAGTATGGCCTCTGATCCATATACGAAGGCATATGGTGTAGCTCCTATCAGTTTTTTGATGCTAGTTCTATAGGCCCATAGTGCAGGATTAAGCTGAACATGCCAATCATGTCCAACATCGTTAACCGTTTTCTTGAGTATTTTCAAAATTGTCTTGTTAGAGGCCTCTTCTTGGCCATTTCCCCGAGGATAGTACGGTGTTGAGAAATGATGTTGGATATGAAACTTCTCACCTAATTCTTGGGCATCTTGGTTTTTGAAAGGCTTTCCATTATTAGTGATAATAGATTGAGGTATGCCATACTAAAAGATTATGTAATTCAATATGAATGACAAGATCTATTTTCTAGTGATAGTTGTAAGAGGAACTGCTTCTATCCATTTTGTAAAGTATTCTATTGCTGTGATTATGAACTTGTGTCCATTGGATGAAGATGGATTTATCTTTCCTACCAAATCTAGTCCCCATTGACAAAAGGGCCATGGTGATGTGGATGGATGCAATTCTTGAGCTGGTGCATGGATCAGATTACTATGAATATAACATTTTTGGCATCTCTTTACAAATTGATAAGACTCTTTCTCCATACATGGCCAATAATATCCTAAACAAAGGAGCTTCTTTGCTAGAGTTATACCACTTGAATGAGTGCCAAAAATACCTTC
Organism: Sequoiadendron giganteum; assembly: GCA_007115665.2. Lineage (NCBI taxonomy): Eukaryota > Viridiplantae > Streptophyta > Pinopsida > Cupressales > Cupressaceae > Sequoiadendron > Sequoiadendron giganteum. Next base: position 339,919,558 of record CM021101.1, on the reverse strand, counting down.
ATGAACCTCATGTACGGCCATCTCAGATTCGTTGTGTTCTAAACATCGGAGTAAGGTACCATCCAGACCTTGACGATAAAGGATGTCAATGATTAAAATATGTTAGGTGGATTGGCAAATGAAATTGTGTTTTTGGTTCTTGGAAAGATCGGGAGGGAGGATATTGTCCTTTAGGTAAGCATAGGTTTTCTCATAGACAGAGGTTTCAATGGTATCTAAATGGAATATGGTATTGGATTTTGAACTATTATAAGAGGGACATGATACTTGTTCTACCATAAACTCATAATGACCATGTTTCTCTGGCAATTGTAAGAGTGAAGCAATTGTTTCCATAACATATGCCACTTTGTTTTTTGCCCTCAGAATTTGATCAAATTTGATATTGAAAAAAGAATGTTTTAGATCATCTATTTGTTGTTTATAGGACATCGAATTTTCTTCTTTCGTTTGATCTTGTCATTTACTTGATAAATGACTAGTTGAGAATCCCCATATACATGTAATTTTGTGATCTTTCATTCAATTGCGATTTTGACCCCATTGATTAATGCTTCATATTCTGCCACATTATTGGTACATTGAAACATCAGTCTATAATATTTTGGGATGGTGTGTCCTTGGGAAGTGATGAACAAAATCCCTGCTCTAGATCCTCGTTGTGTATATGATCCATCAAAATACAATATCCATTGTTGTGGCATCATTGTTAGAATGTCCACATCTGGAAACTCCATTGTCATAGGTCGATCATCTAGTAAAGGAGCCTAAGCCGATTGTTCGGTGATTTCTTGACCTTTGATGGCTTTTCTTTCCACATATTGAATATCAAACTCACTTAAAAAAATGACCCATTTGGCCAGTCTACCTTTTAAGGTAGCCTTACTGAGTAGATATTTTAAGGGGTCAATTTTTTCTATAAGCCTAATTGTGTGATTCAACATATAATGTTGCAACTATTGAGTAGAAAACACCACTGCCAAGCAAAATTTGTCAATGAAAGTGTAGTTTATCTCATAGCCATTTAAAGTTCTATTGATGTAGTAGATGGTGTGTTCCCTTCCTTCATAATCTTCTTGTGCCAATAATGCTCCTAAAGAGATATTTATTGTTGCAATGTACAATATCAAATATTGCTTTATTTGGTCGAACGTTGCTTCACACCCATTATCCCATTTGAAAACAACATTTTTATGCAATAGATGATTGAATGGATGAATTTTGTCTACCAGTTGGGAGATAAATCTCTTGATTGATTGGAGCCTTCCATGTAGTGACCTGAGTTGACTAATGTTTCTAGGTGGAAAAATTTCCATTATTGCCTTAACTTTTGCTGGATCTACTTCAATGCCCTTTTCTGAGACTATGTATCCTAAGATTTTTTATGATGAGACCCCAAAGACACATTTCTTATGGTTTAGCTTGACATTGAACTTCTCTAGCCTTGTGATTATTTTTCTTAGGATATGCAAATGTCCCTCCCTAGAACAAGATTTAGCCAAAATATCATCCACGTAATCATCCATAAAGGTGTGCATCATATCATGAAATATTGTGGTCATTGCTCTTTGATAGGCTGCCCCTGCATTTTTTAAAACAAATGACATGACATTCTAGCAAAAGGTTTCCCATGGACATGTAAATGCAGTATTCTCTTGATCTTTTGGAGCTAGCTTAATTTGGTTGTATTTGGAGAAACCGTCCATTACTGACAACATGGCATGCCTCTCTGTTAAGTTTACAATGATATCTATATTAGGAAATGGGAAATCATCCTTTGGGAATGCCTTATTTAGGTCCCTAAAACTTGTACATATCTTCATGCTATTTTCTGGCTTTGAGACAGGTACAATATTTGATATCCATTATTCATAATCAATAGACCTTATGAATCCAACATCTAATAATTTCTTTAGCTCAACCTTTACCATTAATGCAATATGGGGATGCATTTTTCTCAATTTTTGCTTTACAGGCTTGATTCCTATAGGCAAAGATAAATGATGCATTAGAAGATTTGGGTCCAAGCCTGGCATATCAGAATATGACCAAGAAAATTTAATGCTTCTTTCTTTAAATAATTTGATAAATTCTGGTCTCTCTTGTTCTATCATAGGTTATGCCAGATGTAAGATCTTTGCTCTTTCTTCAATGCCAATGTTTACAGACTATGTTGGCTCCACCAAAAATGATAACCGTTCATGATAATTCTCTGGAAGAGTCTCAAATCTCTCATCTTTTAGTAACTCAGAGAGGTTTTTACTGTCAGATGCGTTCCTTATTTTTTCTTTTTCAAGATTTAATGCTACCATAGAATGGTTTTCACCATTAGATCCATTATTCCTATTTTTAATTTTGCAATTGGAAGATTTGACACCCTCATGCCGAGTTGCATTGTTTATGAGAATCATGGATAAAACTTATACCAAGTTCGTCACAACATAGGAAATTTATGATGGCATCATCATTTACAAATATGGGTACATTTATAGGTTCAACAGGTTCCCAGTCAATAAGTTTGGGATGGACTAGAGGCATGAATTGATGAGATTGACTTAGGTTAATGAGGGTAAGGGTTAGGACAGCTATGTCATCATATTCATTATTAGGAATTTTGAGATCAATGATGGTACCCTCTTCAATATCGTCTAGTTCACTCGATGTCTATTCATCCCCACTTGAGTCATCGATATTTTGTGATCCTAATAAAAATGGTCTAGACCCAGAGCTCTTTCCCTCCTCATGTGTAGGTGCATATTGTTTTATTACATCAATTCAGATATTTGTGTAAGATATATCAGAACATAGATCCCATTCATATTCATTAGAATCCGTTTCAAAGCTATCTCTAACCTGAAGGATTCTTTCAACAACCTTCTTTGTCATCTCTTCTTTTTGTTCTTCTAAGTATCCCAGTCCTGTCTTATCTTTTGAATGAAGAGTAAGAGGATGAATAGGTTCTACGATGCCTTCCTTCCTTTTTCCAAAAGGTCCCTGTCCTTCATAACCCATTTTTTCTAGAATAGCCATCTCTTTGCCATATTTTTCTATGCTGGTGTTGATGTTTGTTGATGTTGATGGTTCTCCATCTTTGTATAACCAATCGAGGACATGTAGTGATGTTTGATGTTTGATCATTGATGGTTGGCCAAATGTCTTTAGAGATGGCATCAATTGTGAAATATTAAGCGATTTCTCAATAGAATATTGTCCCATTCCATAGTCTATCAACTGGACCTGTTCTTGAAATTTTTGTGATAAATAAGTTTGAGGATATAGATTTTCTATTAATTGAGTGTCAACAAGATTTGCATCTTTTGATTTATCCTTTTTCTCTACCCACTTGGTGATGAATTTCAGACGCTTTTCTTCATTTGATGAATGTGAACTGCATGCTTCTAAATTGTGAGGCACAAAGGTATCTTGAGAGATTTGGAATGTGTCACAATGTTGAGGATGATTATAATCCACTGATATAGTCACCTCATGTCCATTTACTAGGAATTTTAAGCATTGGTGATATGTGGAATGTACTACCTACATTTCATGGATCCATGGGCATCCTAAGAGTATGTTGTAAGTTGACTCTTTTTCCAGTACCTGGCATGCTATGTGTTTCATCATTGGTCCCACTTGAATGGGTAACACAATCAATCCCTTAGAATATCTCTCTTCCTCATCATATGCCTTTATTCTCATTTTCCTTCGGACATAAATAACATCCTCTGAATACCCTAGTGCATGAATTAACTTTAGAGTGCAAATGTTCAAATCAACTCCCCCATATATTAAGACTCTTTTGACATGATGATTGTGGATCAAGACTTCAATATGTAGTGTGGTGTTATGGGGATGGCTAAGTGAAACATCATCCTATTCAAAGAATGGTAGACAGTGTGGTGTAGTCAAATGCCTCACCATAGCCTAGAATTGGCAAAAATCTAGATTTTTTGGTACCATAGTGATAACTAGTGCTTGTTCTAGAAGCTCCTTATGTGATGGTGATAGTTTGAGGATTTCTAGTATTGATATATGCACTAGAATTTTTTGAAGCTGATCGACAATGTTGTAATGAGATGGAGGTGGAGTTGTGTTTTTAGGTGCAACTCCCTTTAAGACTATTTTGGATTGCCCCCTTGTCATCACATTTACTGGTTGATAGTCCTATCATTCTCTGATTTTTAAAATGTTTATTTGATTTTCAGAGACTTGTATGCTTGGGAGAAAATCCAAAGGGGTAGTGTCATTGGTTTTGTGTTTTTCCATGTGATGACCAATGGTATTATCATTTTCTACTTGGGTAAGACAAAGGATCATGGTATCATAAACATGATTGATATTTTTACCTTTTTTGTTCATAGAAGATGATGCTCCTTTTTCATAGTTTGGTAAAGGGTCCTTGAAGGCTGTATGATCATTATTGTTTTGGTGTCCCTCTACATATACCTTGTTATTTTTTATCAGATCTTGAACTGTTTGTTTTAACTCCATGCAATCATTAGTTTTGTGGCCTTTATTGTTGTGGAAGTTGCAATAATCTACATCATTCCACCATGGTGGTTTGACCTTTGGATCCCAAAATCTCACTTTCCATCTACTGATAAGACCACTTGCAACTAGTTCCTTCATTGTTGATTCCAATGTTTGGCCTAAAGGCATGAATCTACGTCGGTTTGATGATTTTTGGTATGTTTACAGTTTTGTGAATTCGTTGTTTTGAATGCAATTTGACTTGATGATTTGATCGTTGTTTTGATTTTTTTTTGAAGTAGAGGCTATCAGGTTGAAAACTATTTTGTCATTTTGTAAATCATTTGTCATTTTGTTGGTTCTCGTATTTCTATTATTTTGCCAAAATTTTGGTTTGTCATTGTTGGGGTATTGATTTGAGGAGTTTTTGTTACTTGATTTGTCGTTGTAATGTTTAATAATACCTCTTTTGACCAACACTTCTTCAATATTAAGGCCATTTTCTATCACCTTTTCGAACGTAGGACATTGTAATTCGAGTCTATAACTCATCTCATCCATCAAATTATCTATGAACAACTCCATTTTCTCTTCCTCGAGAATGGAGCAAGGATATCTAGCGAATAGTCATCGCCATCTTTGTCAAAAGGACAAGAATGTATCCCCTTTGTTTTTTTTCATGTTATACAAATACTTTATCGTGACATCGTGTTGGATGTTAAAAGAATATTGGGAGATGAACCTATTGACGAGCTCTTCAAAGGTTTGTATTCCTGGTTGTAATTTGGAAAACCATTCCATACACGAACCTCCCAAGCTTCTTGGGAATAATCTCATTAGGTAAGTTTCCTATTGAGAAAAATCTAGGCTCATGGTCTTGAATTCCTGAATATGATCGATCGGATATGTCTTTCCATTGTATTTGTCATACTTGGGGAATTCACAGTGTCGGGGAAAAGGTATCATGTTGACTGTTGAGTCAAAAGGATAAGGACAAATGTCTTGTAATGCATACCTTTTGGTGTTTCCTTTTGTCATGTCTTGTATTTGTTGTTGTAAGCTATGCATTTGGGTTGTTAAGGAAAGAATTGGATCTACACCTTGTGTGTGTTGTGGTATTTTGGTTTTGCTTGTTCTAGGTGTTTCTCTTAGGTGATTTACATCAAAGTCTTTGGGAAGATTAGCACCTAATTCAGCCAACATTCAGAGGTATTTCTTGATGTCTTGCTCTAAGATCTTTTCCATGAATTTATGGAATTTTGGATCCTGTTGGGCTGTTTGTATGTCTTTTGGAGTTATTTCATTTTTGTCACTTTGATGTAGACTATTCCATGGATTTTATTCTGCCATTGTGTTTGATGTTTCAAGTTCATTTTCTAAGAGCCTTTGCTTCTGTAACCTGGTGAAGATTGGCATACAAGTGTTTTGTTATTTCTACCAAACTTTGATCTTCTATGTTAGAAAATGTTAAGTGAATTTTCAACAAAGCCAAATAAGATGATATATCTTATTGATAAGACTAGGTTAATTTTTTTTATTGCTATTTCTTTGTTTCGTGATAATAGGATGATAATATCTTGATGAGGAAACTTTAGCATAATAATCAAGATTTTATTTTGATTTGACACTTTACGATTTGCAAGATCTATTCTTTTGTTGAAAAAGGATTTGTAACTTGTAGGAACCTATTTGATTTTAGTTTCTAGATAGTGACTCTATTAAAAAGATACTTTTCTTTTGAAAAAAATCCATATTTAGATGACAAACAAACTGATTGATATGTTTTGGAACTCTTTGTTTTGAAAGTGCTAAAATAGAGTTTAGGAGTGTTAAAATAGGACTTGGAAGCACTATTTCACAGAAGTGCTAAAACAGAGTTCAAAAGCACTGAAACAATGGATGGAGGCACTATCTTATGGATGCGCTAAAATAGTGCTCGAAAGCACTAAAATAGTGCTTAGAAGTGCTATAAAAATGCTCGGAAGCATTGAAACAATGCTTGGAAGTGATAATTTATGGAAGCACTAAAACTGAGTCCTAAAGTGCTGAAATAGATTTCTAGATCGCTAAAATAGAGGGTGGATGTTTAAGACTCTTTATTGAAAAAATTGATTTGGCCTTGTGGTGTATTCTATCATTGGTTGTGGGATGTAGGACTGACGTATGCATTGACTATGATTATGATATTGTGTGAGTGCTCTACTTTGGAAGAAATCTTGTGAATAAAGAGATTCTACAACATAATCAATAGTATGACCTCTTGAAAAATTGTGATACCTATGAATGAAGGTTCTGTATTGTAGAAAGATCTTTCAACTTTGATATAAGAAACGTTTTTTTCTCAAAATATTTTGGTAACCAAGTGGGATCTTGGGTTTCTTGAATTTGATGGTTTTCTTGACAAACTTTGTTGATTTCCACTCTTGAATCATGAATTTTTCTACCTTGATTTGATTTGTTGTTTTCTGGATGGTCTTTTATCTGATTTTTAATGATTTTTGAAAACACAAGAAGCAAATTGTAGAATAATTGTTTTAATCTTAGAATTTGAATAGATAGTGTATATTTAAGAACCACGAATGGTCCTTATTGATTTTCATTTGTTTGTTTTGACAAATATATACTTTCAAACAGACTCACTCTTAATGTCAAAATGGTCATTGTTATACTCAACAACCCAATCTTAAAATTGCATTGACTCACACAACCGTGTCACCCCCTAGAGGGCACCCATGTTTTTGTCATTTTAGGTGCGTACTCAAAGTTGAATTTATCATCCTCTAAGCAAACGGTCCTTGGAAATTATATGGTGAGTGTCTTGGGGGAAGGTTCTTCCCTCCCCTTGCATTTTGAGTATTACAACGTCTGGTTACTGACTTTGCTGAATTCTATGCTATGGTTTTTAGATAGGTTTTTTGTGTGGTGCGGAAAATGATAAACTCCCTCAAGAGACCTCCCAATCTTTAGAACAAAGATTTTGGGGATGGTTATCTTGCACACTACCATCAAGTTGGAATTTCAGCAACAACTTGCATTTTGATTAGAGTGGATTGGAATCCTTGGCTTTAGGCGTTCCCACTTAGGTCATTCCTGTAGGGTGAGTACTTTTTCCCACTATGGCAAGCCTTCTAAAGGTTTTTAAAAAAGTGAAAATTTGCATGAAAATAAAGGATGAGTCTGGTACTTTGATCACCTAGTTAAGGGGAGAGAATAAGCCTATTCACCACACAAGCACAATAGATAAATGATTCGTTTTAAGCCCAAAAGACAAATTTTGCTAATCTATGTGAAGATTTTGCTTCACAAAAATCATAGTGTCCATTTTAATTGTTATAGAAAAAGTGTGATGGCTACCTTAGGATTGATAAATTTTAAACCAAAATGGCTACCCTAGGATTGATAAATTTTAAACCAAGTGACTATCCTAGGATTGGTTCATTTTAGTTCAAAATTTATCAAAATGAAATTCTAGCCACGATCAGGTTGGATCCAGATAAACAATAACAAAAGCACTAAAATAGTCAATGAAAATGCTATAGTATTTACGAGATGCACTAAAATTGAAAGCACTGAAACAAAGATCTGACATGCCAGATTTGTTCATTGAAGTGTTATATCATCTATACTAGAGATGGGTGGCCGATGCGCTGAAACAGTTCATGTAAGCGCTATAGTAGAAGTGCTAAAACATTTAGCAGATGAACTATAGTTTCACGGAAGCACCAAAATAGAGCATGGAAGTGCCATAGTTTTCCATGGATTTGCTATAGTTTTTGTCAGAAGTGCTATAGTTTTTGACGAAAATGCTATAACAGAACACGTCAGAAACCTGCACGACACTTTTTAGATTTTTTTTCAAAATATGGGGTTAATGCCCCACAGTGGGCACCAAATTGTATGTGTGAAATATTAAAGGGTAAAAAACCTAAAAAAACTTCTTAATACGACATTATATCAAAGAATTCAATCACGAATTAAGCTATTAAAACAAAATATTCATTTGAAAGCATCATATTGCTCTCTATCTCCAAAGATTTATTAAACCACTATGGTTCTTAGATCGTGTAAGCAATGCGGCTGTTAAGATGACAATCTGAAGAATAAGAAGGATGCTAAATACATGATATAATCCTATATGATGATTTCTAAACTTGACATGAATTTAAATAAAAGAAATTTGCAACAAACTAAATACAGCCATGATCATGAAATAAAGCTATGATGCTATTGCTTGAATTCTTGAAAGCTTGAATGATTTCTTGCAGAGTAAGATTGCACAAACTTGATAATCTAGATCCTTTCTTTGTTGAATGAATATGTATTTATAGATTTCCTGACAACAGCTTTGCATAGGGGAAACAAAGTAGAGGCTTGGATTCAATTTAGAGGATTGAATGGTGAGAGATGGAGGAGATTGAGAATATTTTGGGAATTGTCTCTACCCATGAAAACACTAGGCAAGAGAATAGGAAGGATTGATGGAAGAGGATTGACAGATGGATTTCCAATTTGTCTCCAAATCTTCCCATGAAGTTTGAATCAATTAATTTTGACATATTTTTGACATAAATTACACATAGGATATCTAATTTGGTTTTGAGGAACTATAGAGGAATATTCTTTATGCCTTTATTTAAATTAGCCAAAGAGGGATAAATAATTTAATAGAACAAACTATAGAAGTTTTTTATTAAATCAGAATAGAAGAATATGGTAATTAATCAATAAAGTGTTTAATCTTTATTTAATTAATATAATATTTGATGTGATAGAATAAAGTAGGGGAAAATGATAAATAAATCAAACAAAGTATTTAATTTTGTTTATTTAATTAAGATGAGATAATAGAAGAATTTAAATGTGAGTGTGAATGTGAACGATATAAATAAATATTTCTATTTATTCAATAGTAGAGGAATTTAGGATAATTAGTCAAACAATTTGTATTTAATTAATTAGATTCTCGTGACCAATTTTAGGTGTATACAATTACATCTTAAATAGAAAAGTGAAACTGATATAAAAAGTGGACCCACTAAAATATTTACTAAGAAAAGCAACCTTAACATGTCAGATAGTCAAATGGGTGATGATACTAAGTGAATTTGATATAGAGTACATAGACATGAGAGCTATAAAAGGACAATTCATAATAGACCAATTGGCTGAAGCACCCATAGATGATCATAAACCCCTCACAGTGGATTTTCTAGATGAGAGCATATTGAAGACATAATAGATAAGCCAGTGGACTCTATACTTTGATGGGTCCCATACTCAACATGGTTTAGGAGAAGGAATATTATTTCTCACACCACAGGGAGATAGCATACCAAAATCCTATAGGATTGTATTCCCCTATACAAACTATATTTTAGAATATGAAGCTCTTATCACGAGGCTCAAAATGATGATCAAATGGAGAATAAAAGAGCTAAATGTCTCTAGATACTCCCAGCTAGTAATTAGATAGGTGAATGATGAATACCAAAAAAAGATGAAAAAATACTACCATACAAAATAATAGTGGATAGTTTCAAAGATTAATTCATCAAAATAACCTTTGAATAGATTCCTCAGATAAATAATAGAGTTGTTGATGTAATGGCCATAGTAGGCTTGCTGCTAGATATTCCTTAGAATGTGCCTAAATAGGAATTCCTCATGGAACAACTACTAGTGCCGGAATTCAACATCCCATAATCAGAAATGGTATGTGTTGTTGTTGGTCCTAACTCCCCATGGTACCAAGATACTTTTGACAATATCCAGAACAGTGTCATACCACCCGAATTAACTTCTTCTTAGAAGAAAACCTTCACCCATAGGACCTCCAATTTTATGATCTTAGGAGAAACCCTATACCGTCATAGCCTAGATGGTATGTTACTTTGGTGACTTAACACATAATAAGTACAAAAACTCTTACAAGAGGTCCATGAAGGTATTTGTGGATCCCACTCTAGTAGACCTAACCTAGACCAAAAGCTACTAAGAGTAGGATACTATTGGCCTTCCATGGAGAAAGACTGCATTCAACATTATAGAAGGTGTCGAAAATGTCAACAACACAATGATCTAGTTTATGCACCAATACAAGAGTTGAGACCCATCAAAACACCATGGCCTTTTTTGAAATGGGGATTAGACTTGGTAGGTAATATATCACCTACTCCATCTAACATGCATAAATTCATTATCACTGCAACATAATAATTCACAAAATGGATAGAGGCAATTTTATTAACCTATATCACTGGAAAACATATATCAAAATTCATTTTGAGTTATCTCATTTGTAGGTGTAGACACCGAAAATTGGTCTAGGCCTACGAGTACACATTCGACATAATTTTCTATAGTTCGTTGTCATGATTAAATAATGTTTATTATTTAATTACCCTTTCTAACACATATTTCCTCTATTAATTAAATACCCATTTTTAATTAATTCACTAATTCACTAATTCATTTATTCAACTTGATTAATTAAATAAATCATAATTATTTAATGATGTCGCTAACTAATTAATTCTTCCTTATCAATCAAATAATTTATTATTTAATTACCCCCTTTGTCATACTTCAATTATAATTAAATATCTTTATTTAATTATTCATTTAACCCCCTTTATCTATAATTAAATATTTATTATTTAATTATTCATATTATCCTTTTCAATAGTCAAATTAAATAAATGATCTTTATTTATTTAATTAAATCTTTTAGTTTTGAATGTTGAATTAAATTAACATTTAATTCATATTTATTTATTTATGTCACATTCTTCTATCAATCAGTTATCTAATTGTTCACTCACCTTCTGACTTGAGATCTATTTTTAGTTCTCCATTTATCTTCGGATTCAACATTTGATTATCTCTGCGAGAGGACTCTTTGTCACAACTAGTTAGTTAACTAGTTCTAACTCATATGCATGATGTGTCTATTAATTAATTATCTTTATTTAATTAATTAACTCATGTTTTCATTTGAATACATTACTCTTCAACTTCTAACTTTTTCTTTGACATTCAAAGTCTATTTCTTCTATATTCAAAGACTCTTAACTGAAGATTAAGATCTTGAACTCGTGTTCTAACTCATGTTCTAACTTAGTCTCTATCCTCCAGTCTTTTCTGACTCATGTTCTAACTCACATTCTATCTAAGACATAATTCACATCACATGGCATTCAACAATCTCATTCGTCGATCTCTCTTTCAATCTGAGCCGATCATTTGAAAACCCAAAATCTATAAAATGGCCTATCATAATCATTATCTTCCTCCTGAAATCATACACTTTTGAGAAGAAACTTATCTTTGATATTTTGCTTAGACATTCGATGAAGTTATGCTTGCATCAAACATAGAAATATGGGGGCAAGAATACTGAAACAACAAAATGGAGAAGAGCAATCAAGATAATTTGAAGGAGTGATCACATATTCGGTGAGAGCTTTCCATTAATTTTTTTAGTTTATTATGTTTACTTATTCGTTCTTTGTTGTTTGATTTAGATTAATATTGGTTAGATTAAGATTAACTTTGTTTATTCTAGTTTATATATCCTATTTCAGATTTTAATTCTATTGCCACATTTGGTGAACCTGACCTGAACATGCTTCAAAATTCGCACATCTTTTCATCTTTCCATTTTTATGTTTTTTATGTCTTTGCAGGTTATCATACGGCACACCACATTTGTTCAACACACCGACACATCTGTATTACGAGCCACATCTACTAAAAATAGTGACGAATATGCCATTTCGCACCGCATCTACAATGCCTTGAACCACATTCAACTATCAAAAATTCAACCTGCGATCGACTGTCAAACATGAACCGCGTCCATTTTTAAACCCATGCCGCATCTGTGACTCCAAAAGCCACATCTGGCTGGTAAACATTTTTCACTTTTTTATTTGACCTCCATACATCCACGTTTTCTTTTATCAATTTTGTGTGATTTTCATTTTTTTTTTGCTAATATTTGTTTTAGCTGTGTTAAGAGGGAATAACGTAGTGTTTCTAGGACGAAGCATAGAAGACAATAAAAACCAAAGACAATATTTTCTGTAGGATGAAAGTTGAAGACAAGAACAATGAACTTTTGAACAATTTTCATGCAGGACCTAATGCCTTCGTCTTTATTTATTTAGAAAGAATTTTGTTTGGTAGATAGATAACTGTCATTTGGATTAAAAAGAATCAGTGTTTTCTGTGTTAGGTGTGAAAGCACATATTTGTCACCCTTACAATTTGGTACACCGAAGTATCCTCTCCCCTTGCACATTCGTACAATTCTATGTGTAAGAGAAATGGTTACCAACTCTAGAACTTGGGCCTGTCTTGGTGGGAAAAATTACTCACCCCAAGATGACTCAGATCGGTAGCACGCTAGATGCCAGGCGACTTCCAACCGGTATATAAAAGTGGATTCTTGGAGAAACCCAAGAATCACACACACTATTCCAATGAGATGGAAAAAAAAGGACTCTCGCTGATGTTGGATAGTGCCCCACGAATGGAATTCCCTTATTAAACACCTTGTTGTAGATTTACCAAAATCCTAACTACTTGTTGGCATAGCAGGGTCGACCTTGTGAAGTCATCTTACATTCTTATGGTTTATGTGTGGAGATGAGATGTATGCCATGGAATTTTCATGGGTACAATAGCTTGGCTGCCCCGTATAAGTGAGTGTTGTGGAGGGGAGCCAGTGGAGTCAAGCTACTATTCATCCACCATAAATATGCATAGCTAGAGAAATCCAAGTAAGAACTCAACAAGTATTGTCCAAAAAGCCTAGGTTGTAAATGATTTTGAGTCTTAATAGTTCTATCATCACAAACTAAAAATACATTTTTTTTGTGTTTATGTTTGATGTATTCATCAGAAATATTGATCAACAAATGGAGTGAGTCAAAACAACTTTCGAGAAAACTTCAACTGTCAAAAATTGAGTCACAACTGTCAGTCTAAACATCACATCTATCTTAGCGAATCACATTTGTTAGGGGAAAAGCTGCATGTGTCTGTCAAAAACATTCATTTTCCACAGTCTGGATATTACGAGCTACAACTATCATATTTTGAGTTGCATGTGTACATGCAAGCCGCATCTATCAATTTTCAAGCCGCAAGTGTTTGTCAGAAAATTTAGGTTTACAGAGTCCATATTTAGAACCACATGCATATTTCAAAACCACATTTGTTATAGAGAACACTGCATCTGTTAAAAAAACTGCATGCATATTGAAAAACCGTATCTGTCAAAAATTCCAAACTTTATCAGTGTTCAAAATGAGTAGTTAGTCAAATCACCGCATGCATCATAGTAAACCGCATCTGTCAAAATTTCAACCACAACTGTTAGTTAAACCGCATTTGACTGTCAACAGAAAACTTTGAAAACCACAAATTGAGTCTAAAACATCACTGTCACTTTCGCTTCTGGTTTCTTAAGCTGAACCTTGCACAAAAACTGGAATTTTTTTTCTCAAAACCTTGCATCATTAGGTGTCATATACGTCTTAGTCACAATCAACATTGTAGTCATAGTCATCCTAAGTTGCATGCATATAGATACTTCCTAGGAAATTGCATATCGCAAAAATAGATAACTTTCCTCGTCATTGGATATGTTCATGTTCTGATTTGTCAGAAGTCATTGAACCTAGTCACTTAGTCCTATTTGTGAATCTTTCCAACTCAATAGTCTAGTTTGGGAAATTCACCTTGTTAACTGTCCTTGTCCTACAATCAGGTTCCTTGGTCAAACACAAATCCTTGCATGCATTTATTCCATAGGTGGTCAGTTATACCCATCTTAGACTCATTTGTCATCATAGTCTACTCGATATTTTGCATATTGTTTGTCCTATCATGTGTCATCCTAGTATACGTCTTTTTAGAAATCATTTTACCAACATCATTTATTATCAAAAAATCCAAAAACATAGAAATAGGACATATCAATTTTTAGACATAGTCTGCATTACCCCATTTTGAGAAACTTTTCATGGTCAAAAAAAGGTCTCGAAAGAAAAATAAATAAATGTCATACCCCAATGAATTCATCAATCCATTCGAAAATAAACCATCAAGAAGTGAAAGACCACACAAGCCTTTGCTTGAAAAACACGTCACTAGAGACACACATGGACGAGTATATATAGAAGACATAGACACCATTGTACAAGATCCTAAATTTGCATCCTTTATGGATTAGTGTTTGGAAAATGATCCCCAATGCTATCTAGCAAATTTTCTAGTAGAAGTTTCCACACTACCACCATGATTTGAAATTCATACTTTGAAAACATAGCCTACTCAACCAACATAAACTGCGATGTCAAATGTTTCTATTCCCCAAATAACCGTAGCAATTCCAACTGGAATACCAACTCAAACATCGTCAATTGTAAATACAACCCCTTTCAACATAACAAAATGTTTAAAATTTACTGTGGGGGCAATTCCCTCCAACACCCTTTGGCACCAATAGGACTGATATGAGATCCAAAGTTGGTGGGAATATTCCTATACCAAATCAGACCATTCAGATAGGAAATATTCCTATACCAAATAAGACCATTAAGATAGGAAATTTTCCTATACCAAATCAAACCATTCAGACAAGCAAAATTCCTATACCATACCAGAACCTTCAGATAGGAAATATTCCTATACCAAATTAGAACATTCTAACAAGATATATTCCCTTGCCAAATCACAACCCATCGTAGAACATGGCATATCAGAACACCTACATCAATCCAAACAACACAAACAACATGTCCTTGAAACAAGTATATGTACTTCAACAACAGATGGACAACATGTCTATGTCAAGCAAATGAACTATCTCAGCACAAGATCTATGTCCATGTCCATTCGAAAAAGTGCTTTATATGACACCTTTCCCCCATGGATACATTATACCAAATTTTCCTAGGTATAATGGGAAGAATAATCCTTTAAAATACATTAGATAATTCTCAATGGCTTGCATGGACATATCATATGACCCCACATACTTGATGAGACTATTTCCATGAACCCTTATAGGGATAGCATTGGAATGGTTTTCTAAATTACCATATGGTATACGATCCTGGGGTGAATTAGCTAAGAAGTTTGTCAAAAAAATTGCCTTTAACATAGACAATGAAGTAAAAATAGCAACCTTGTTCCACACGACACAAGAAGATGGTGAAACTTTCACCACCTTTTTTTAGAGATGGAGAAGTCTAGCTAGCAAATGTCTAGTCGAAATACCTGAAAAACAAAAGGTCATGATATTGCTCGAAAACATCAATCCAAAATTGAGAGGTGACTTATGGGTACACTGTTGCACTTCATTCCTAGACTTGGTACAAAAGGGGATCATCCTTGAAAAGGGCCTTATTGACAAAGGCGAAATAAAAGTACTAGGCAAAAGCTCAATTTTCCAACATCCAAACACGTCGAATGATAGAAACAAATTCTAGTCTAGGAACAAGAATGTCATGAATGACGACATTGTTGATACTAAACACATACATATGGGACTAGTTTTCACACTTAGAGGATACAACCAAAATACATAAATGATGAACAGTCTAGATCAAACAGCTAATTATGTCCAAAATTCACAACAAAGACCCCAAAGGAGATTTCCTACGCGTGAATTGGTCAAACATAATCTCATCAAACCTTTGGAACCAAGAGAGTATGATCCTGGACAGTTCAAACCTTCGTGGTGGGATGATAATGGATTTTGTGACTATCATCAAACAAAAGGGCACAACCTACAACAATGTTCCCAACTAAAGAATATCATACAAGACTTTGTTGAAAATGGAACCATAGAGGTAAATGGGCAGAAAAATACTAAGAACAGTGATCATAAGGTCTTCACAGACCCATTTCATGACCATACGAAAGGAAAATCCTTCGGTTCGGGAGCCAAGACCAATCCATCTACCAATTATGCAAAAACAAAATATGATTATGGAAAAGGAAAGACCATATATAGCCTCTGAGCTGCAAACAAACATGTTGATACCATCATAATTTATCATCATAATTAAGAAGCATCTGGAATGTAATGTGAACACATGCAAAACTAAAATAACTATTCCAGGTCCTTCTTCCGAGCCACCTACGCAAAGATCAAAGTTTAGATACAATCTCCTGAATCAATTGAGAAAAGCCCCTGCACAAATATCTATCTTGGAACTATTGACTTTGTCACTAGAACATCAAGCCATTCTTGACAAAGCTTTGAAGAACACGACTGTTTCGATGAAATTAGATGTCAATCGCTTTGAAGAAATGGTGGGATATTTGACCAAATCACATCATGCCACATTTTCCCAACAAGATTAATCAATCCAAAAGTCTGATCATAATGACCCATTACATCTTGAAGTCCTAGTCCATCAAACCAAAGTCAGACGCGTCTTGGTAGATGGAGGAGCAGTTTTGAACCCGTGTACCCTAAAATTGGTTAAGGCATTAGGATTATCAGAAGACTGCATAGACACTTCTAAGAGTATAGTCATCAAGGCTTATAATGATGAGGAAAGATCATCCAAAGGAGTTGTCACACTCCCTATCAAAATTGGCCCAATAATTATGAACACTAGCTTCCAAGTCTTGGATCTCACCCTTCCATACAACTTGTTGTTAGGTAAACCTTGAATACACACAATGAAAGCTATACCTTCAACATATCACCAATGTCTTAAATTCCCTTATAATGGCACCGAGATCATGATTGATGGTGATCTAGATCATTTTCAATATTGTACAAGCCTAAGGGAAATTCCACAATGACAAGTACTAGCTAACCAAGAAGATTCATCATCCACTTTATCCCTATACATTGACCCATCACATCTTACCAAGTCTATTTCATTCAAACCACCATCAAACACTCCTAAGGTCAAGATCCAAGACAAGGGTTGTGGCGAATATCACATAAAGGGATTATATTGTGCCAGTCAACTGATTCCACCTAAGGCATATGGCTTACCCATGGCAGATAAAAGACAATCAGTAGTCACATTTCATGTTCCCCCTATAATGACATTGACCAAATGGGGAGAGTTAAGTAAAGAAAATGTGGATCAAGATGATATTACCTCTTGGTTGTATCAAGAAGACAATGAATACTCCCCACCGTCTATTCAAATAGCTAAGCACCAATATGGAAAATGCTTTAATATTATGAAAAATGAAGGCTATGATGGGAAAAGTGGGTTAGGACTACATCAGAATGGAAGGACATAACCGATCACTATCTCATCATGACCGAAATACCTAGGGCTAGGGTGTTAGCCACTTCGAATTGTGTTTCCTAGTACTTCATCACCATTTCAAGAGGAAGATTGTGCTTATGTAGGCATCAAGACATCTCATGAACCACTTCCCCTAGTCTATGATGAGGCTTATTAACCAATTCCCCCAGTCTATGATGAGTCTCACAAATCACCTCCCCTAGTTTGTGATGAATTGCCCAACTCAAGCGATGGTGAATGTGATTCTCTTTCCTCTATTATTACCATGAACATAGATGATCTCTTTGGAGAATTGGACCTAAAGGTAAAACCTATACCAAAATCATCTAGTCCCCATCTTAGGAAACACTTGTCTAAAGAAGAATGGCATAAACACTATTATTGGGAAAGCCTCGATCGTGCATCTTGGGCACCTACCGAACCATCTTCTGATGACTCAGCCCTTACCAGAGTCCCACAACATAATATACCTACCTATAGGAAGAAGAAAAAGAAGGATTTAGTCCAAAACTTCTATGACCATGTCAACCACTCTCTATTCACCTTATCAGTTGCTACCTTTAAAAACTCTGATGATGGCATGCCTCTCATATATCCTGAAATTATCGATTGGGATCAACATGGTACACCCATCATAGATACATTTGAGAACGACGAATAAATTGCTAAGTTCATGGGACTTCGAGAAGGCATACCAAGAGGGGATCATAAAGCTAGTTTTACCATAGACTTGGATGACAAAGCATATTTTGGGGAGTCTATTTAAACCTCTAGTCACAAAAATGAGAGTAAAAGGAACAAATACAATGAAAAGAAAAATGATGACTCCCTAGGTGAAAACCAAAAGGCACCTTTGGACGAAGAAACAGTCAAAATAAAGGACGTATCTGAGGGTGAAAAGCTCTCAGAGGAACCCAAGGATAGAGGTTTAAATATTCTCCCTATTGAATAGGAAAAGTCACTGATGCTCGTAGAAGAGTTTTTTGAAGTCAACATAGGTACATAAGAGAATCCTCAGATGGTATATTTTGCAGCTTCTTTAACAGAGACAGAAAAACCCGAGTTTAAGGACTTCTTAAAAAAGAAATAGATAAAATTTGCATGGTCATATGCTGACATGCCTGGGCTGGATCCAGACCTAATATTGCACCATTTACCACTACAAACAATTATTAATTCATTCAAACATAAGTTAAGGAAAATGCATCTACAAATCGCTCTATTGGTCAAGGAAGAACTTAAGAAACTCTTGGATGCTAGATTCATAAGGACAATAGAATATGCAGATTGGATATCAAATCTTATGCCCATGACTAAACCAACTGGGGGCATTCGCATTTGCATAGACTTTAGAGACATCAATAAGGCATGTCCTAAGGATGACTTCCCTTTGCCGAACATAGACACGATAGTAGATCTTACAATAGGATACAAGATGCTCTCCCTCATGGATGGTTTATTTGGATATAACCAAATAAAAATCATGCCTGAAGACCAACACAAGACAAATTTCACATGTCCATGGGGCATGTACTATTAGAATTTTATGCCATTTGGGCTTAAGAATGCAGGAGCTACCTATCAACAGGAAATGACTACGATTTTCCATGACTTTGTATACACTCTCATGGAAGATTATGTAGATAACATTATAGCTAAATCAGAAACAAGGGAAGATCATTTGAAGGTTCTAGACAAGATATTCTAGAGGCTAGATAATTACAACGTCAAGCTAAATCCAAAGAAGTGTGTCTTTGGAGTGAAATCAAGAAAACTGTTAGGGTACATCATTTCTAGAAGAGGTATTGAAGTAGATCCAAAGAAGGTAAGAACTATCATAGAAATTCCTCCTCCTATCAGCATTGGTCAACTAAGAACACTACAAGGAAGATTATAGTCCATCAGGCATTTCATTGTACAACTGGCAGACAAAATACACCCATTTCAATATTTACTCAAGAAAGGAGTACCATTTGTGTGGACACCTAAATATCAGGAAGCTTTCCAAAAAATCAAGGACTACTTGCTTACTCCACCTATTATCATGCCACCTACAGATGGAAAACCATTGATACTATACATCTCAGCAACTCAGTCAATATTAGGAGCTCTTCTGGCACAACACGATGATCAAGGTCATGAGAGAGTAGTCTACTACATTAGTCGTACCTTGTTAGGATATGAATTAAACTATAGCAACATAGAACGTGTCTGTCTTGCAGTAGTATTTACTACTCAAAATCTATGACACTATATGCTCAATCACCAAACAATTTTGGTTGCAAAGATTGATCCCCTCAAGTATCTCCTAAGTAAGAAAGCATTAACAGGTCGATTGGCTAAATGGGTTATAATACTTAGCGAGTATGAAATCCAATATATGGAAAGAAAAGCTATAAAAGGACAAGTGATTGCAGATAAATTAGTAGATGTACCCATGAAGGCAGACCATCCTTTAGTGGAATATTTTCCTGATGAATTTATCTTTAACATTGACACTAGAACATACTGAAAATTATACTTTGACAGGTCACATACACAACGTGCTTCAAGAGCAGGTATTCTATTTGTGACACCTCAAGGTGACACCATTCCTAAATCATTCAAGATTTCTTTCCCTTGCACCAAAAACATAGTAGAGTATGAAGCCTTAGTGACACAATTAAAAATGGCAGCACAATGGACGATTAAGATCCTACACATTTTTGGTGATTCTCAGCTAGTAGTCCAACAAGTAAATGATGATTATGAGACTAAGGATGATAAACTTGCCCCCTACAAGTGCATGGCTGAAAATTTCAAGTAGTACTTTGATCATATTTCCTTTTAACAAATACCACGTATTCAGAATAGGGCTGCAAATGCTATGGAAACCATGGGTTCCTTGTTGGATATTTCGAGTAATGTGCCTAAGTTTGAGTTTTTGGTTGAATAGTTGTTGGTCCCTGCCTATGATGTCCCTGATTATGTGATTGTGTGTACAATTTTTGGTCCTACATCCCCTTGGTATAAAGACATATTCGACTACCTAACCAACCAAACCTTACCTCTAGACCTATCCAATAACCAATGTTGAACCTTCATCCGTAAGTCAGGTAAGTACACCATCATCGAAGACACCCTGTATAGACGTACCTTAGATAACACCCTATTGAGATGTCTTGATGTTGAAGAAGCACAAAAAAATTTGTGAGTGGTGCATGAGGGTATATGTGGATCCCATCTAAGTGGTCCTACTTTAGCCCATAAGATTATGAGATTAGGCTATTATTGGCCTACAATGGAGAAAGACTCATATATCTTTGTAAAGAAATGTAGACATTGTCAAATACATGGAGATTTGATAAGAGCACCAGCACAAGAGCTTTGGCCAATTACATCACCATGGCCTTTTTCCCAATCGGGACTTGACCTCATAGGTAAGATACACCCTCCATCATCCAACGGCCATAAATTCATCATAACCTCTACCGAATACTTCACCAAATGGATCGAAGTTATTCCCATGACCTACATCACTGACACACAAATATCCAAGTTTATCTTAAACTATATCATTTGTCGGTATGGTGTACCCCAATCCATAATCACAAACAATGACCGCCCATTCAAATAAAAGAAGTATGCCATCTATGTGAACACTTCCATATCAAGCATCATTTTTCCACCCCATATTACCTGCAACGTAATGGCCAAGCTGAGGCATCCAATAAAACCATTGTTAGAATCTTGAAGAAGACTGTCAATAATGCTGGTCATGACTGGCACCTACAGCTAAATCCCGCCTTATGGGCTTACCTTACAAGCATTCATACTCCCACTGGTGCCACTCCATATTCCCTAGTATTCAGATCCAAAGCTATCTTACCTATTGAGGTTGAAATTCCTTCCCTGAGGGTATCCTTGAAGGGTCACATTGATGATGAAGAATACTGTGTATCTAGGTTACAAGAGCTAGAATTACTAGATGAGCAAAGAAATAAATCACTAGACCATTTGCAAGCATATCAGAATCATGTTTGTCGAAGCTATAATAGGAAAGTTCTAAATAAACACTTTGACATTGGTGACCTAGTTTTAATAGAGAATCCTAAGAATCAAGCTAAATGAGAAAAACCAAGTAAGTTTGAACCTAACTGGTTAGGGCCTTATATTGTGACAAAAGCTTTTGGGTTAGGAGCATACCAACTCTCTACTCCTGAAGGAGAGCCACTTTTGTCACCTATCAACAGTTTGCATCTAAAGAGGTTCTATGCTTAGCTTCTGAGAATCTATCTCTTAATCTAGAAAATACAAAAAAATAAAAAAAATAAAAAATGGTTACCTTGTTGAAAACCTAGCAAATAGGCATCTGTAACACCAATTTTTTTTTTGATAAAATAAAAAAAGTAAAGATAAATAATCCATCGAATAGTGAAAACTGCTTCGGTGGTGCTATGGATAAGTACCATGGTGAAAACCTAGAAAACAGGTGCTATGTGTAATCAAGCATTCTCTCTCATCTACCATCATTCCAATAAGAATTTTTCACCATCCATCCATCATAATAAATGGTTGTCTTATCCATTGCTTATAACAATTGAAATCTAACGTGCATTCCATCACACTCCATCTCACAGGTCTTATTCCCAACTAGGGGAAAATCCTAGTTCTGTTCCATGAAGACCTTATACATAACATTACACCATTGAAAATGTTCTGAAAAATCCCAAAAATAGTAGAAAACTTCAAAAATCCCAAAAACAACATCATTTATGTCAAGTCAATCTTGTCAATTCGATCATGTTAAGTCAGTCGTAGACATAGTCAAACTATGTTGCCTCTACGATTGGGACGTGGGCAAGGCCATCAATCAATGTGCCCCCAAGGCATTAGATCAGCCAATCTAGGTTTGTCATGTATCACACACATTAAAATCATGACTCTTTGTACATTCAAAGTCATTGGTCATGTCGAACTATGAGGTCTCTACGTGTACAACGTAGGCAAGGCTAATCAATTGATGAGCTCCTAAGACCACACTAGGTCAGTCCAATAGGGTTCATTCACATTCAATTAACTATCACACACATTACATATCATTCACTTAGATGCATGTCTTTAAGTTGCATTAGGTTAGTACTTTAGGGTATCATCTCATGTCATACACAGTCAACACACACACACAGAGTTAAACAATGAACAAATTAAAACAAGTCGTGCAATAACAAGGTAATATCTCAATATTCATCAAGTCAATATCAAACACATTGTCAAAGCGATCAACTTATGTCTTAGCAAGATATGTCTTTCTTGTCAAAAAACATCATCAAATTGTCATAGCCTCATGTAGCTTTTCGCATCAACGTTATCAGGCTCCAACGTCCTATACGACATGTGTCTTTCTGAAACTAGGCTTTTTCATGCCTTATATCGATAGTCACTAAGTCGAAACTCGACTCAACATCTTATGCGGTATGTGTCATTCCTCACATTAAGATATTTCAAAAATAAAAACAATCCAAACATGATCAAGTTTTTGGCGAATACACTTATTTGGCTTTATGACTTTATATCTTATCTTGTCTTATCTTTTTATCGATTTTCACAAAATCCTATTACTAGCTTTCTCAAGGATGTCTCAAGACTCTTTTTCTTTGGCTATTGTCTATCAACTATATTTTTAACATTGGTTTTTGATTCATGTTACTAGTTTCTTCAAGGATGTCCTATCAAGGATTTAGAGGAGCAATGACGTCTCATGACCCATCTTTTATTTCTCCATTGTCTGTGGTTTGTTAAGACGAAACGATAGGGGCTTCTTATCCTTAGTCTAAGTTAAGACACTCCTTGTCCATGACTGTCTGTTTTTCATAGATGGATGAATTTGTCCACTATGATCTATCTCATATCATATGTGTACTATCCATTTGTGTCATGTCCTACCCAATGATGATAATAAGCAAAGCATAGCATACTTGGAAAAATATCGAAGATCATGTGTCTTTCAATCAATCAAACCTTGTTATTTCTTACTAACATTCTAAATTCATTCATGCTAACATTTCTTCTTTGACATAAGGATAAATCCCTATGACATAGCAAAAACATTAGATAATCTGCATACATTCCATAAACATGTCATATAGTTACATTGCATTAACATCTTCATTACAAATTTGCACAATCATTACATCATAGGCATTTCATCATCATACATAATGGAAACATTACACATGTTCATCTCACCATCACATATAAATAACATCATATCTATTCATTACATCCATTATCATAAGTAAATAACGACATCCATAACATCATAAAATGCATAACTCATAACATGTAGAAACATTCATTCATAACACATATACATACATCATCTAGGAAACATAATCATATAGAAGCAATGCATCATCATAAAATAGAACTGCATATCATATAGAAGCTGCCAAAATCAGATATATACATCACTCAAAATAATGTGTCATAGTACAATGTCATAATGTCTCCATAAATAAAAACAGGCTCGTAGGCTCTCTGATGAAAATACAATGTCTACATGTATATAACTATCATCGTGTCCCACTGCCACTACTCTCACGTGGTGAAGGTGGTGGAAAAATCATCGAAGGTGATCTCTATGAGGTGAAAGCCTTCTCATACGGACCTTCCCTCAGTGGTCCTACCACACCCTCTATACTCTATGTCCTAGTATGACTCTTGCTCTGTGATCTCTGACTGCGAACCTCTGAAAAGCTAGGAGCTCATCTCTCTCCTAGCACCACTGCCTCATATAAATCCTTGTAATAGGTATCTCTCCCAACTGATCTAACTAACTCCCATACCATGCCATTAGATGAAGACCCATTGCAAAGGCATCTGACCTCTATGAACTGCTGCTCTATCTCCTATCTCCGAGCTATGGCCTGATCCCTGTCTCTCTCTATCCTCTTAGCATCAAAATGTGTTGTCGTCAGTCTAAGTCTCTCCTTCAAATCCTCCCTATCACCATCCCTAGGGGCATCATCCTCCCACCTCCCCTCCACAATCCGATCCCTGAGTTCTCTCTCCTGCTCCTCCATCGATGCCTCCTCCTCCAGATCATCCTCTCCATATCCTGCTAAAATACCTAGAGGATCTATATCCATATCCATATCAACATCCTCTACGGTATCCTCTCCCCCAATCTCTACATCAGCTCACTCCTCAAAAACTGCCTCCTTGGTAGCATGCTCATCTCTGCCCTGTACATCTGCTCCACCTCCGTTGTCCAACATCTGTATATCCATTGTTGTTGCCTCTCGGATAGGTGAAATTCCACCTACCTGACCCCCTCTCCATCCTCACCTACTGCCTCTGCCATCATTACCTCTCCCTCCAACTCTACCGACTCTGGTACCTCCACCTCTCCGCCATCCTCTCGGTCTTGTGCCTCGTCTCTCCACTGGTGCTAGCAAATCCGGATCAGTGTATGGAATAGGATGATGCTCTGCCCACCATGCATCATATGCAACTGTCATACTTGGGTCTGCTTCTCCATCTCTCCATCCCCACTGTATTCACTGTAAAGCTTGTATCTCTACCTCTATAGTAGTTATTGGAACCATGGGTCCCTAATATGGAACCTCTCTCGAAGAATGAGCAAACTCTTCTCTACTCCAAGGCTCATCGTGAACCTCACCAAACTGTCTCAAAACCCTATTTGGTAGGTGTCTCTTTATGATATGCACACTCAAAGAAATCCTCCCAATCAGGTATTGTGTATTTCTGTAGAAAGGCAAATGTATATCCTCTTATGCCCACTCCTCACAATCCATGTATGGTCTCCACATGAACTGATCTAGAATATCAAGTACATGTCTCAAAAATCTAGTGTCTCCCACATGACTCTAAGTGATGTGCCCCATGTATCGGAAAACATATGGGAATCTCTCTCATTGCTCTATAATAACTGGAAGACAAAACACAACTATCCTCCTCCAAGCCCACACCATCACCAGAGTGGTCCCACAACTCAGTGACTGAGTGTCTCTATATGCATTATCATGTAAGTAAAAATATAACATCCCCAATAGACATGGACCCCAAGCAGACCTGGTCTCTCTCTCCAACATCCCCACCAACATCTCAACCCATCCAATAGGAAAACCATGACAGTGTCGGTCTAGTAGAACTATCCCTTCTATCAATGTACATAATATATAATCAATCCTATTGTATCTATCTGCCAATACTAGCCATCTGATCTCATAGTGCTTGATGTCGAGTCTACTGATATCATCCACCTGATAAAATCTCGCAAGCTCGGTCAATCTGCAATGGGTATCATACATCACCCACTCTCCCCTAATAGGAAATCTCAGTATCCTGTACATATCCTCTAATGTGATAGTCGCCTCCCCAATCGGTAAATGAAATGACGATGTCTAAGAGTGCCATCACTCGCATAACACAGTAAGCATCCCCCTATTCGCCCGAATAGTGGGCATCGACAGATAGTGATGTCAACCAAGTCTCCATAGAAGTTGTATCTCTGCACTAGTCAGATGATCTCTTAGATCAAATGTGTTAGGACGTGTCTCCCACGTATATATAGGATCTAATACAACCTGCATTTAAACCATGATGTCAAGAATTTTTAGGTTTTTCTTAGAAAAAAATTTTAGAAAATTTTACCAACCAAATGTGGCTCATTGTAACAGATGCGGTGCATTTTAACTAATGCATTGCATAATGCCTCATTTGTAGTGCATATTACATATGCATTGCACATTTCACATACCCATTTCTACCTACCACACATGCGGTGTATTTTACCAAATGCGATGCATTTTCTACAGCCTATCTACCTACTACATATGCATTTCGCAAATTTATATGCGGTTCACTACCCTACATGCATTTCTCCCTAATGCAGATACATTGCATAAATACATATGCGGTGCATTATATTTCATATGCTTTTAATCCCTAAAATGCCTAATCTACCCTAGACGTGTTTTTGCACATGCGTCGTTTCACAGTCAAATGCGGTGAATACGACGACATATACATCATTCACGAATGAACACATTTGCTAATAAAATTTTCAACACCTAGAAACATGTGCAAAAATAAATATCAAGAGTTTGTTTTTGGGTAGATACCGGTGGTCTTACATTAGCTGGCCACTTGAAGGACCGGATTTGATATCCTCGATGCGCAACATAGGGAATGGGTGCCATTTTCATCAGCTAGTTAGAGCAAATCTTCTATTTTCCAAACTCCTCCGGGTGCAAATGAATTTTATTTCAACCTAATTCCTATTTATAACTAGGGTTTGGGTGGCATTTCTTCTACCCTAGTCCATTGGCCACTTAGGCTTTCAACTTCAAATGAACCGTACACGTCCGTATCACCTCCAATTTTAATTTTGTCAACTCCATAGCATTTCTAACTGTCAAATTGACTTATCGGGAATATTTCCTTTCTTTTTTTGAATTTATTCAAAAATTGTCAATTTTCCCGAAGGGGCATAGCTTAACCAATTTCATGCTGGGGCACGATTGGGGCATATTTTCTTTGACACAATGCTGAAACAAAATTATATCAAAGAGGGGCAAACTGTAGATACCGAAAATTGGTCTAGGCCTATGAGTACACATTTGACATAATTTTCTATAGTTCGTTGTCATGATTAAATAATATTTATTATTTAATAACCCTTTCTAACACATATTTCCTCTATTAATTAAATACCCCTTTCTAATTAATTCACTAATTCATTTATTCAACTTGATTAATCAAATAAATCATAATTATTTAATTATGTCGCTAACTAATTAATTCTTCCTTATCAATTAAATAATTTATTATTTAATTACCCCTTTTGTCATACTTCAATTATAATTAAATATCTTTATTTAATTATTCATTTAACCCCCTTTATCTATAATTAAATATTTATTATTTAATTATTCATATTATCCTTTTCGACAGTCAAATTAAATAAATGATCTTTATTTATTTAATAAATATTTTATATTCGAATGTTGAATTAAATTAACATTTAATTCATATTTATTTATTTATGTCACATTCTTCTACCAATCAATTATTTAATCGTTCACTCACCTTCTGACTCAAGATCTATTTTTAGTTCTCCAGTCATCTCCGGATTCAACATCTGATTATCTCTGTGAGAGGACTCTCTATCACAACTAGTTAGTTAACTAGTTCCAACTCATATGCATGATGTGTCTATTAATTAAATATCTTTATTTAATTAATTAACTCATGTTTGCATTTGAATGCATTATTCTTCAATTTCTAACTTTTTCTTTGACATTCAAAGTCTATTTCTTCTATTTTCGAAGACTCTTAACTAAAGATTAAGATCTTGAACTTGTTTTCTAACTCACATTATAACTTAGTCTCTATCCTGCAGTCTTTTCTGACTCATGTTCTATCTCACATTCTATCTAAGACATAACTCACATCGCATGAGATTCATCAATCTCGTCCATTGATCTTTCTTTCAATCTGAGCCGATCATTTGAAAACCCAAAATCTATAAAATGGCCTATCATAATCATTATTCTTCCTCCCAAAATCATACACTTTTGAGAAGAAACTTATCTTTGATATTTTTCTTAGACATTCGACGAAGTTATGCTTGCATCAAACACAAAATTCTGAGGGCAAGAATACTGAAACAACAAAATGGAGAAGAGCAATCAAGATAATTCAAAGGAGTGAACGCATATTCGGTGAGAGATTTCCATTAATTTTTTTAGTTTATTATGTTTACTTATTCATTCTTTGTTGTTTGATTTAGATTAATATTGGTTAGATTAAGATTAACATCATTTCGTCTAGTTTACAGATCCTATTCCATATTTTAATTCTATGTTAAAGTAGGTATGGAATCCCATAAACAATTATAATAGACAATGGCACCACATTCAAGAATCAGGATGTCCAAGAACTCTTTTCCAAATTCTCTATCCAACATAGATTTTATATGCCCTACTATCCCCAAGGAAATGGTCAGGTAGATGCATCCAATAAAACAATCCTAAAATATTAAAAAATACTGTCAATGATGCCGACCGTGATTGGCATTTGCATCTAAATCCAACCTTATGGTCTTATAGAACTAACATTCACACACCTACTGGTGCCACACCTTTTTTCTTTGTCTATAGATCAGAAGCTATTTTACCTATCGAAGTCAAAATCCCCTCATTACGAGTTTCACTAAAAGGCATGGTCAACAATGAAGAATATAGGGTATCCAGATTAAATGAATTAGATATCTTAGGTGAAAAGTGTTTGAGTGCATTAAACCATGTACAGGTTTATCAGAATCATCTCAAATGAAGCTATGACAAGAGAATCAAAGATAGAAATTTTCAATTTGGTGACTTGGTCCTCAGGGACAATCAAAAGATACAATTGAACCAAGAAGGAAAGGCTAAATTGGAACCTAACTGGTTAGGTTCATTCATCATAACAACAAGTTATGGCTCTGGGGCATATCAATTGGATACTCTTGAAGGAGAACCTCTAGTTGAACCACTAAACAAAAGACACCTAAAAAAGTTCTATACATGAAACGTGTTAGAATACCCTAGCAAAAAGGGTAAAAATCCAAAAAAAAAAGAGAAAAGAGAAAAAGATACAAAAAAATCAAGACAATCAAGAAAATATTAAAGAGAAATAAAACATCCTTTGAGTTAAAGACACTTTGTGGCACTCCTAGGATAGGTACCATAGTGAAAACCTAGTAAACAGGAACTATGCTTGAATAAAACATACAGTATTATGTATCAACACTTTTTCATGACATCCACCCGTCCATTTCATGAATCATATGTCCAATCATGGCTTGTCACTGATTGGGGTAAGTCATTTTATTGGGGGCAACTTATCAAAGCTAATTACGATTTAGATTTGGTAAAAATTCAATCAAGGTCATAAAACAACAAAAGTCAAACACACTACAAAACAACAAAGATCAAAAACATGTAGAAAATATCAAAATTAAAAAACATCGTTGGGTTATTCCTCCATTCAAATAGTCTAAGATATCAAAATTTTCTTGAACCTCATAGATAGTTTGAGTGAATTTCCAACAACATACCCTCTAGACACAGAAATAGGATATCATCCATGCTATCAATGTTGTTTACCCAAAAACAATTCATTCTTTGAGTCTAACGATCGAACTATGTGGTCTCTGCATGTATAATGTAGGCAATTATTTTAAGCCCTTGAGACCCTAGGTTAGTCCCCTTAAGTTTCCCACATTCTTTATTTAAACTTAGTTGAAAAAATACAAAATCCAAACAAATTTAAAATATACAAAATACCAAAAACATTCACAAAATAGAAAAGTTCAAACCAAGCAAACTACAAGCCTCAACATGTACAAAGTAGGCAAGGTTTATCTTTGATGAGCCTCTGAGGCCCTAGGTTAGGCCCTTGAAACATATCAAAATAAAAAAAAAACATCATCAAAAACATAGAAAAATAAATAAAAGGCCCATCTTGTCATAAACATCCACAATAAATATTTCAACCATAATAAACAAACCGTCCCAATCAACCTTTGAAAAAAGAAAAGAAAAATAAAACATCAACAGCTAGAGATTTCAAGGAAAATAATGATAAAAAAATAGTTGACTATAAACAAAGCAAAACAATACCAAAGTACCAACTACCTACCTTTTTAAACAAGTTCCAATAACATCTTGAGATATTTCTTAACAGATCTATTCCGATGATAGACATGATCAACAATGGATAATAGCCCCACCTTAAACAGATATGGTAAGTGATACTGCAACTTTTTTTTCATATTTTTGTGGTCTTACTTTTGTGATTTATTTTATTGACTCATTCCTAGGATCTCTTAAGGATGACCAAAAGGATTTAGAGAAGAAGTAATGGGGGAAATTGAGCATCATTTTTATTTTCTGTTTGTAATATATGCTTGCAATATTATCATGGCGAATACTTGCTTTATTGAGTATGGAATTTGTATTAAAATAATTTGTGAAGTAGTTACATGTTAGGTGTTCTATACCTCTCTATGTAACTGGTCCAAAACAAATTTCATGCATTCCTCCATGTACTTCAAACAAAGTTTCCGTATGTTTGTTATGAACAAAGATACTCTTTTTCTGTAGAGTCAAAGACCATGCAATAGATACAAAGTCACCTTGGTAATTAATAACCTGGTGCATCGTATCTATGTGCTACATCAAAAAGGATTGTTCAAACAACAAAGTATCTAAATCAAAGAAAAGTCACATCATCATATTTCCACTAACTAACAACCATTATCATATTTCTTCTAATTAACATAATTTTTCTATCTATCATAATATTTCTTCTAATTAAAATCATTTTTCTATCTATATATCCTCATAATTCTTCTAAATTAACATTCATCCTACATAGCACGTCATTAGTACCATATCCATTCTATATCCACAAAATATTAACAATACATATCATGATGATAATAAACCAATTAAAAAAATTATGTATCATGTATGGGGAGTTCATGTATAAACATCCATCATCATGAAATGAGAAAAATCATGATTCCTACATCTACATCATATCCATGCATCAAAAAAACCCAAAAACACATATAAAGGTACATCATCGTATATCACCATCACATAAAAATATAAGGAGGCTAAAATGAGGAAGTTATATCTCTTATATATCATCATCAAAAAGAGAATACATCATAAGTACATCCACAAATGACACAACTGTCATAGGAAAGTACAAAATCATAATATATATATATGAGGCCTCAACTGGACCAAGGAATATATATATAACACATGTCTACAAAATGCCTCTGCACCATAGAACAACATAAAGATCAAATATCAAAAATCATAAAAACCCCAACATGATGGACAAAAAACTACTAAAAATCAAGATGATCTGGCTATCTCACAGAATGATCACCAACACTGACACCACCACCACCGTCGTCATTGCTCATAGAACTAGGCTCCCTGAACCATGGATGCTGAGAAGCCCTAGGAATGGTAGCATCATATTAAGTTTGGTAATAGGTAGATGCCTATAGATACCTCTCACTCTACACACATACCATCAGACTCTTTCTAGAGAGTATCTCTCTATGCTATTAGTAATAGTACTTGAGCCTCTACAGCATGTCATCTACCAATATCACTCTCCCGATCAGCCCAAAGAGAAACTCTCTCTGCTGAAAGTAATAATACTTGAGCCTTTACCACATGAAGTCTACCGAATTCACTATCTCCTCAACCCTCATAGTATCTCATTCAACCCTCAGAGTATCTACCAAAGCCTCTATGGCCTATCGCCATGCAACCTTTGCATCTCTGTCCAAAGTCATCTGAGCTAGAAACAAGTTAGCATCTCTAGCTGGTGGAGGAGGATTAGGAACCTATCTCTGACCCTATGCACAAGGCACCCACTCATCCTGAATATCCTCTGCCTCATCATGTCAAACTCATTCCAATTGCTCTGCAAGAACCTCAGCATGTTGTCACTCACCACGATGACCTGTGATGCCAACTCTACCAACAATAGGACCATCTCTAGGATCAGTAAGAATCATAGGCCTATGTTGTGACCACCACTCCTCATTATCATGAGTAGTACTTGGATCTGCCACTCCAATGGACCAACCCCAACCAGCTGGAACAAGTGCTAAAAAATTGGTAGTAACAATATCTGCATCAACCTAGATACCCCATATATGGACCTCCCAACAAGTTTGAGAAAAATGAACCTCATAGGCATCGGGAATCATCTTCTACCTCTCACCAAGCTGATGAAAAACTTGATCAAGTAGATAATGCTCTATCATGGATGATGAATGACCAAGCAACCAATGGGTCTATCAACAATATACAACGTGATTTGCATCCTCTGGCCAAATCTCATAGCTCATGTAAGGTCTCCATACAAAACCAAGCATCTCATCAAACACATGTCACCAATAATATATATCCCTAGGCAAAGTGTAGTGCACAAAATCCCTATAATGATAACAATATGGATCACTCAGAGAACAATCCTGAATCCCATCAGGATGTGTAACTACAATATGCTCCCATGCCCAAACATGAAAAAATGATACACCTTCCGACAATGACCTCCTGCCCCAATACACCACTTCGTACATATCTCAGTAAAGGTGGGAAAGCAAACAATCAATCCAGACATATCTCATACCGTGCACGAGCATACTCTCAATGCATACACCCCAACCAACTACAAACTGTCGACCTCGTCTATCAAAACAAACTAATCTCGATACCAAGCCACAAAGAATAAGAACAATAGGGTTCACTCTATTTTCAAACTTAGATAAATCAATCTCTACATTGTGAACATCAACACTTAACAATCACTGCATAGCATAGGCACCTCAACGAATCTGGTATGTAACAAGCTTTCCATGAATAGGAAGATGAAGAATCCTCCACGCACCCTCTAGAGTAATGGTTGCCTCCCCTATAGGAAAATGAAAAGAGGATGTCTCAGAGTGCCACCTCTCCACAAGAGTAGCCAACATTGTTGTATGGGTCTTGATAGGAGGAACAAAGAAGGTATGATACAAACCCATTGCATCAAGAAAGTCCCACTCCAATACATTGAATTGGGCAATATGATCAAACAAGTGACGAGGATGTATCTCTCTCATCACGAGTGGTTGGAGATTTTCCTCCAAGTGACATAAACCAAGATGTTAGGGTTTCACTCTAAAACAATGAAGAAACATAAAATGACACGTATGATGCTAAATGGACACAAACTAGGGTTTTGAACACAGGCATGGTAACAAAACAATGCTTAAATGGACACAAGCTAGAGTTTTGAACACAAGTAGGACAACAAAATGATGCATAAATGAAAAATGAACACAAGTTAGGGTTTCAGTCTAAAAATAGTGAAGAAACATAAAAAAGCACATGCAAGGAGACAAATGGAATGTATGACACTAAACATGCACAAAATAGGGTTTTGAACATAGGCATGGTAACAAAACGATGCTTAAACATACACAAAATAGAGTTTTGAACACAAGCAGGATGAAAAAATGATGCTTAAACAAAAAATGAACACAAGTTAAGGTTTCACTCTAAAAATAGTGAAGAAACATAAAATGATGCATGAAAGATGACAAACAACACGTATGACGCTAAATGAACACACACTAGGGTTTTGAATGTAAGCAGGATGACAAAATGATTCTTAAATGGAAAATGAAAGCAAGTTAGGGTTTCACTCTAAAACAAGCAAAGCAACATAAAATGACACTTTCTAGGTAAAAAAAGATATTTGAGATGGGAAATGAACACAAGACAAGTTTTAGAATACAAACATGATGAAGAACGACATTCATGATGGTAAATAAACACATACTAGGGTTTGGATAGAGCTAAGAGAAAAATAATGGAGAAAGACTCAATTACTAGATTTTGGGACAAATGATCAACGAGAGATAAACAAATGCACCAGTTTTGAAAAATGCACAGTTTTAGGACAAGTGGACAAGATTTTGGGTGTATTTTCTAGATAGGTGCAAAGTTTTAGAACTACGCAATTTCTAGACAACTGTGCAGTTCTTTAACAAGTGCTCAGAACAAATGCACCATTCTTGGTCAAATGCATGAATTTTTGATAGAAGCACCAAAAAACACTTGAAAAATGCACAAAAATTGAGATAGATTCGCCAAAACCTCAAAATGAGTGCATTTGTCTGATAGAACTTTGCACATGCAAAATAAGAACAAAAACATGATGAAAGTGAAGTGTGCAGAGGTACATATTGGGGTACTGATGTATGAAGGCCATCTATACTCTTGAATGAGCTTGAAACGATGTGGGGAAACCTCAAATCTTGGCATTCTCCCTCAACAACTGAAAAAATGTGGAATCCAGAGACAAGAATTATCAAACAAAACCAAGAAAAAATGATCCAATTTGAAGAAAAATTGCCTATATAACACCTCAAGGAAAGCCTAATTTCATCTAGAAAACACTAATTACACTTAGGAAATATTCCTACTTACAAATTAGAAGCTCTGAACAAGAAATGATGCACATTAACATAGAATATTCCATCCAAAAACATCAAAATGACAAATACAATAGTGTCAAGAGCCTGACCTCGAAACTTGAAATTTTTAGTCAACCTCTCAAGGAGGAAAAATAGAGTCCTACAATCATTCCATTGAACATTGGGGCATAGTGGGGCATACCAAATTTAAAAAAAAAACTTAATCTTAAAAACAAAATCTTTGAAACAAAGCACCAGTACTTTGTATCAAAGTGGGGTAAAATGTAGACATGTAAAATTAACTTGACACCTATCAAAAAACACTAAACGAAATCAAATAGCACTGAAATACATCAAAAAAAATTGAACAACATCAAAACAACACTGAATGACATAAAAAATCCTCAAGCAATGTCAAAACGATATGGTGCATCATCTCAAAATGAGTCAAAATGATCCTGTAACACTTTGAAATGACTCAAAGTCATCCTGTAACACTTTGGAATGAATCAAAATCATCCTATAACACTTCATAATGCCTCAGAATCATCCTATAAAAATTCAAAATGAATCAAATCATCTTGTAACACTTCAGAATGACATAGAATAATCTTCTAACACTTCAAAATGACTCGAAATCATCCCGTAACACTTTAGAATGAATCAGAATCTTCTTGTATTACTTTAGAATGACTTGGAATCATCCCGTAACACTTCAGAATGACTTAGAATCATCCCATAACACTTCATAGTAACTCAAAATCATCCCATAATATCTTAGATCAACTCAAAATCACCCTGAAATAGTTCAAAATCATCTCATAATCATACCAAAATTCTCAAAATCATACCGCAACATTCCCGCATGACACCACATCACATCAAAATGACATGAAAAACCCTAATTTCTCTATTAATTTAATAATACAACATTATTTAATTAATTCACTTTTTCATCATTTTGAACAAATTTAATAAGTTTCATTTATTTAATAAAGTCCTAAAAACCCTAAATTCCTCTATTAATTAAATAAAACAACATTATTTAATTAATTCACATTCCATCATTTCGACCAATTAAATGAATTAATTTATTTAATAAGATCCTAATCCCACCTTATTTCGTTGTGATTAATTAAATAATAGCAATTATTTAATTATGTCGCTAAATTACCTTATTCCCCTAAGTGGATTAAATTATTAAATAATAATTTAATTACAACACTTTCCCTCCAAATTTTTTAATTAAATCAAACTATTCAAATCAATTATAAAAAAAATCAAATCAAACTAATGCAACTTTGTTTGCAAAAGTCAAACTTGATTTGCACATTCAAACCCCAAAAAGGAATTAATTAATTAAATCAATTAATTCATATTCCTCACCCACTTTCTAATTGAGGAAATTATGATTGCTGACTAAGCAATCTAATTTGTTAACTAATCCATATATTTTGTTAACTAAACAATCTATTCATTTAACTAAAACATCACATTCCTAACTAAGCCATCACAAATTTCATTGATCATTCACATTCCTGACTAGCCAATCTATTTCCTAGTCACACAAATTGTGCAATCAACTTTGCACAATTATCTGATGTCTAAATCCTCTCAACACATTCTGACCATTGATCTAGATATTTTTCAAAATGATCTTGATCGTCCATTTCAAATCTCATTTTCTATATAACAAACCCCTTTCCTCACAAATAAGGATCGAATAATTCATATACATTGAGAACAAAAGTGCTATCAAGATCATCCTTGAGAGAGAAAGATTCATCCATCATCTTCGATCAACCAAACACAAACAAGCATTCATCCACACTTTGCACACAAAATTTGGATGCTTTGTTGTGATAGGAACAATCCAACATCAAGTGAATACACTTCACTATGGAATGGTAAAAACCATATTTTGTTCTCATTTTGGTAATTGGTAGATTCCTTATCATGTTTGCATTATTATTGTTTCAATTTCATATGTGTAGGAGTTTCTAGATTCTAGATATAAGCTTTTTGGTTGTAGATCAGATTTCTTCATCAAATTTCTCTAATGTCCCTTATTCCCCCTCACACAACCTCAACACCTCAATCACCTTCACAAAATACCACACTACCCTACACACCATACAACACCTTATCCTATCAAAATAACACATACAATGAATTTTCCATATCACAATATGCAACATACATGTTCCTCCACCAAACCCGCAAGATGATCTAACATCACAACTTAAGGCATTGTCATGCAAGAAATACACGATCTTCGAATGGGTAAGACAAAGAAGCCCCATACACAAAAAAATTATCCATATCCGTTTGATCAAAAAATCACAATGGTACCATTCCCTCACAACTTTGGATTCCCCAAATTAGATAAATACAAAGGGAGAGGAAGTCTTGTGGACCATGTCAAATATTTTAACATCATGTGTATGGAGGTGGCTTATAATGATTCTTATTTAATGTTCCTCTTCCCTCAAAGTTTAACAAGGTTTGTCATGGATTGATTTTCTCAACTACCTCTCGTTATCAATTTTTTTTAAGAAATTACCAACAAATTCATTGATCACTTCTCTTTTAACCTTGACATGGATGTGATTCTAGAAGAATTTTACACTCTTAAACAAAACAAAGGAGAATCATTTGCTAATTTCTTACAACAATGGAGACAAAGATCTAGTAAAATAAATTGGTCTCTTCTCGATGAACAACAAGTGGGATCATCATCACAAATCTAAATATAGATCTATCCTTCCACTTGAAAATGCAGTGTATCACATCTTATGATAAGCTTGTCCCTATATCCCTTAATATTGAGAGAGCTCTAATCTCATGGGGAAATAATCAAGCTTATAACCACCCATCAACTAGTTCAAATGACAAGCCTCGTGTCTGGGCTAAGAATAAGAACATAAAAAATGATGGTGTGGTAGATACTAAGGTAGTCCTAAGTGTGCCTTCACCAAACAACAATCATGTTTCTTACATTCAACCAAATATGCAACAAATGATACCTCCTTAG
This sequence comes from Sequoiadendron giganteum, assembly GCA_007115665.2. Lineage (NCBI taxonomy): Eukaryota > Viridiplantae > Streptophyta > Pinopsida > Cupressales > Cupressaceae > Sequoiadendron > Sequoiadendron giganteum. The sequence continues at coordinate 339,881,709 of CM021101.1, read as the reverse complement.
AATAGTCAAATCAACTACACCAAAACACAACAAAAGTGAACCCCTAACAAAAATAACTATCCAAAACACAAGTACACATAGTCTTCAGAACCTATCAAAACCATCATGAAGGAATTGGTCGAGTCAAACTTGATAACTCTTCCCAACTTTGAAAATGACCAAGAACCACAAGAGAAGGAATCTTGGTACAACACAAATGATTTTGTGACTTTCACAAAATCAAGGGATACAAAATGAAAAACTACATGAGGCTCAAAATTAATATCCAAGACCTCATAGAAAATGACACCAAATCTGTTGACGTACTAGCTGGTGTAAGTGTGAATAAGGTATAAAGAAATAAAACACTTCTTAATGAAACATTGCATCAAATATTAAGCTAATTAATCAATTTAAAGTGTCTCATTGTCTCCTATCTTTAAAGATTTATTAAGCTATGTGCTCTCAGATTTAAATGACACTATAATTGTTTAAATGATAGTCTAAAGAATGGAATGATGCTGATGCAATGATATGGAACTAAATGTTATAATACTAGATGATAAAAGAAACTAAATTAGCATGGATTGACATGGAAGCTAATAAATAAAGCTACAGGAGGTAGCCATGATATGAAAGGTTGAATGTTGGATGCTTGGATGTTGGATGCTTGATTCTTGGATGTTGGATGCTTGATGCTTGGATTCCTACAGAATAAGAATGCATAAGTTAGATTATCTGGATCCTTTTCTTGATTGAATGAAGTTGTATTTATAGATTTTTTGGCTATAGAAATGTACAGGGCTAGCAAAGAGAGGCTTGGATTCAATCTGGAGGATTAATTGGTGAAAGATGGAGAAGATTGAGATAAATTTGGAGATTGTCTCTACCCATGAAAACACCAGGCAAGAGAAGAGGAAAGATTGATGGAGGTGGATTGAGAGATAAATTTGGAATTTTTCTCCAATTTGTCTCCAAAACTTCCCGTGAAGTTTCAATCAATTAATTTCAACATGATTTTGACATAAATTAGACATAGGATATCCAATTCAATTTTGAGGAAATATAGAGGAATATTCCTTATGCCTTTATTTAAATATTTTTGATTTTATTTAAATTAGCGAAAGAGGGATAAATAATTTAATAAAAAAAACTATAGAAGTTTATTAAATTAAACAGAAGAATATGGAAATTAATCAATAAAGTGTTTAATCTTTATTTAATTAATTTAAGATTGATGTGATCGAATAAAATAGGTGAATTGATAATTAAATAAAACAAAGTATTTAATTTTTTTTATTTACTTAAGATTAGAAGAATTAAAAGAATTTAAATGTGAATGTGAACTATATAAATAAATATTTTTATTTATTCAATCAGTAGAGGAAATTAGGATAATTAATCAAATAATTTTTATTTAATTAATCAGAATTCTCCAGACCAATTTTAGGTGTATACATTTTGTCCCTCTTTGAAGTGATGTGTTTACACGTTGCTTCGAAGAAAATTTTGCTGCTACTGCTAGTATTGATGAAAAAAATTCAGTGTGCCCCAAACATGCCCCAGATATTGATTTTCAAATGATTGTCGATAATATGCCCCCTCGGGAGATAAATTAATGATTTGATGATTTTTTTAGAATTTTAGAATTTTCGTGATGATTTGATGAAAAAATAAATTATCTCCCGAAATTGATGAAGAAAAATATAGCCCGTGGTTGAATTTCAATTAATTCCATGGATAAAATTAATTAAGATAAAATAAAAACCCACAAAAAGCCCTTTTCAAAAGTTATATAAGGTCCAAATGGTCTTTTTCAAAGTCATTTGCACTTTGTGACTTTCAACTTCCAGTGATAAAGACTTTTGACCTAGCTGGAGCAAGATGCCTATCCCCTACCACACTCATCATTTTGAGCACGTGCAATGTCACCAATGGCCGACCGCCTACAAACCTTCGGTATGCACCCATAATCCACCTCATTTTTCATGATTTTTTTGTTTTTTACGCATTTTAATGTTTTTCACGTGTTTTTCTTAGTTTAGTGCATCAAGGTCGCACTATAGCACTTTGTACTTTGGTGTAGTGCTTCCATTAGTTGTTTTAGCACTTGCATTATTTTCTCTAGCGCTTTCATGATTTAGTGCTTAGGTAGTTAGTTTTAGCGCATCAATGCTGGATTTTAGTGCCTAGAATATTCTAGCACTTTGATTTGGTAAAATAGCACATTTATGGTCTGTTATAGTGCTTTGGTAAAGTGGAACTTTGATGGACTATTTTAGTGCATTGATGCGGTAAAACAATGATTTGGTTAAAGTGGCACTTCGGGTGTCTATTTTAGCATATCGAAGTGCTAAAGTAGCGCTTCGGAAACCTGTTTTAGCACATCTGATTAATAAAGTAGCGCTTTTGAGTTTTATCACTTTGGATGCCTGTTTTAGCACATTCATGTTAGAATTTTAGATTTTGACTTAGTTTAATTCTAATTTTTCCAATTCCGATCATGTCCATTCTTTGGTTTGGTATGATTGATTAATCCAAATTCTTGATGTTTGATTCTGTTGATTTAAATAAACTTACTTGATGATAGGCGAGAAGAAATCCTATTTGTGATGATCCTCATGATAGGCAAGGAAATGATTCATATCTGATAAACCTCATGATATGTGAGATTAGACAATGTTGTGATGAACCTCATGATAGGTGAGGTTTGTTGATGTTCGTTCATGAATTTTAATTGAAAATTCATACCAAAATTTGATTAGACCTAATAGTAGAATTACCTTTGATTTCTTGACATAGTGCACTGATTGTAGATTTTTTTATGATGATAGGAGGATCTAGGTACTCTCCAAATGCGAGATCTATTTCCTTGGACCACCGATTTGATACCTCATCTGACTGTAGATGAGATCCAGATTATAGGTTGATGTGGCCTCACTAGTTTACTTGACATGCCCCAGATTAGGATTAATCGAGGTCTCTTTACCACTTTGGTCGAGCGGTGGCACATTGACCATAACACTTTCCATCTACCCACTAGTGAGATGACCATCACACCCGAGGATGTGTGGCGGATTTTGCGTATTCCATTTATGGGGGAGATTGTAGTATATGATTCTCATGAGACTGGTGGGAGAGATGCTTTCGGTAGAGTGTTTTAGGATCAAAACATTGCAGGTCCGAGTGTCTGATGGAGGATGATTATTGATGCATACGCTTCACTACCAACAGTGCTTTTTGGATTCATTAGAGGTTTCCTTTGCCCTGATCGCAGGTCAAAGGGATTCTTTGTGGGTTGGGGCCGGATTATAGAGAGCATGGTCATACATGGTACGAGATATGTGTGGGGGATGTGTATGATGGCACATCTCTACCATGACCTTCATTCAATGGTGTATTTGGGGGCACAGAGTTTATCAGCAGGGATAACCCTATTATAGGTGTGGGCATGGGAGCATTTTTCCATTGCTCGACCATTTCCAATTTTGGACAGACCTGCAAGTAGACCATATGTGTTTTGGTACAAAGGTAGACTTACCCAGCCTCAGATGGGTAAGTTGGAGCATTGGAGATGAGTTTTGGATGATACAAAGAGTGTTGTTTGGTGACCTAATTAGATTGTGAGCAGTGGGATGAGGATGACACCATGCTTGGGTATCTTTGTGATTCCATGTGCCTGATTGGCCGGACACCTTCTGTTTTGGAAATTTTTTTGTTATGGTGGGTGTATAGATAGTACAAAATTGTCTAGTGTATGCCTTAGGGGTAGCCCACTATGCCAGGCGATAGAGTCATATACCTGACTGGGGACCATGCCTGTCATATGAGACCTAGTAGAGGGATACAAGGCTCTACAACCATTTGCCTAGGATATGCGCAGGGATATTGCCGAGGCACTTGTGATAGAGGAGTATGCTGCACTTTTAGCATTGACTCCACATCCTTGCATCACCATTACCCATTTAGGAGGATGTTGTCGAGTGTTCAAAGGATAGTGGGGGTGATACTCCATTAGGCAGTAGTACTCAGAGTGGCAGTGATGATAGTAGTAGTGGGGATGATAGTGATGGTGGTAGTGGAGGTGGTAGAGGGGTTGGACCAGTCAGTGTTGGTCATCCATCTAGTAGGCCTTGTAAGAGGCAAACAGTGGCAATACCATCAGTTGATTACCAGAGATAGATTGTAGGTCTTCAGACACAGGTACAGACGTTGTAGGGATAGTTGGTATAGGCCTGGGTTTTTCTGGTTCAGACATAGACTTAGATGTAGACCTAGGCTCAGGCCCATAAACAAGCACTAGCGTAGGTATAGGGATAGTTGGCCATTGTTCAGACACAGGTTGCCACCTTGACAACCGAGAGAGACAGTGCCTGATAGATTACCAAGATGGCACAAGAGATGATCGAGACACTCCAGAGAGTATCCAACAGTACCTCCATGGTAGATTATATGAGATAGGTTCTACAAGAGGGCCGAGAGGCAGAGTTCTATAGGGGTAGATACCATGATGCAGTGTCTATTGATCACAGAGTCGATTATGCCCCATCAAGATCTGGTCAGACTCACACCAAGATAGTTAGTGAGGGTGTGACACAACCTCCTCAAGGAGATCCCAGAGATCCGGGTCCTTCTGAGGGTGGTGGTGGTAATGGTCCCATTGGGCCCACACATTCTAGCAGTAGTAGATCATTGATTCTATTATGATTTTGAGATATTCTTTTCGAGACATGATGTATCTTTATTTTAGACTTCATTGTATACTTGACATTGATAATATATATACGAGATGTAGTTGATTTGATCTCATGATGGTTTATGATTTGTATGTGATGGATGCATTTATTATGTGATGATGTATCTTTATGATGTTCTATATGAATTCTTTTATTTCAATGTAATGATGCTATGATAACTGCATTTTATTTTAAATGTGATGATGATAATAATTACGGAAATGAATATGCAGACTATATGATATTTGGATGTATGATTCAATGTATGAATTTCTAAATGACGATCTATGATGTATGAATAATAATGATATGACTTGTATTTGATGATAATAATAATAAATGATGATGTTTTAAATGTGATGATGATAAAAATGATGATGTATGATGAATGATAACATAATGATAATAATGATGTATTTGATCAAATGATAATTTTTTAATGCAATGATACAAATGAAAAATGATTTATTTATTTATGATATAATGATGATAAATATGGTATGATAAATGCATAACTATTTTATGTTAAAATGCCTGAATGATGAATGATGAAAATTTAATGATGAAATGATGACTTTTATATGTTTTTGATGATTTTTGGATTATATCAAGTATACTCAATCATATTTGTAGAAAAGATGATCATTAATTGGAATCCCTTATGGAACAAATACTCTGAAGATAATGAACTTTTGATGAATTCAGTCTAATTTTAACATGCAGCTATATGCAACCATTGTCATTTTAATAGTACTTTGTGTTTGATATCATCATAGAGCTTTTATTGTATGTTGAAAGTGAGTACAAGTGTTAATGGTATGGGTTAGACCAATGATGACCTAAGTACTACTTTCATGATTTTTGATATTGCAAGCAAAACACAAGCATCTAGGTATAATTGAACCAAGATGACCTAAGCATTCATTGCGTAAACAAGTAGAGATTAATTATTTTAGTGTGTGAATTATGAATGTCATTGGTGATACATTTGCATAGCACATCCCTCGACAATTCACACATTTATATGATTAATTTACAGATAGCAGACAATAAAAATATCATTCTTTTTCCTTATTTATAGTACGGTGTTGAGAAATAATTTTGGATATGGAACTTTTCACATAGTTCTTGGACATCTTGATTCTTGAAATTTTTTCCATTATCAGTGATAATGGATGGAGGGATACCATATCGATAGATTATGTAATTTAAGATGAAAGAGGAAATCTACTTCCCAGTGATGGATATAAGAGGCACTGCTTCTATCCATTTTGTGAAATATTATGTAGTTGTGATAATGAACTTGTGTCCGTTGGATGAAGAGGGATGTATCTTTCCTACCAGATCTAGTCCCCATTGACAAAAGGGCCATGTTGATGTAAAAGGGATGTAGTTCTTGAGTCAGTGCGTGAATTAGATTACTGTGAATCTGACACTTCTGACATTTCTTGACAAATTGATAGGATTCTTTCTCCATGTATGCCCAATAATATCCCAAATGGAGGATTTTCTTGGCTACAGTTATCCCACTTGAATTAGTGCCATAAATACCCTCGTGAACCTCTCGTAGGGCCATTTCAGATTTGTCATGTTCTATACATCAGAGTAAGGTACCATCAAGACCTCGACAACAAAGGATGTTTGCGATTAAGATATGTCGGGCGGATTGGCGGATGAAGTTTTGTTTTTGGTTTTTGGAAAGATCGAGAGGGAGAATATCATCTTTCAGGTAAGCATAGGTTTTTTCATAGATGGAGGTTTCAATGGTTTCTGGATGGCATATGGTATTGGATTCTGAATTATTATGGGAAGGACATGATACTTGTTCTACCATAAACTCATAATAACCACGTTTCTCTGGAAATTGTAATAATGAAGCAATTGTGGCCATAGCATACACAACTTTGCTCTCTGCCCTTGGAATTTGATCAAACTTGATATTGACAAAGAATTGTTTCAGATCATCTATTTGCTACTTGTAGGGCATCAACTTTTCATCTTTTTTTGATACTCATAATTCACTTGATAATGACTAGTTGAGATTCTCCATATACTTGTAAGTCTATGATCTTCCATTGAATTGCTATTTTGACCCCAATGATCAATGCTTCATATTCTGTCACATTATTTGTACTTTGAAACATTAGTTTGTATGATTTTTCAATGGTGTGTCACTGGGGAGAGATGAACAAAATCCCTACTCCAGATCCTCGCTATGTGTATGATCCATCAAAATATAATACCCATTGTTGTGACATCACTGTTAGAGTGTCTGCATCTGGAAACTCCATTGTCATAGGTCGATCATCTGGTAGAGGAGCCTTGGATAACTATTCAGTGATTGCTTGAACCTTGATTGATTTTCTCTCCACATATTGAATGTCAAATTCACTTCATAGCATGACCCACTTTGCTAGTCTACCTGTTAAGGGAGCTTTACTGAGTAGATATTTTAAGGGGTCAATCTTTCCTATTAGCTTGATCGTATGAGTTAGCATATAGTGTCTCAGCTGTAGAGTAGAAAAAACCACCACCAAACAAGACTTCTTTATGAAAATATAGTTTATTTCATAGCTCTTTAACATTCTACTGATATAGTAGATGGAGAGTTCTTTTCCTTCATAATCTTTTTGCGCTAATAGTGCCCCTAAAGAGATATTCGACATTGCAATGTACAATATCAGAGGTCTTCCTTCTGTTGGTGGCATGAGAATTGGTGGTGACATTAGATACTATTTTATTTGATTGGACATTGTTTCACACCCATTATCCCATTTGAAAGCAACATTTTTATGCAACAAATGATTGAATGGATGACTTTTGTCCGCCAGTTGGGAGATAAATCTCCTGATTGATTGGAGCCTTCCCTGTAGCGATCTAAGTTGATTGATATTCTTAGGAGGTGGAATCTCCATTATTTCCTTGACCTTCACTAGATCTACCTCAATGTCATTTTCAGAGACAATGTACCCCAACAGTTTTGCTGATGTGACCCCAAAGACACACTTCTTGGGGTTTAGCCTTACATTGAATTTTTCTAGTCATGTGAAGATTTTGCCTAGGATATGCAGATGTCCTTCCCTAGTACTAGATTTTTCCAAGATGCCATCCACGTAATCCTTCATGAAGGTTTGCATCATATCATGAAATATTGTTGTCATTTTTGTTTGATAGGTGGCTCCTACGTTTTTTAGATCAAATGGCATGACGTTCTAGCAGAAGGTTCCCCATGGACATGTAAAAGTCATCTTCTTTTGATCTTTTGGAGCTATTTTTTTATTGTACCCAGAGAAAATGTCCATGATTGAAAACATGGCATGCCCTGCCGTTAAGTCCACAATGATGTCTATATTTGGTAATGGAAAATCATCCTTTGGGCATGCTTTATTCAAGTCCCTAAAATCTGTACATATCCAGATGCTATTGTTAGGCTTTGAAATAGGTACAATGTTTGATATCCACTCAACGTAGTCTATAGACCTTATGAATCTTGCATCCAACAATTTCCTTAGCTCTGTCTTTACCATCAATGCGATATGGGGATGCATTTTTCTCAATTTTTTCTTAACAGGCTTGATTCCTATAGGCAAAGATAAATGATGCATGAGCAGATTTGGATCCAAGCCTGGCATATCGAAATATGACCAAGAAAATTTGATGTTTCTTTTCATAAAGAACTTGATGAATTCTGGTCTCTCTTGATCTGTCATGGATTTTTCCATATGTAGGATTTTTTCTTTTTCTTTAGTGTCGATGTTAATAGATTGTGTTGGTTCTACCAAGACTGATGACCACTCATGATAATGTTCTAGAAGAGTGTCAAATATCCCATATTTCGGTGCCTAAAAGAGGTTTTCAGTGTTAGATACGTTCTTTATTTTATCTTTTTCTAGATCTAATGCTGCCATAGAATGGTTTTCACCATTAGATCCATTATCCATGTTTTTACTTTTGCAACTGGAAGATTTGACACACTCCTCTTGATTCATGTTGTTATGAGTATTACAGGTAGAACTCATACTAGGTTCATCAAGACATAGGAAATTCATGATGGCATCATCATCTGCAAATATCGGTACAATCAGAGTTTCGACAGGTTCCCAGTCAATAAGTTCTGGATGGATTAATTGCACGAGTTCATCAGAATCATTTAGGTTGATGGATGTAAGGGTTTGGACAACCATTTCATCATAGTTTTTTATTGGAATATCGAGGTCAATGATGGTACCTTCTTCAAAATCATCTAGTTCACTTGATGTTTGTTTGTCCCCACTTTATTCATTGATATTTAGTGATCTTGCTACGAATGGTCTAGACCCAGAGCCTTGTCCCTCCTCACGTGTAGGTGCATATCATTGTATTACATCAATTTGAATATCGATGCAAGATAAATAAAAACACAGATCCCACTCATATTCATTTGAATCTATTTCAGAGCTATCTCTAAGATGAAGGATTTTTTCTACAATCTTCCTTGTCATTTCTTGTTTTTCTTCTTCAGAGCATCCCAATCCCATTTTCTCTTTTGATTGGAGAGTGAGGGGATGAATAGGCTCAATTATTCCTTCCTTTCTTAAGCCAACAATTCCCTATCCCTCATAACCCATTTTTTCTAGGATAGCTTTCCCTTTGTCATATTTGTTTGTATTGATATTGACATTCTTGATACTGCTATTTGATGTCGAGGGTTCTTCATCTTTGTATAACCAATCAAGGATTGTTTTGTTGTCTAATTCATCCTCTATGGTACCGGATTTTACAAACCTTTCTTCTAGAGCTGTGACAAGTAGTGATGTTTGATGTTTGATCATTTATGGTTGGCCATATGTCTTAGGAGATGGCATTAACTATGAAATATTAAGCGATTGCTCCATAGAATATTGCCCCATTCCCTTGTCTTTCAACTAGACCTGCCCTTGAGATTTCTATGATAAATAAGTTTGGGGATGTGAATTTTCTGTTACTTGAGTGTCAACAATATTTGTATATTTTTCTTTGTCCTTCTTCTCTATCCATTTGGTGATGATATTTGGACGTTTTTCTTCATTTGATGACTTTGAACTGGATGCTTCTCGATTGTGAGGCACAAAGGTATCTTGAGAGTTCCTAAGTGTTTCACAATCTTGAGGATGATTATAATCAGTAGATACAGTTACCTCCTATCCATTTACATGGAACTTTAGGCATTGGTGGTATGTGGAAGGTACTGCCTACATTTCATAGATCTAGGGATGTCCTAAGAGTATGTTGTAAGTCAACTCTTTTTCCAATACTTGACATGCTATGTGTTTCATCATTGGTCCCACTTGAATTGGTAACACAATTAGTCCCTTTGAAGATATCTCTTCCTCATCATATGATTTTATGGTCATTTTCCTTCGAGCATCAATAACATCATCGGAATACCCTAGTGCATGGATTAACTTTAGAGTGAAAATGTTCAAACCAGCTCCCCCATCTATTAAGACTCTTTTGACACGATGATTGTGGATCAAGACTTCGATATGGAGTGTGGTGTTATGGGGATGGTTGAGTGAGACATCATCCTACTCAGAGAATGATAGACAATGTAGGGTAGTCAAATGCCCCACCATAGCTTGGAATTGGAAAACATCTAGATTTTTTAGTACCGTAGTGGCAACTAATGCTTGTTCTAGAACCTCCTTATGTGATGGAGATAGTTTGAGGAGTTCTAGTATTGATATATGTGTTGGAATGTTTTGAAGCTAATAGACAATTTTGTAATGAGATGGAGGCGGCTATGAATTTTTAGACCCAACTCCCTTTAACACTACCTTGGATTTCCCCCTAGTCATTACATTTGTTGGTTGATAGTCCTGATGGTCTTTGATTTTTAAGACATTTATTTGATTTTCTGAGTTTTGTATGCTTGGGAGAAAATCCAAAGGGGTAGTGTCATTGGTTTTGTGTTTCTTTAATGTTATGACCAACTGTATGATCACTCTCTACTTTGGAAAGATAAAGGATTATTTTGTCATAGACATGATTTATGTTCTTGCCTTTGTTATTCACAGAGGATGATGGTCCTTTGTCATATTTTAGCAAAGGGTTCTTGAAGCTGAATGATCATTATTGTTTTGAGGTTCCTCCACATATATTTTGTTGTTGTCAATCAGATCTTGTACCACATGTTTCAACTCCATACAATCATTGGTTTTGTGGCCTTTCTTGTTATGCAAGTTGCAGTAATCTTCGTCATTCCACCATGGTGGTTTGACATTTGGATCCCAGAATCTAGCTTCCCATGCAGTGATAAGGCCACTGGTGACTAATTCTTTCATTGTTGATTCCATTGTTTGGCCCAAAGGTGTGAACCTATGCCGATTTGATGGTTTTTGATATGACTGTGTTTTTTGTGATCTCATTGCTTTGTATGACATTCGACTTGACAATTTGATCATTTTTTTGATTATTTGACGTTGATTTTGTCAAGTTAAAAAATGGTTTGACATTTTTGGAATCATTTGTTGTTTCATTGGTAGTCGTGTTTCGATTCTTTTGCCAAAATTTTGGCTTATCACTGCTTGATTATTGATTGGAGGAGTTATTTGTGTTATTTGTTTTATCATTGAAATGCTTGATAATTGCTCTTTTTACTAGCGCTTCTTCAATTTTAAGACCATTTTCTATTACTTTTTTGATTGTGGGAGGACATTGCAATTCAAGTCTATAACTCATTTCCTCTATCAAGTTGTCAATGAACAAATCCATCTTTTCTTCCTTAGGAATGGATCAAGGATATCTGGCGAACAGTCATCACCATCTTTGTAGAAAAGACAAGAACGTCTCCCCTTTGTTTTGTTTTAGGTTATAAAGATCCTTTATTGTAACATCATGTTGGATGTTAAAAGAATACTGAGAGATGAACCTTTTGACAAGTTCCTCAAAAGTCCTAATACCTGGTTGTAATTTTGAAAACCATTCCATACATGATCCTCCCAAGCTCCTTGGGAATAATCTCATTAAGTAAGTTTCCTCTTGGGAAAAATCAAGGCTCATTGTTTTGAATTCCTGGATATGATCGATTGGATCCGTTCTTCCATTGTACTTGTTGTACTTTGGAAATTCATAGTGTCTAGGCAATTGTATCAGGCCAACTATTACGTTGAAAGGATAAGGACAAATTTCTTGTATCGCATACCTTTTGGTACTCCCTTTCGTAATATCCTGTATCTGTTGTTGTAACATTTTCATTTGGGACATTAAAGCAACAACTAGATCTATTGCTTGTGTGGGTTGTGGTATTTCAGTCTCACTTGTTCTAGGTGCTTCCTTTAGATGATTTATGTTGAAGTCCTTGGGAATTTTAGCCCCTGATTCAACTAACATCAAAAGATATTTCTCCATGTCTTGTTCTAAAATATTTTCCATAAATTTATGGAATTTGGGATCTTGTTGGGATATTTGAATATCCTCTGGGGTTATTTCATTTTTATCATTTTGGTGCAGACTATTCCAAGGATTTTCTTCTGCCATTGTTTGGGATGTTTCAAGTTCTTGATCTAAGAGTATTTTTTTGGAACCTAGTGAAGATTGGCATACAAATTTTTTCTCTTTCTTTCGAAATGTTGATCTTCTATGTTAGAAAATTGTCAATTGAATTTTTAACAAAATCAAATAAGATGACTGATCTTATTGATAAGACTAGGTTAAAAATTGGATTACTATACTTTTTTTCACGATAAAGGATGATCATATCCTAACGATGAAACTTAAGTGTAGTAATCAATTGTGTATTTGATTTGACACTTCTGATTTGCAAGATTTTGTTTTAGTTGATAAAATTGGAAGTTTGTATAAACCTATCTGATTTCAGTTTCTAGACAGTGATTTTGATAAAAAAGAAACTTGTGTTCTAGTAAAAAATACAGTTAAAAGACAGACAGACTGACCAGTATGATTTTGGAACTCTCTATTTTGAAAGCACTAAAACAGAGTACATAAGCGCTATTTCATAGAAGCGCTAGAACAAAGTTATGAAGCGTTGAAACAGGTGATGGAAATGCTATTTTGACAGAAGTGCTAAAACAATGCTTGAAAGCATTGGAAAAAGTGATGAAAGCGCTATCTTGACAGATGTGCTAAAACAATCCCTGAAAGCACTGAAAAATATGATGAAAGCGCTAAAGTAAAGATTGTAAGTGATAAAACAGTGCTCAGAAGTGCTGCTTTATGAAAGCGCTAAAAAAATAACCCGAAGCACTAAAATAGGTTTCCAAAGCACTAAAAAAATAAGACTTTTAAGACTCTCTATTGTAAAATTTGATCTAGCCTTGTGGCATACTCTACCATGGGTTGTGTAAAATAAGATTGACATATGTGTTGACTACGGTTGTGATAATGTGTGAGAGCTCTCCTTTGGAAGAAGGCTCGTGAATAGAGTGGATCTACAACGTAATCAAGAGTGTGACCCCTAGAAAAATCATGATATCTGTGGATGAAGGTTCTATGCTGTAAAAATATTTTTTTGATTCTGATATAGAAAACACCTTCTTCTTAAGTTATCCCGATAACAGAGAGGTTTCTTGGGTTTGGTGATTTTGATTGTTCTCTTGAAAAACATGGTGGACTTCCACTTTCGAATCATGAATTTCTTGATCTTGTTTGACTTGTTGTTTTCAGGATGATCGATAATTTGATTTTAATGAATTTGTGAAAACACAACAAGAAATTGTGAGATTATTTTTTATTTTTTAAACTGAATAGACTATGTATGTTCAAGAACCATGAATGGTCCTTATTGATTTTCATTGGTTACTTTGACAAATGTATACAAATCAGACAGACTCACACTTAAGGACAAATAGGTCATTGTTATACTCACAACCCACATCTTGAAATTCTGTTGATGCACACAACCGTGTCACCCCCTAGAGGGTGCCCGTGTTTTTGTCATTTCTAGGCCCATACTTAGAGTTGGATTTCTTGTCCTCTGAGAAAACGGTCCTTGGAAATTATATGGTGAGTTTCTTGTGGGTAGATTTTTCCCTCCCCTTGCACCATGAGTACTACAATGTATGGTTACTAACTCGGCGAGATACTACTCTATGGTTCATAGATAGGGCTTCTGTGCGGTGTGGCAATTGATAAAATCCCTTAGGAGACCTCCCAATATTTAGAGAAAAGATTTTGGGGATGGTTATCTTGCTCACTACCATTGAGTTGGAATTTCATCAACCACTTGTATTTTTATTATATTGGGTTGGAATCCTTGGCTTTAGGCATTCCCTCTTAGGTCGTTCTTGTAGGGTGAGTACTTTTTCCCACTACGACATGCCTTCTAAAGGATTTAGTAAAGCGTAAATTGCATGAAATAAATATGAATCTAGCACTTTTATCACCCAGTTAAGGAGGGAGCATAAGCCTAATCACCACACAAGCACAACATATATGTTGTTTTGTTTTAATCTCAAAAAAGACAATTTTCTAATCTATGTGAAGATTTTGCTTCACAAAAATCATGATGTTCTTTTTAATCTATACTATAAAAAGTGTGATGACTACCCTAGGATTGATAAATTTGTTTTAAGAAAAATATAAAGTGGCTACGCTAGGATTGATACATTTTTAAAACCAGAAGAGACAACCCTAGGATTGATAAATTTTTAAAAAACTAGAAGTCGATACCCTAGGATTGATAAATTTTAGTCTAACTATGAATAAATTTAAATTCTAGCCACAGTCATGTCGGATATAGATGGAATTTGAAAAAGTGTTAAAAAAGTCCACCAAAGTGCTGTACTTTTTACTTGATGCGCTAAAATCGAAAGCACCAAAATAGAGCACTGAAGCACTAGAGTTTTCCATAGAAGCGCTAAATCAACTTTTCTAGAAATGGATCATCAATGCGCTGAAATAGGTCATGAAAGCGCTATAGTTAAAAGTGCTAAAAGTTTTGATGAATGCACTATAGTACCATGGAAGCACCGAAATAGAGAAAAAAATCACCATAGTTTTCCATGGATGCACTATAGTATTTGATGAAAGCATTGAAACAGAACACGTCGGAAACCTGCGCGACACTTTTCAAAAAAATTGCTAAAAATTGGGGTTAATGCCCCACGGTGGGTGCCAAATTGTAACTGTGAATAAGGTATAAAGAAATAAAACACTTCTTAATGAAACATTGCATCAAATATTAAGCTAATTAATCAATTGAAAGTGTCTCATTGTCTCCTATCTTTGAAGATTTATCAATCTATGTGCTCTCATATTTAAATGACACTATAACTGTTAAAATGACAATCTAAAGAATGAAATGATGTTGATACAATGATATGGAACTAAATGTGATAATGCTAGATGATAAAAGAAACTCAATTAACATGGACTGACATGGAAGTTGATAAATAAAGCTATAGGAGGTAGCCATGATATGAAAGCTTGAATGTTGGATGTGTGGATGCTTGAGGCTTGATGCTTGGATGTTGGATGCTTGATGCTTGGATTCTTGAAAAATAAGAGTGCATAAGATCATTTGGATCCTTTTCTTGGTTGAATGAAGTTGTATTTATAGATTTATTGGCTATTGAAATGCAGAGGGATAGCAAAGAAAGGCTTGGATTCAATCTGGAGGATTGAATGGTGAAAGATGGAGGATATTGAGAGAAATTTGGAGATTGTCGCTACCCATGAAAACACCAAGAAAGAGAAGAGGAAAGATTTATGGAGGAGGATTGAGAGATAAATTTAGAATTTGTCTCCAATTTGTCTCCAAAACTTCCCGTGAAGTTTCAATCAATTGATTTTGACATGATTTTGACATAAATTAGACATAGGATATCCAATTCAATTTTGAGGAAATATAGAGGAACATTCCTTATACCTTTATTTAAATATTTTTGATTTTAATTAAATTAGCAAAAGAGGGATAAATAATTTAATAAAAAAAACTATAGAAGTTGTTTATTAAATTAAACAAAAGAATATGACAATTAATCAATAAAGTGTTTAATCTTTATTAATTAATTTAAGATTGATGTGATAGAATAAAATAGGTGAATTGATAATTAAATAAAACAAAGTATTTAATTAAGATTAGAAAAATATAAAGAATTTAAATGTGAATGTGAACTATATAAACAAATATTTCTATTTATTCAATCAGTAAAGGAAATTAGGATAATTAATCAAATAATTTGTATTTAATTAATCAGAATTCTCCAGACCAATTTTAGGTGTATATAGTTGGGAATTAGGATCTTAAGATATAGAAGAACCCTATGCTAGATCATAGCGAAGGGAACAACAAAAAAGCTAAGTATTATACAAATGTACATCATACCTATTCCAATGTGGTCACTTCATATGATAGTCTTGTCATCGTTGTCACCATCAAAGGGCCTAGAGCATAGTGTGGAGTCACCACATGACATGGTAAATTCACCATCCAAGGAGTCTCATCTCAATATAAAGCACAACCTACTTTTCCAACATCCAATCCTAGCAAGTATAATCTCTTAGATCAGCTTAAGAAGACCCCTGTGCATATTTCAATCACTATTGAGGTTATGCCCTAGACATAGGGAAATCTTATAGAAAGCTTTATCAGAGTCATTCATCCTCAAGGATATTGATACAGATTAGTTTCAATAAATGGTAGGGAATATCGCTAATTATCTTCTCACCTTCTCAGAACAAGAAATACCTTCACAAAAATCTCATAACCGTGCTTCACACCTTGAGGTTGTTATTCATAAAAATAAGGTGAAAAGAGTCTTAGTAGATGGAGGTGCTAGTTTGAACATTTGTACCATTTATTTGATCAAGCACCTGGGCTATTGAGAGGATACCACTGAGAAATAAAAGATTACCACCATTAGAGCATATGACAACCAAGATCGAGTATCGCAAGGAATCATTGTAAAGACTACATGCCAAGTTTAAACCTTGATCTTCCCTATAACATCCTACTTGTCCGACCATGGATCCATGCACTAAAAGATGTAGCCTCGACCTATCATCAATGTGTGAAGTTTCCTTTTCAGGGCAGAGAAATTACCATCCATGGAGATCCTGAGACTTTTTACTAGTGTAATAACCTTGAAGCCAAGTTCTATAAGACCCCCCAAATAACCAAGAATGATGAAGGGCCTACACCATCTACCTCATTTGTTGACCCATCATCCCTTGCATCTACCTCAGAAATGAAGATACCTTTTGTACAAAACATTCCTAACATCAAAGTAGTAATCTAGGATGATGGTTGTGGGAACTATAATCTAATGAAGAATAATTTTGTGTTAGGAGATATACTTCTTTCTCCTTAGTCACATGGGAAACCCACATCTAGAAATAAGGAGCTCGAAACAAATAAGATGGAAAATACTACCTTCACCAAGTGGGGCACTTGAACCAAGAAGATGTCAATGAGGAGGATATCTCTAAACTCCTCTATCAAGATGAATGACCTATCCCTACTCTTCCCATGGAAGATAACACTAATGAAGTGAATGTGATACAATAAGAGTGATAAATTGGTACAAAATGATTTTGTTTTTATAAAACACACAGTTCCTAAGAAATAATTAAAGAATCTTGGCCTAGGTTGTACTACTAGCAAGGTCACCCTTATTGGTAAAGGTACCTCTGCTAAAAGGGCTAAGGCTTCCTCTTGGTTACCTATATCATGTGATATGACCTTATCTAACTTGTCCCTTGATTTTGATGACCTACTTGAGAATAACTCCCTCTTCATGATATCCATAACATCCTTTGCTCCAAGAAATCAACCAATTGAAATATGCCTAGTATATCGACAACTTATTGACTTGGACCAACAAGGACCAATGATTCTAGATTTATTTGAGAATGATGAAGTGATCTCAAAATTCATGGGAATCCACAAAAAATTATCATGGGTACATCACAAATTAGGTTTTGACATAGAGATAGACATAGGGGCATACTATGAAGAGACGATTGAATCCTTCTGTCGCAAAATTGATGAAATGTAAACATAATGCAGACCTTTAAGTGAAAACCATAATGTGGCACTTTCTCATTGTAAAATAGTAGAAACAAAGGACGTATCTAAAGGTGAAAACCTCTCTGAGGTTCCCAAGGATGAGGGATTCAGTCTCCCCCTCAGTGTAATGCATCTAGAGAAGTTAGTAGTTTTAGCAGAAAAGGCCACTCTAGTCAATGTAGGAACATAAGAAGCACCCAAGATCACTTTCTATGTTGAATATTTATTGGATGAAGAACAAAATAACTTGGAAGCATTCCTAAAAGAGTGAAGAACCAACTTTACATGATCATACACAAATATGATAGGGATCAATCTCTAAGTAGTTGTGCATCACTTAGCAGTTTATCCTAAAACCAAGCTAGTAAAGCATAAATTAAGGAAGATGCATCCTTAAATAGCACTCTTGGTGAAACTTGAGTTATAAAAGCTTCTTGATGTTGGATTTATCTGGTCAATATATTATCCTGAGTGGGTTTCAAACATGGTACCAGCCTCCAAAACCACTGGGGGCATCAGAATATGCATTGATTTTAGAGAATTAAACAAAGCATGCCCGAAGGATGATATATCTCTTCCTAACATCAAAATTATCATGGACTTAACAACTGAGAATGAAATCCTATCACCCATGGATTGTTTTTTAGGCTACAATTTAATCATGATCACCAAGGAGGATCAACACAAAAATGCGTTCACTTGTCCATGGGCAACCTATTGCTATAGCATGATGCCATTTGGGTTGAAGAGCGCAAGAGCTACCTATCAGAGAGAAATGACCCTCATCTTTCATGGCATGATCCACGAGATAGTTAAAGATTATTTGGATGATATTTTGGACAAATCAAGGAAAAGAAGTGAACACATATAAGTCTTAGGACCCATTTTTGATAGACTTGAATTGTACAAGGTATGGTTGAATCCCAAAAAGTGTGTCTTCGAGGTAACATTAGGGAAACTTCTTGGCTATAACATCTCACAAAGAGGGATATAAATTGATCCATCCAAGCTAAAATCCATCCTCGACATGGAATCAACACAAAAACTGAAGCAAATGAGAGGATTACAAGGAATATTGTAGTCCATATGAAGGTTCATAACACAACTATTAGACAAAATTCACCCCTTTTTGCATCTTCTACATAAAGGAATAACTTACAAGTGGGATGAGAAGTGTGACAAATATTTCCAACAAATCAAGGAATATCTATTGAAACCTCCAGTTCTCATGCCACTAATACCAAATAAACCATTGATCCTGTATATCTTAGCAATATCAACAAAACTAGGTTCTCCTCTAGCACATCATGATGAAAATGGAAAGGAAATATCTATCTATTACATCAATAGGAAATTGTTGGGCTATGAAATGAATTATTATTCCATTGTGAAAGCATGCTTAGCAATGCTTTTTTCTTCACAAAATTTCCAACATTACATGTTGTCACATCAAGTCAGACTTATTGCAAATATCAACCCACTGAAATATCTATTATCAAAAGAAATGCTCAATGGGTGAATGGCTAAATGGGTGATTATATTGATAGAATTTGACATAGATTATGTGGAGCATAAGTTAATCAAAGGACAAGTGATCATAGACCAACTAGCATAGGCACCCATCTATGTAGAGAACTTGTTGATATTTGAGTTCCCTGATGAATCAGTGTTCCTTTTCAATCTAATGGATCATTGGAAGATGTACTTTGATGGATCATTCACCCAACAATTATTAGAAGTAGGAATTATTTTCATCACTTTTCAAGGTGATTTCATCCCAAATTCATACAAGGTATCATTTCTATGCACTAAGAATATTTCTGAGTATGAAGCTTGAATCCTATGTCTAAGGTAGCAGTTCAATGGTAGATACAAGAGATGAAAACCTACAGAGACTCATATCTAGTTGTCGACCAAGTCAATGATGACTATCAAAATACGGATGACAAGCTTACTCTTTATAAGAATATGGTGGATATTCTCAAGGAATTTTTCATTCACATAACTTTTGAGTAGATTCATCACATGAACAACTAAGCAAAATATGCTATAGAAATGATCAAATCATTGTTAGACATGCCTAACAACATGCTCCAAAGTGAAATTTTGGTAGAACAACTTCTCAAAATGACTTTCAAAATCCCTAAATTTGAATTCATGTGTGTCATTGGTAGTCTTGGATCCCCATGGTACAATGAAATATTCACCTACCTAAGCAAAGGAACCCTCTCATCTGATATCACTTCCAACCTTAAAAAGACCTTTGTCAAAAAGGAATCCCAATTTGTGATCTAAGGTGATACCCTTTACCGACGAAGCATCAAAGGGACATTACTACGATGTCTTAACAAGGAGGAATCCTTGAGTGCTTTAACAGAAGTATATGATGGCATATGTGGTTCCCATTCTAGTGATATGACTATAGCTAAGAAAATGTTGAGGAAAAGGTACTGTTGGCCAACCATGGAAATAGAATCTCATCAGTATATGCATAAATGTGTCTAGTTTCAACAACATGGAAATCTGACCCATGCTCCAGCTCAGGAATTGCAACCAATGCTCACATATTAGCCTTTTTTGTAGTGGGGTCTTGACCTCATATGAAAGGTCAATCTAACCTCTTCTAATGGCCAAAATTTTATCATAATAGCCATTAAATACTTCACCAAGTGGGTTGAAGCCATTCCAATGACTTACATAATAAGGAAACAAACTACCAAGTTTATCCTAAATTACCTAATCTATCGTTATGGTGTTCTACAAACCATTATCTCAGAAAAAAAAAAAAACCCTTCAAGAATTAGGATGTGAAAGAGTTATGTTAGAGATTCAATATCCAACACCAATTCTCTACCCCATATTACCCCTAGGGAAATGGTCAATCTGAGGCTACAAATGAAACCATCCTAAAAATCCTCAAGAAAATAGTCAATAAAGTTGGTTGTGACTGGAATCTATAAATGAATCCCACTCTAAGGGCATATCAAACCAATATCTGCATGCCCACAAGTGTAACCACATTCTCCTAGGTCTACAGATCAAAAGCCATATTTCCTATTGAGGTTGATCTCCCATCACTACGAGTTTCATTATAGAACCTAATCATTGATGAATAATATAAAGTATCTCATCTAAATGAGCTAGAATTTTTGGATGAGCGTCATCTTGATGCCGTCAATTGCTTCAATTATATCAACTCCACATGAAAAAAAGCTATAACAATAAGATAAAATGTCAATATTTTTAGGTAGGGGATATTTTTTGGTATGTGGTGATAGATCATGCTATACTATACACTCTTCATGTGTCCTCGTTAGGGTCCGAAAAAAAAAGCCGACTTTGTAAACCCCAATTTTTGGAAGCTTCTAAAAGCTTGTTATAAGTGGTTGGGATGGGGAGTTGTAGCATGGAATTATTCAAAATATTGTAATGTGTTTTGCACTGGATAATAAAATCATTGGATGGCTACGACTTTGTGGATGTAGCCCAAATTGGGTGAGCCACGTTAAATTCTCTCTGTTGTCTTGTTTCTGATATAAATTTTGGTGTGTTTTATTTCTCTATTTGATTGTTCAAATCTTAATTTAACTTGTTAGATATCTACCTTCTAACCCTAACAAGTGGTATCAGATCTAGGTTGTGTTTAGATATCATCTGTAGGAAGGTCTCATTGTTGAGTGGAGGAAATGGCAGATGAGGGTGAGTTGAAGGTTGAGAATTTCAATGGGTAGAACTATCAGTTATGGAAGATGAAAATGGAGGACTATTTCTATCAGAAGTATTTATGGCAGCCATTGGAAGGGAAAACCAAGAAAACCCCAATGATGTCTGATGAGGACTAGGATATTTTTGACAGAAAGGCACTTAGCAGTATTCATTTATGCCTGGAACAATCGATGGCATTCAATATTACAAAAGAAAAGACAACTCAAGAGTTGATGGAAACCCTAGAAAAGTTATATGAAAATCCTTTCGCTTTGAATAAGGTATTTCTTATGAAGCGTTTATTTAATATGAAAATGGTACAAGGTGGGTCAGTTTCTAATCATTTAAATGAGTTTAATATGGTTTCCAATCAATTAACTTCTGTGAAAATAAATTTTGATGAAGAAGTTAGGGCTCTTTTGGTTCTGTGTTATTTTCCTGAACGTTGGAATAGCTTGGTAATGGTTGTTAGCAATTTTGTTTCTAGTTTGAATACATTGAAATTTGATAATGTTATTGGTGTTATTTTGAGTGAGGAAATTTGTAGGAAAAGCTCATGTGGAACATCCACATCAGGCAATTTTTTGAATGCAGAAATAAGGGGTAAACAAAGGAGAGAGGAAACAATTCTGGAAGTCATGGGAAGTCACAAGGAAAATAAAAGGACAAAAGGTCCCAATCTAGAGACAAGAGGATTTGTTGGTATTGTGGTAAGCTAGGTCATTTAAAGAAAGATTGTCGGTCTTAATAAAATAAAGGAGATAAAAAGGAAGGAAATATAGAGGCAAATGTGGTAAGTAATAAATCTAATGAGGATTCTTTGATTCTTTCCCTTGACAATGTTGATGATTCTTGGGTGCTAGATTCAGGGGCTTCATTTCATGCTACGCCCCATAGAAATTATTTTGTTGATTATGTCCAAGGGGATTTTGGGCTGGTTTATTTGGGAGATAACGAACCCTATTAGATTGTTGGAAAGGGAAGAATCAAGATTAAGTTGCAGAATGGGAATCATTGGATACTATATGAGGTAAGGAACGTTCCGAAGTTAAGAAGAAATTTAATTTCAACAAGACAACTAGATGATTAAGGTTGTGTTGTTACATTTAGTGATAAAAATTGGAAGGTTACAAAAGGTACCTTAGTTGTAGAAAAAGGTGTGAAAGTAGGCACCTTATTTCTTTGTATAGATTATACTGTTCCTTCTACTTTAGTTGTTGTAGATAAAATTCAATATTCAGGAACAGTTGTTGCAGTTCAATAGGCAAAAAATCAGATAGTTGTTGTGGATTATGAATCAACACTATGGCATAATAGACTTGGGCATATGAGTGAAAAAGGTATGAAAGTGATTCATTCTAAAAAAAAATTACTAGGTCTAAAATGTGTTAACATGGATTTATGTGAAAGTTTTATGTTTAGAAAATAAAAGAGAGTTAGTTTTCTCAAATATGGGAAACAAAAGAAAGATGATAAATTGGAGCTTGTGCATACAGATGTATGGGGACTAGCTCAGGTATCTTCTCTTGGTGGATCTCAGTATTATGTTACATTCATTGATGATGCAACTAGGAAGGTATGGATTTATTTCCTTAGGCATACATATGATGTATTTGAAACTTTGAAAAAATGGAGAAGCTTGATTGAGAATGAGATAGGTAAAAAGTTAAAATGTCTTAGATCTGCTAATGGTGGTGAATATTGTTGAAAAGAGTTTGAAGATTATTGTTCCTCTAATAGTATTCATAGGCAAAAAATAGTTCCAAGGACTCCACAAGAAAATGGAGTGGCTGAGCACATGAATAGAACAATAATGAAGCATGTACGAACTATGAGATTACATGTTGGGATAGCTTTAAACATGTGGGCAGAAGCTATAAACACTATTTTTTATTTAATTAATAGAGGACCCTCTAATCCTTTGGGTTGTGGTATTCCAAAGGAAGCATGGATAGGTAAGAACGTGAGTTATTCTTTTCTCAAAACCTTTGGTTGTGAATCATTTGCACATGTAAATTCTAAAAATAGAACCAAGCTTGATGAAAAATCAAAGAAATATATATTTGTTGGATATGGAATTGATGAATTTGGTTATAGGCTTTGGGATTTTGAAAATAATAAAATTGTGAGAAGTAGGGATGTCATATTCAATGAGAAAGTTTTGTACAAAGATCAGTTGCAGTAACATGAGAATAAATGAAATAATTATGCAGTGTTGGATGATACTCCAAACAACAATGTTTCTATGATTCTTCATGCTCCACAACAACATAAATAAAAAATACCACAAACTCTAGTGAATGTTAGACGATATTCAAGGATAAGTAGACCTTCAAAAATATTTTCTACCTCTTTGTATTCTATTTTATTAACTGATGCTAGTGAACCAGAATTTTATCATGAAGCTATGCACATGGATACCAAGGTTCATTGGGAGCATGGAATGGAAGAAGAAATAGACTCCTTGCTGAAAAATGAGACTTGGGAATTATGCAAGTTGCCTCTAGGTAAAAATGATTTACCAAACAAATAGGTTTATAGGCTGAAAGAGGAGGATGGAGGTAAGAAATAATTTAAAGCTAGATTAGTTGTAAAGTGATTTGCACATAAAAAGGGTATTGATTTTGATGAAATATTTTCTCTAGTTGTTAAAATGACTTCTATTTGTATTGTTTTAAGTATTTTGGCTACTGAATATTTTCATTTAGAATATCTTGATGCTAAAAAAACCTTTCTCCATGGTGATTTGGAAGAGGAAATATGTATGGAACAACCACAAGGATTTTAGGTCAAAGGTAAGGAGAAAATAGTGTGCAGATTGAAGAAAAGTTTATATGGATTGAAGCAAACACCTTGACAATGGTATATTAAATTTGATATTTTTATGGTTGAACAAGGCTACAATAGGTGTAATTCAGGCCATTGTGTTTACTTTAAGAGGTTAGATGAAGATAGCTACATTATTTTATGTTTATATGTTGATGATATGCTTGTAGCGGGGTCTAACATGGATCACATAAAGGAGTTAAAACAATAGTTAGAAAATTTATTTGATAGGAAGGATTTGGGTGCAGAAAAACAAATCCTTGGTATGAAGGTTACAAGATAGGAAAAACATAAAATTGTTTCTATCTTAGGCTGATTATGTTGAAAAGGTGTTGTAGAGATTTCATATGGAGAATGTAAAAGCTTCCAGCACAGCTTTGCCAAGTCATGTCAAATTGACTAAGGATGTGTGTCCAAAGACACAAGAGGAGGAAGAAAAAATGTCCAAGGTACCATATGCTTCAGCTGTAGGTAGTTTAATGTAGGCCATGGTATACACGAGATCGAATATTGCACATGTCGTAGGATTTTTTAGTAGGTATATGATTCATTCTAGAGTTGAGCATTGGAATGTGATAAAATGGATTCTAAGGTACTTGAGAGGTACATCCAATATATTTTTATGTTTTGGGGGCTCTAATACAGATTTAAAAGGCTATGTTGACTTAGATTTGGTAGGGGATATAAATACCAAGCAAAGTACCACAAGTTATGTATTTACAGTTGGTGGGACAACAATGAGATTGATTTATCGGTTGAAAAAGGTGGTTGCTTTATCCACCATGGAGGCAGAGTATGTTGCTGCAATAGAAGAAACAAAGGAGATGATATGGCTGTAATTTTTCATGGAAGAGTTGGGAAAACAACAGGCTGAAAATCACTTGTTTACAGATAGGTAGGGTTCTATACATCTCGTAAATACTTCTTCCTTGCACTCTAAGACCAAACACATATAACTGAGATATCATTTCATTCGGTCGATGTTGGATGATGGATGGGTAAAGCTGGAAAAGATACATACAGATGCCAATCCAATAGATATGTTTACAAAGGAAGTGATAAGGGATAATTTGAGCTCCTCTTTAGCTTCAGTTCAGCTTCATGGTTAAAAGTATAATAGAGCAGCAAGGTCCAAGGTGCTTATTTCATGTGGGAGCTATAAGTGCAGCGATGTCGTCTAGGATCAGTCTCCAAGTGGGATATTGTTGGTATGTAGCAATTGATCATGCTATATTATACAATTTTCATGTATCCTCATAGGGTTCCATGTTATAAGCGGTTGGTATGGGGGGTTGGCAATCTTTTTCACCTTTTTTTGCTTCGTCATCGAAAAAGAAAAAAGTCAACTTTGTAAACCCTAATTTTTGGAAGCTTCTAAAAGCTTGTTATAAGAATTTGGGATGGGGAGTTGTAGCATGGAATTATTCACAATATTATAATATGTTTTTCACTAGATAATAAAATCATTGGATGGCTATGATTTTGTGGATGTACCCCAAATTGGGTGAACCACGTTAAATTCTCTATGTTGTCTTGTTTCTGATATAATTTTTTGTGTGTTTTATTTCTCTGTTTGATTGCTCAAATATGCATTTAAATTTTTATATATTTACCTTCTAGCCCTGACAATCTTGTCCTAAAACATAATCAAAAGAATCTTCAGATTAGGGCAGTAAAGGAAAATTTGAGCCTAACAAGTTAGGTCCCTTTATCATCACAATAAACTATGGATCAAGAGCATATAAATTTTTAGCACCTAATGGTGAACCCTTGTAGGAACCAATCAAAAAATTGCATCTTAAAAAAAATCATTCCTATTCTTGAAGGGTGTAAATCTGAAAATACCAAAAAATAAAAAAATGATCAAAATCCAAAAAAAATGAAAAAGGATTGAAAATCAGTAAAGAAAAAAATCATCCTCTAGTGAAAACCACTTCGATGGAACTTTGGGAAAGTACCTTGGTCAAAACTTGGAAAAAAGATGTCTCACATAAATAAAGCACCTCCATCCATCTATGGCTCTTTATCCTATCATTCCTAGCATCCCCTCCATCCATCACATTCGTCATCATAATTATTCCATTATCCATTCATGTCCTTGTCAGATCTTGATGTTGTGAAGTACCGTATCACCTTTAGTACTACTTGGTATGTTCCTAAGGTAATTTTTTCCTGCCTATATCAAGATATTCTATTATGTCATGCTAGAAGAAATTCAGTCAGGATCAAATCAAGTTCTTATATATCTTAAGTTTATTTGAAATCTTATCAAAAATCCCAAAAACATTCAAAAATTGTTCATCAAAAAATCCAAAAACATCAAAATCTTGTATAGCTAAAATCCAAAAACATTTTAAAAATTGTAAAGTAAAAATCGAAAAACATCCAAATGTCATCAAAAATCCCTAAAAAGGTCAAAACATCAAAAATCCAAAAATAGTACTTTGTTGAACTATGAGTCTTTGAGCTTGAACATAGGCAAGGCCATCATTGATGTTCCCCCGAGACACCCTAGGTCAGTCTTTAGAAGTCCATCATAATAAACTAACATTCCCTCAACTGTTCATGTCTCATATTAAATAAGTCAAGTCAGTTGAAGTACATGGTCTTTGCATGTATAATGTAGGTGTAATGATACAAAATATTCCTGCAAGATCTAATCAAGTAATTAGTTATACCTGAAAGTTAATAACATATCAAACAATAGAATGAAAAGGAATCACAAATAAGAAATGGAAGAACTAGAGAGATCTCACCCATTTACTACTCCATGTCTAAATTCTATTGCACCTCCTCAAGCTTTGCAATGATGGATGCTGCCCTCAAATTTGTGTGTGAGCAACTCTATATGCCTAGCCTCAACAAAGCTTTTGAAGGATTTATGAAAATAAACTAATATGCAATTAGCCAAATCAATCCTAATATGCAAATAGTAAATAAAAGTCTATGATATGAAGAATGCCTATAATAAAAGTAGTCTAAGCAAATGATCATGGATCCGAAAATGAGATCAAGATTGCCATTTTATAGAAAATGCAATATTGAATGAACGGAAAAGATGAGAGCCTTAAGGAATGCCCTAGAATCAAAGGTCAAGATTCAATAAGGCAACTCTCAATTAGGGTTAGGGAAAAATACCCATATGTGTGAATAAGATTTAATTAAATGAATTAAATCAAGACTGAATGTGACAGTGGAGATGAAATTAGTAAAAATCAGAAGGCAAAAGGATGGGATTTTAGAAAATCAGTAATTTTAGAAATTACTTGATTTGTAGAAGAATAATTCTATTTTGAATTAAATTAATTCAAAATAGGGATTTTGTGAGATAAACAGTAATTGATTTTTGAAATTAATTACTAAATGAAGAATCAGTTAACCATGTGAGATACTTTTAAATCATTTGTTTTATTTAAAAATATAGAAGTGTCACATGTCATAATTAAATAAATTAATTGAATTTATTTAACTAAGAGGATTTAGAAATTAGTGACACATTAAATAAATATATTCATTTAATAATCAGGAGGACATTAATGATAAGGATTAATTAAATAAATCAGATTTTATTTAATTAAGAGAAGACTTTGATAATTAGTGACATATTAGATAAATAAATAAAATTTATTTATTTAATAATCATGAAGAATAAGAGATTATGAATTAATTAAATAATAATAAATTATTTAATTAATAGTTGATTGTGGGTTAGAAACATAATTAAAATGTTATAATCATGTCATGACGAAAGGTGGTAAAATAGTGCTTGCGGGTCTTGGTCATTTTTATGTGTCTACATTTGCCCCTCTTTGTCATAATGCAACTTGTCACACTATGGCAAAGAAAACAAGTCCGGAATATGCCCCAGTGAAGGTACGGAGTGTCTATGCCCCCTCGGGAAAATTTTCGAATTTCAACTCGGGGTCAGACAAATTTGGAAAATATCCCGACTAGTCAAATTAATGACCAGATAAGTAATGGCGTGAACGATTTTGAAAATGGAGGATGCTAAGCTAGCCAAAATACCAGCAAAAGGTGGTCAAATGAGCCTCCAAAAGAACCTACTAGGTCAAAACCCTAATTTTCAGCCTATAAATAGGTTGAAAAGGTCAATCCAAATGTCTTTTTCTCATTTGTTATATATAAAATTCAGAAATCAGAGCTCTCAGAGGCGATGGTGATTTCAACGACTACACACCATGGATACCACGTGTGCACATTCTGATGACCCGAGGGCCCAGAGGCACCGGTAAGGGCCCTATCCAACTTGTCAAATTTCAATTTTTATGCATTTATTAGGGTTTAATGGGGGGATAACATATGTGGTACGATGCAAACGCTGTCATGAAAGCCACAAACGTCTTCGCGTTCACCGCATTTGATTGTGTCGTGACACAAGTGTGATGGGTAGGGTAGGTTTTGTGCAATTTTTCATTCGCAAGGCTAAATGATGTAAGCACCATCTTGCAACGTAATTGATGCTTTTGTGACACATTTACCATATTGAACCGCAAGCAATAAGTCGAACAACGCATATGCCATTCACAATGCAAATAATAAGTTGCATGACGCATATGTTGTTGAATCATTCATTTGTTGGTCAGAACGACACATTTGACATATTACAACGCATTTGTCTTGCACAGAGCCACAATTGAAAAATTGTGACGCATTTGTGGTCAACGTGACGTAATTGAAGTTGACCAGAGTTGACTTTTGTTGACCTTGTGCTGAGATTAACCTTTATGTACCCTTGACTTGCTAGTAGTAATAAAATTTCCATAATGTTGTTCAATATGTTCTAATCCTTGGCCTTTCCTTGTGTAGAGTCAATTGGTGCCTATTTACACATGAGAGTTCTGACCAACGACCTATGCTTTCAAAGATCGTCTCAGTGATAGAAAGAGACAACGATTGATGGCCCTAGGCCTATACCATGTTACTTACATGCCCGTTATTTGGGCAAATAGAGGTTTGCTGACAGCTCTTTGTGAGAGGTGGCATTCTGAGACCTAATTGTTTCACCTGCCTACTGGAGAGGTGATAGTGACATTGGAGGACATGTACCGTATTCTCCGGATTCTGATTAGCAGAGAGAGGGTGGTCTATGATCCACACCGAGGGAAATAGGTCTTGACAGAGAGCTATGAGGGTGTCGATGGTGCTTATTTTGTCCTGGATGGTTATGAGATCGGCTGGGACGTTATAGCCAACTGATTTCCCAGGTTCGATGCCATGCTCATGACCCTGATCACTAGATTACTGATCCCAGATCATCATGGTCATGGGTTTCCCATTGGATGGGGGGATGTTCTTGTTCGCATGTGACTACAGGGGACTGTTTTCATTTGGGGGCCATGCTGTACCACCAGTTACACGAGGTTGTCTATCACCAGGGGCACAATATCAGTTATGGTACTACCCTCTTGATGATCTGGGTATGGGAGTGCATTCCTATGTTTCAACCACCAGTGCAGATTCAACAGCTAGGTGATGGGATGCCCTATGCTTACTTATATGCGAGATCAGTGAGCCGGACTCATGTGGGAGACACCGGGTACTGGTGTCATCATATTGATATGATGATCAACTTCATTTGGAGACCCTATAGAGATTGTGCTCAGTGGTCGGATGAGGATGGCCATCTATCCTTTTGTAGACAGTTCCAATATCTTATTGGCCATACGGTACAGATGCAACAGATCATTGAGATGTACTTGCCCCAGCGGGTACTACGACAATTTGGGGAGCAACAGATTATGCCAGTAGGCACTATAGAGTATGCTCGATCATTTAGGGAGACCATGTGGGGGCCGCCCATATCAGTCACTATAGCAGAGCAGTGGGTATGGAGAGGGGGTCTAGTAGATCCAGGGACATCTGTCGAGTTTGACACCTGGTGGCAAGTTCACAAGCCCATCCCATTGACAGATCCAGATGGTCCACCGCTGATAGATCGTAGATCAGTCATTCCATGGATACCGAGGAGAGGTCGGGGTGGTAGAGATGGAGGCAAAGATGACCGAGGTGTCAGGGGTAGAGATGGAGGTAGGGTAGGAGGAGGTAGAGATGGGGGAGATGGAGGAGGTGGGGGAGGTGGAGGAGGTGGGGGAGATGATGGAGGTGGAGGAGATGGAGGGGGAGGAGGAGATGGCAGGGGTGCTAGGAGGAGGAGGGATGATCGAGGGCGCAGGCAGCCTAGGAGAGTGAGGCAGAGAGTGGGTGGTGTACCGTTGTCACCCATTCAAGAGGAGGGGGAGGAGAGAGAGCCATAGGTGAGGGTTGAGGAGGCTAGAGGAGGTGAGGAGGAGGTGGAGGTGGTGGTTGAGGAGGAGGTAGAGGTGGTGGTGAAGGAGAGAGTGGAGGTGGAGGTGGTGGCGGAGAGAGTGGAGGTAGAGGTAGATCCACTTGTTGGGGGACACCCTCTTGACATAGATGTGGAGGAGGTTTGGGCTGAGGGGGAGAGAGATGAGGAGGAGGATGAGGCAGATTAGCGACTACGGGATCGCATGATCTCTAGAGATGATGAGGGTGATAGATCACCCATTTTTCCCACGGATGCTACTATTGATCAGCGGATTGTAGATCTATAGAGCAGACTAGATGTGGCCTTGTCTCAGAACAAGGCCTTGGTAGCAGAGCTAGAGGTCACCTGGGTGGAGAGAGATCAGGCCATTCTCCGACAACAGGAGTCAAATCGATGGGTCACTGATTTTGTAGAGTTGTGCTCTAGACCGAGAGGGGATATGGCTCGGGAGTTATCCAGGATGGCAAAGAGGAGGGGCCGATACAGGGTGTTATATGAGTAGGTTGTTCCACTAGATAGATGAGACCTAGGGTTGTCCCGATCCTATAGTAGGATAGGTAGTGGTAGTTGGACACACAACAGCTGATCACATAGCAGTAGTCACACCAGTGCTAGGGGGTCTACTGCATCAGGGCAGTCTTCAAGTCACAGGTCACATAGTTCTCATAGGCACTCGTCAGGGCACAGTCACAGGTTAGAGCATGATCATAGATCAGTGTCTTCAGGGCAGTAGATAGAGCAGAGCCAGCCTCTAGTTACTGATCCCATAGGTTCCCAGAGTGAGACATAGGAGAGGACACCTATTCAAGTCACTTTTCAATTGATGGGTCATCCATGATCACCTCACAGTTCACCTTAATGGGACAGAGGAGGGCCATCTTAAGACTTGCTTTTAGACACATGTATATTTTGATATTCGATCTTGCGAGCTCTATTTTTGAGATATCATATGACTTTATCCTCTAACATTACATGTTTTTAAGAGTATATATATATGCGATGCAGTTTTGATGTGGCCTATATGGTGTTATGTCTTATGGAATTCTAACGCTATATGAGATGCTTATGTTATGTTTTTATGATGCTATGAGATGTATGGATATTATGCTTATGTTGATGAATGCAATTATGGATGTGGTTATGTATGTATTAATGTGATGATGATGTGATTCCTATATGCTGATGTAGATGTTTATTTATGATGCTTATATGTTGATGCAAATGATGGTTTTATAATGTAATATGGATGAATGTAAATGATAGCGTTATGTAATGTGAATTATGGTATTTGATTTATGCAGATGTGAGTATGAAATGCTCATGCCATTTTGAATGCGATTTTGTTTTTGTATGTCACAGGATATCATCAAAGAACCAGAGAAGAGAAGATGAAATATGGATGTTAGTTCGAAGAAAGATATGCATGTTAGTGCAGAAATGAAAAATCCTTCAAAGTTTTGCTATAGTGCTATCCTAGTTGCTCTATAATCATCATTGGGCAAAAATATCATGATAGCCAACAAACACTATGATATGACATAGATCAATAGTGTGCAAGGTCAAACCATCACGTAGATTAACAGTCAAAGACAAAGGATGATCACGACTCGTGTGAGGAACATAGTTGCCCCTAGTCACTTTGTCATGACCAACCGCTATAAAAAAACCAAACCAATCATGAGACGTTGTTGCTTTTGAAAATCCTGCTGATGGGACATCTTTGAGAAAATAGCTGCATGATAGCAACAAACAAAAATTAAAATCATCGTACTACGTCGTTGCTTCTCTAAATCCTGAAGTCAGGACATCTTGGAGAAACTAATAGTAGAGTGATAAGCAGACAAGGATAATCATCATGATATGTCGTGGTTCCTAGGACATAAGAAACTAATATCATGATAATCATCAAAAGACAAAAAAAAATTTGCCAAGTGTTTGCCAAGTGTTTTAATGTCAAGCGATATCAAATTCAGGAAGGACACATCCTGAATGACGTTGATATCTAGGAGAGCGATTCTCGGAGCTAGGAGAATCCGTCAAAATTCTAGATGATAATGATGATGCTTAAGAAGGACACATCCAAAATCATAAACATGTGACAAGATTTGCTCTTCAGAAGGACACATCTTGAAGAAGAACTCCAAGTTTTGCCATGATAAATTGTCTTGATAAGATTTTGGCTACATGTCATTGTTGACATTCTGAAGTGACTGAAAGTGTTGATGGAATCGATTGTCGATAGATTGATAATTTGAGACTAACAGAAGATATGCTTGATTTGAAGATAGTCTGTCGTATGTGCAAGTGTTACCATGAACCCTAATGGACTGACCTAGTGCAGCCTCAGGGGTCCATCGATTGATGGCCTTGCCTACATTGTGCACTCAGAGACCTCGTAGTTCGACACAACCAATGACGTTTTCCAAAGGACAAAAGCTGAATCATGATGTACTTTGCGACAAACCTAGAAGGACTGACCTAATGTCTTGGGGATTCAAAGATGAATCTTGCCTACGTAGCAAAAGCGCAGAGACAACATAGTTTGGACAAGGACGAAGACTAAAATGACATGATCAATTGGAGCGATCAGATTGACTTTGATTTTGGGATTTTGACACTGATTTGGATGTTTTTGTATTTTCCCAGGACGCTTTTTGAATTTTTAGATCTTTTTTCAAGACTTTTAAAGATTTTTATGATTTTTTCAGGACTTTGTAAGAATGCAGGATCATGTGCGGTACCCACTATAGTTGCATGATAAAGGTCTTTCCCCCAAATAGGTCGGGGAATACCCGAGTTCAATGATATGGAGATAGGTAGACCAAAGGCAAGGATATCCAAGGGATGATGTCAACCAAATGCTTAACCATGGTCAGAATCGAAATGACTTAGGATGGATGTCATGAATGTGTTAGGCCTTTGCGATTATGAAAAATGAATTAAGGTTGATTTGAGTAATAGTAGATGGAAAAGCAACGATCGACTACGCATGGTGCCTGTTTGCCAGGTTTTCACCATGGTACTTATCCAATGCGCCTGTTTGCCATGTTTTCACTATTGGATGAATTCATTTTTTTTTAGTATTTTTGCCATTTTTTGATTTTTTTGATGTCACCAAGATGCCTGTTTACCAAGTTTTCCTCAAGGGATGGTTTTTTTTCTATTTTTCAATTTTTTTGTATTTTGTAGGTTTTCAACTCAGCTCTCTCATGCTATGTGTAGAACTTTCTCAAATGTAAACTATTGATAGGTTTTGTCAGCTATTCTCCATCACGCATGGCCAACTGATAGGCTTTGAAACCAAATGCGGCAGTAATGATATAAGGACCAAGCCAATTAGCCTCAAAATTTCTTGGTTTTTCATGGTCTGCCTGATTTTTGGGGTTCTGTATGAGAACCAAGTCACCGATTTTAAACTTTCTCACCATGACTCTTTTGTTATAACTTTGGCAAAGACAATTTTATATGCCTACAGATGATTTAAGGCATTTTGCCATCTTTCCTATAACATTTCCAACTCATGCAGGCGAGTATGTCTGTACTCTTCATCATCAATCATTCCTTTCAAAGAGACTCGGAGAGAAGGAATTTCGACCTCAATGGGTAATATGGCCTCAAATCCATAGACTAGGGAAAATGGAGTGGCTCCAGTGGGGGTACGGATGCTGGTACGATAGGCCCATAATGCAGGATTAAGTTGTAGGTGCCAATCTCGGCCAACATCATTGATGGTCTTCTTCAGAATGCGAAGGATTGTTTTGTTGGATGCCTCAGCTTGGCCATTACCTTGTGGGTAATATGGGGTGGAAAAATGGTGTTGGATGTGGAATCGCTCACAGAGCTCATGAACGTCCTAATTTTTGAATGGATTTCCATTATATGTGATGATGGATTGTGGGACACCATACCAGAAAATGATATAATTTAGGATAAACTTGGATATTTGTTTATCGGTGATGTAGGTGAGAGGGACGGCTTCAATCCACTTAGTAAAATACTCAGTGGCGGTTATTATGAATTTATGGCCATTGGAAGAGGATGGATGGATTTTACCCACGAGGTCAAGTCCCCATTGTGCAAGAGGCCATGGAGAAGTGATAGGTCTCAATTCCTGTGTAGGTACATGAATCAGATCACTGTGCACCTGGCATTTCCGACATGTTCTGACAAACTGAAGAGCATCTTTTTCCAATGTCGGCCAGTAGTACCCAAGTCTGGTGACTTTCCTAGCTAAGGTTGGACCACTCGAATGAGATCCACATATACCCTCATGTACTTCTCATAAAGTTTTTTGGGCTTCATCAGTGTCGAGATAGTGAAGAAGGGTTTTTTCAAAGCCACAGCGGTATAAGGTGTCACTGATGATGGTATGTCTAGCCACTTTTTGGATAAAGGATTTTCATTGGTTGTTAGACAGGTTGGGTGGGAGGGTTTGGGATTTAAGATAGTCGTATATGTCCTGGTACCAAGGCGAACTGGGACCAACAATCTCGCACTCCATTTTTGACTTTGGAATGTCATATGTAGGCATCAACAATTGTTCCACTAAGAATTCAAATTGTGACACATTCTTAGGTGTGTCTAGGAGAGATCCAATGGCAGACATTGCATCGGCTACTTTATTCTATGTTCTCAGGATTTGTTCAAATGCAATCATCTTGAAATATAATAGGAAACTATCCACCATTCTTTTGTGTCATAGTCATCATTCACTTGATTGATGACCAGCTGAGAATCCCCGAATACGAGCAATGTCTGAATTTTCCATTTGATTACTATCTTGAGACCTGTGACCAATGCCTTGTATTTTTCTATATTACTTGTACAAGGGAAAGCAATTCAATATGATTTAGGAATTGAATCCCCTTGTGGTGTGATAAACAATATGCCAGCTCCTAAACCGTGGCTGGTGTGGGATCCATCAAAGTATAATTTCCATGGTAAGGTTGGTTCTACATGAAAGATAGACTCATTAGGAAAATCAGTAACCAATGGATGAGTGGCTTGGATTGGTGCATCTACTAGTTGATCTGCTATTACTTGACCTTTTATAGCCTTGTGCTCCACATACTATATGTCATATTTTCTCAAGATCATGACCCATTTTGCCAAACAGCCTGTCAATGCTGCTCGACTCAAGAGATATTTTAATGGGTCAATTTTTGCTATTAAATGTGTTTCATGGCTGAGAATATTGTGTTTTAGTTTCTACACTACAAAGACAACTGCCAAGCATTCCCATTCAATGGTTGTGTAATTGAGCTCATTTCCAATTAATGTATGACTGATGTAATATATGGCTCTTTCTTTGTCTTCATGGTCATTTTGCGCCATTAATGCCCCCAGTGCATTTGTTATTGTGGAGGCATACAAGATCAATCATTTTCCCTCAATAGGCGGCATTAACACTGGTGGTGTTAATAGATATTCTTTAATTTGGTCAAAGTCTATGTTGCACTTATCTATCCATACAAAAGGAATTCTTTTGCGTAGTAGATATTGGAATGGTTGACACTTGTATGCCAACTATGCTATGAAGCGGTGAATAGATTGCAATTTGTCGTGAAGTGTTCATAACTCACTGATTCCTCTTGGAGGAGGCATGTCCAAAATTGCTTTTACTTTTGTAGGGTCAACCTCAATTCCTTTGCGTGAAACTATGTATCCTAGCGGCTTGCCTGAAGTGACTCTGAAGACACATTTCTTTGGGTTCAATTGAACCTTGTAATCCTCAAGCCATGTAAAGATCTTGTCTAGGACTTGGAGATGATCTTTTCTTGTCAAAGATTTTGCCAATAGGTCATCTACATAATCTTCCATTAAAATATGCATCATGTCATGGAAAATTGTTGTCATAGCCCTCTAGTACGTGGTGCCTGCATTCTTTAGGCCAAAAGGCATGACATTCCAATAGTATGTTCCCCAAGGACAAGTGAATGTTGTTTTATATTGATCCTTTATTGCAATTTGGATTTGGTTATAGCTTGAAAAACCATCCATGAGAGATAGCATCTGATATCCTGCTATGAGGTCAACAATCATGTTTATGTTTGGTAGGGGGAAGTCATCCTTTGGGAAAGCTTTGTTTAAATTTTTGAAATCTATGCAAATATGGATTTACCCATTCGGCTTTGTAACAGAGACAAGATTGGATATCCAATTAGCATAGTCTATTGACCCTATGAACTCAGCATCCAGTAACTTTTTTAATTCAGCTTTGACAAGTAGAGCAATTTGTGGATGCATCTTGCACAACTTTTGCTTGACGGGCTTGATTCCAGGGATTAGAGGAAGATGATGTAAAACCAATGTTGGATCAAGACCCGGCATGCCAGCATATGACCATGTGAAGTTAACTTTCCTGTCTATGAAGAATTGTTTGAATTAAGGTTTTTCTTTGTCTGACAATGATGCGGCCAAGAGAATCATTTTGGGATTCTCTGGTGTGGCTATGTTAACTTCCACTATGTCTTCAATGAGCATCACTGAATTTTCTTGTGTTACGGGAAGAAAGTCCAATCCTCCATCCTTAGGTGCCTCAGAGAGGTTTAGACCTTTGGATATGTCCTTTGTTTTTACTATTTTATTGCCAGAAGGTGCCTTGCGGTTTTCACCTAAAGGCATTTCTTTTTATTTTTTATTTTTTATATTTTTGCGACTGGAGGATTTCACAGTCTCCCCGAAGTAAGTTGCGCAATCTAGATCAATGGAGAACCCTGTTTTGTGATCACCCCATGGACTACCTTCTCTTAGCCCCATGAATTATGCAATTGCCTCATCATTTGGAAATATGTCCATCGCCGATGAGTCTTGTTGGTCCTATTCGATCATTTGTGGATAAACAAGAGGGATCCCATAGTCAATGTTGGTGAAGGGTGGGGAGGATGCGGAAAGTGTGCAAATTGATGCCTCGAGTGTAAAGGAAAAGTTGTCAATTTCCACTTCTGTGTTTGATGCAAAGGATGGTCCATACTCCAAGTCAAATGAATCGAATTCAAAGTCATAATATGGGATAAAATTGTTAACATCATGACTAGTGGTTAGCATTTCAGAAGTATGGATAGTGGACTCAGGTAGGTTAGGCTCATGGGTTTGCTTAGGAGTGGGGTGGGATGATTCAGGTATTGTCGACAACACCTTTTTTTCTTCTGGGTTCCAAGGAATGCGTACCCATTCCTTATTTTTAGAATTTTGGTCAATGGGGTCTATGTTATACTCTTGGCAGAATCGTTCGTCAAAGGAAAGTTGGCCAGGTTCCAAGAATAGTTCATCAATGTCATAGTCACTAACTGTTTTTGTCAGATCCCCACTCCCATTCATTTGAGTCAGTTTCAGTGAGGGATTCTTTGCATGTCTCAACACTTTCTGTAGCCATTACAACCTTACTTGAAAGTTCAAGGGTACGTTGATCGTCAGTTTTGACTTTGTCAAACCCTAGCCCTATGTATCTTGGTCTTGCCGTCATGATAATAGGTTCCCATCTTCTATTGCTATTCTTTCCAAGGCCGCTTGTACCATTGAAACCTTGGGCTTTGCATATATCATATCCTTTGCCATAGAGATGTAACGATAGTGGGGGTAACTCTATTGGGTCTTTGTAGATCCAGTTATCCATGTCAATAATGACTTCATTACCCATATCGCCCCACCATGTAAAAACACTTTTTGGTGGAACCTTGAAAGTTATTTTGGGCTCTACTGCAAAACATGGTCTACCATAGACCTTAGGTGGCTTTGGTATTGTGGTTATATGGTAAGCCCTATTTAATTTGAACTCCCCACAACCAAGGTCCTGGATCTGAAGGTCATTACTTGGGATGGAGGCCGATGGAGATGGTGTGGTAGAAGATGATGGAATGGATGATTTCATGAGTGTCGATGGTTCAATGTATTTGGATGAGGTGGAAGATGAGGCCTCTCGATTGTTGGGTACCTGGTGCTCAGCAGTGGCTCACAAGTTGGTGCAGTATTGGAATGGATTGGGATCTCTTGGGATGGTGATCTCAGTTTCATCAAAAGGGAATTTGAGGCATTGGTGGTACGTGGATGGAATGGTCTTTAAAGCATGAATCCATGGATGACCAAGTAATATATTATAGTGTATGTTGTGTCTATGATGACAGGTTCTACCCGAAGTGGAATGGTAATGATGCCTTTAGAAGCACATTCTTCATCGTGATATGCCTTGATGACGATGCTCTTGCTAGCATCTACACATGCATCAGAAAAACCAAGAGCTTTGACCAATTTGAGAGAGCAGATGTTCAATCCTGCTCCACCATCTACTAGGACTCGTCTAACCTTATGCTTATGGACAAAGACTTCAATGTGAAGGGCGTCGTTATGCGATGGTTTGGGTGAGGAATAGTCACTGTCTGAAAAGGTGATGTTGTGAGGTTAATTCAGGTGACCGACCCTAGTCTCAAAATGGTTGACATTGATGTTGGTAGGGAGGGATGAATCTTGCAGTACTTTATCTAGGATGGCCTTATGCATAGGTGAAATATAGAGCAGTTCGAGAATGGATATTTGAGTAGGTGTTTTATTTAACCACTCAACAATGTTGAACTCCAATTTTGGGTTGGACTGTCTGGCGGACGGACCAGGTATGGTGACCTTTGGCTGATGGGCAGAAGGACCTGGGATAGTGACCTTGCCCTTATGTGCAGTCACATTGCATTCTGGGGCCTTTTTAATGTTAATGGTATTAACACATTCATCTTCATCAACAGCGCAAAGATTGTTGATAATAGTACCATCGGGATAATTGTATGTATGATGGGAATTATTATAGGCCAGACGGATGTGGTTGGCTTGATTGTTGGTATGTTTTGTGCCAGATGAGGAAGCTTTACCATGATCTTGCAGTGGGTTTTTATGTATGGTATGATCTGCATTAGATGTAAAAGATTGACCACCCAACTCAATGGTGTGGTTTTCTATGAGGTCTTGCACCAAAT
Source organism: Sequoiadendron giganteum (assembly GCA_007115665.2). Classification (NCBI taxonomy): domain Eukaryota; kingdom Viridiplantae; phylum Streptophyta; class Pinopsida; order Cupressales; family Cupressaceae; genus Sequoiadendron; species Sequoiadendron giganteum. The sequence goes on along the minus strand of CM021101.1, from coordinate 339,842,208 downwards.
TTCACAATTGGCGACAAGAGGAAGTTTTGTGCCCTTTGGCACGATGGTAATCACAAAATGAACTATCATCTCACCATGATGGCTTGAATTGACCCGAGCCATACGGTTTTGGCTCTTCCAACTGTATGACGTTGTTTTGAAGAAGTTTCTTTAAGACAATTTCAATTGGTTCACCCAAAGCAGTGTACATGCATTTTTGGAATTGTCGGGGTTGACGCAACTGCCTTTGATTCATTTGCACATGAATTCTTTGGATAGCATCAGCAGTTGGTGTTGGTGTAGTTACAGGTGCATTTTGATTTTGTACTCCTTTGATTGTGAGTACATGACCTATTGCATTGATGATTTTTGCATCAACTACACCATCACTGGTGATGTGCTTGTTCTTAACCCAGTATTTGTTTTTGTCATTTGAGCTACTCAGGTTATTATTGGTGGTGGTGTTGATTGTTTTGCCACCATATTTCAATTCGCCTTTGGTGATCAATGCTTTCTCAAGTTGCACACCCTTTTCAACAAGGTCAACAAAAGTGGTGCAACAATGGACTTGTAATCCATACCTTAGTGGTCCAAGGATAGTTTGTAAAAACATGGTTACTTTCTCCTTTTCAGGTATTTCTACCAGACATCTGCTTGCTAAGGTTCTCCATCTTTGAAAGAATGGAATGAAAGTCTCTCCTACATCCTCTTGGGTAAGTTTGCATAAGGAGGCAATGTCAATGTCTGTGTCAATGTTGTAAGCACAGTTTTTGATAAACTTGTTTGCCAACTCGTTCCATGTTTTTATTCCCTTAGGCAAGAGAGAGAACCATTCTAGTGCATGACCTGCAAGACTTCTAGAAAAGATTCTCATGAGATAAGTTTGCTCATACGCAATGCCGATGCAACTAGTGGTGAATTCTCTTATGTGTTCAATGGGGTTTGTTTTGCCTTTATACTTAGGAAAGTGAGGGACCACATATCCATGAGGAAATGGTGGCATATACAAGGTTGTGTCAAATGGATATGGACACAAGTCATGTGACATGTATGACTTTTTATTGGATTGTTGCAAGGTCTCCACTTGTGTTTGAAGAGCAGCGAGTTGGAGTGTGAGTGATTCCACCATAGGATGGTTGGTAGCATCACCTATGTTGGTGATAGGGGTAGCTTGAGTCCCCAAATGTTGTGAGTAGATGTGTTGATTTGGAATGGGTTACCGGTGAGCAAAATGGGTGTTGTGATTAGGTGGTTGTTGGAAATGAGTATTTTGATGAGGGATGTGCTGCTACGTATGGACTTGAGAGGCATAAGTGGGGATGTGATATCTTGCCATGTTGGACTGAATTTGAGAACCTTGCTGGTTTTGATTTTGTTGATGTCCAAATGGAGTGAAAGATTGATGGCCTTGTTGATTTTGAGCTTGTTGATGCCCAAATGGAGTGTAGGATTGAGCGCCTTGATTGCCTTGTCCAAATAAAAGATTGTGGCCTTGAGGGATGTTGGTGTTTTGAGTCATAGGAATATTGGTATTAACCTGTGAGGAAGTGGGTTGGGTGCCTTGTATGGTAACTCTTCGTTTATTTCTCCCAAAAGGGTTAGATGAGTTAGTTGCCACAACACTTGAAGAACCTAATAATAGGTTTGTTGATGTACTCATGGAACTAGATGTAGTTCCAAAGAGGTTTGATGTGGTTGCCCCCATTGTTTGTGAGGGGATGGTGGATGTTTGTTGGGGGATGGATTGTGATGCGGTGTTGGTTTGGGAAGATGATCCCCCAATAGATGTTGTGTTGGTTGTGGTGGTAGTATGACCAAGGGAAGTAGCATTGATTGTGTTGATGACATTTTGTGAAGAGGATCCCATGGAGGAATTGTGTGATGTTGGAGTGGGAGAAGTTGGTCTAAGAGTGTTAAGATCAAATCCATTTGGTAGCTTAGCTCCTTGGTCAAGGAGCATAGCTAGGAATCTAGAAGAGTCATTTAAGACCATTTCTTCCACAAAAGAAGCCACTTCTAGGTTTTGGGCAGCAATGTGTATGTCTTCTTCAAAGACGTCCCCATTTTGATCCCGTCAGATAAATGGTTCAAAAAGATGTGGTGGAGATGATGGGATGTTCATCTCACTAAAAGGATTGAAGTTAGAATTTTCCATGTCAAAAAAAGGATTGTCTGTGGCATTAGGAAATGAGTTCATGCCAGTTGTGAACTCAAGAAATTTGGTGACTTGTCTAAAACAATCCATGAGTCTTTTCTTTCTCTATAATCTAGTTTCAACCATACAAAGTTTTTCTCAACTTGGGATGAATGATTTAAGTATGAGACTATGTTTTTGGTTTCTTTTTGGATTTTTAAAGGATGCTATGAAAGCCAAGTAAGACTAAAAGCTTGTGAATACAGGTGGTGTGACACTAAATGGAGATGCCAAATGATATGAAATAAAGGATCCTAAGATGCACTTATTGGTGAGATCTAAAGAGGACAAACTTGGACGAACAAATTTTTTTCAATGATTCAATTTTGGAAGACCAATGGAACATAGAAGGATTATAAATAGGACAAAGTGAAATTTCCACACTAGCCTATTGAGTGGGAAATAATTCACAAAAGGATTGACAAAGTGATAAGGATAATTGGGTCCAATGATAACGTATTATTGAATGCAAAGTTTGGACAATGAATGGTAAGAGTCAACTCCTAAAATCTGCAAAAGAGAGTGTCTAAGGGGATGGTGAAACTATCAATGCAATCTAATGAAAATGAAACCTATTGTGAGCCTAAAATGGTATCTAAAATGCAATGTTTGAGGAAAAGTTGAGCAATGCAGAGTTTGGTTTGGACTGTAACAGTGAAGAAAGATTTGATTGACTTGAAGACAAGTTGTGGACTTTCTATTTTTTGACAGTGAGGGATTGTTTTCAGTTTTGAGCAAATGTGTCACAGCAAATGTGGTACGACAGAGAAAATGCAGCTCATAGAGTCAAATTTGGTTCAAGAAATGTCGATTGTGACATAGTATGGTGAATGCGGATTGGTATCTGTCAAATGCGGCTCAATTAAGCGAATGCAGTTCACTAATGGCAAATGTGGCTCTAAATAGATCAAATGCGGCTCATCAGAGTGAATGCAGTGCAGAAACACTCAAATGCAGCCCATTAGAGTGAATGCGGCTTGATGTTTGGTGATTGTGGTGCAACAAATCGATTGTGTCACAATGGATAATTTTTTTGGAAAACCCAAACACATTTTTCAGTTTTGACAAGTTTTATGTGGTTCAGATTTGTGATTTTCAATTTGTTGAAGTCTGTTACAAACAGTTGGAAAACACAGAAATAAAAACCATTAGTATATGTTCAAGCAAACTCACTCTTATAGTCAAATGGGTCATCATAACAATCACAACCCACATCTTAAAATCGAGTCAACTCACATAGCCGTGTCACCCCTAGAGGGTGCTCGTATTTTTATCTTTTCCAGGTGCGTACTCAAGGTGACGAAAGTGAATACCAACTCCCCTGAGTAAACAATCCTTGGCAATTATATGGTGAGTGTCTTGGGGGCAGATTCTTCCCTCCCCTTGCACTGTGAAGGAAACGATATTTGGTTACTGACATGGCTGGCTACTACACTATGGTTCTTAGTAAGTATTTTTGTTTAGTGTGGCAAAAGATATACTCCCTCGAGAGACCTCCCAAACTTTAGAACAAAGGTTTTGGGGATGGTTAACCTGCCTACTACTGTCAAGTTGGATTTTCATCAACAACTTGCTTTTTATTAGAGTGGGTTGGAAACCTTGGCTTTAGGTGTTCCCACTTAGGTCATTCCTCTTGGGTGAGTACTTTTTCCCACAAGAGCAGGCCTTCTAAAGGTTGTAAGAAAACAATAAATGCATAAGTATAAAAAATGGATAGGTCTGGCTTTTTGATCACCCAGTAAAGGGGAGAGCATATGCCTATTATCCAATCAAACACAAAAAGCAAGTTTGTTCAATTTTAAACCCAAATAAAAAAATTCTATTCTAGGTGAAGATATTGCTTCACAAAAACATGGTGTTCATTGTTAACCAAAAAGAAAAGTGTGGTGACTAACCTAGGATTGATAAATTCCAATTAAATTAGATGTTTATCCTAGGATTGGTAAATTCCAGTTAATGTGTCTATCCTAGGGTTGGTTCTTTTTAAATACCAAAAAAATAAAACAAAATAAATCTAATTTTGGTCGTAGATGCATCGGATCTAGATTACAACAACCAGAAAGGAAAAAAAAAATGAATTTTTAAAAGTTACCTATGGCTCGACAAAGCGGATGTGGCTTAGTTTCTATTAGATGCATCGCATCCGATCAAATGCATCGCTTTAGGTGATGTATGCGTCGTGACAAAGCGATTGCGTCGCTCGTGATAGAAAATGCGATGCGATAGAGCGATTGCATCGTTTGGTCCTCCAAATGCATCATTTCGTACCCTAAACCTGCAAAAAAAAATTGAAGTCATATGAAACCTACAAAAATACATGTTAGAAGGTCGGATTCACCAATGTAATGATATAAAATATTCCTGCAAGATCAAATCAAAAGATTAGCTGTACCTGCAAGTTAATAACATATCAAACAATAGAATGCAAAGGAATCACAAATAAGAAATGGAAAAACTAGAAAGATCTCACCCATTTACTACTCCACGTCTAACTTCTATTGCACCTCCTTAAGCTTTGGAATGATGGATGTTGCCCTCAAATTTGTGTGTGAGCAGCTCTATATGCCTAGCCTCAACAAAGCTTTTGAAGGATTTATGAAAATAAACTAATATGAAAATAGTAAATAAAAGTCTATGATATGAAGAATTCCTATAATAAAAGTAGTCTAAGCAAATGATCATGGATCCAAAAATGAGATCAAGATTCTCATTTTATAGAAAATGCACTCTTGAACGGATGGACAAGATGAGAGCCTTAAGGAATGCCCTAGAATCAAAGGTCAAGATTCAATAAGGCAACTTTCAATTAGGGTTAGGGAAAAATACCCATATGTGTGAATAAGATTTAATTAAATGAATTAAATCAAGACTGAATGTGATAGTGGAGATGAAATTAGTAAAAATCAGAAGGCAAAAGGATGGGATTTTAGAAAATCAGTAATTTTAGAAATTACTTGATTTGTAGAAGAATAATTCTATTTTGAATTAAATTAATTCAAAATAGGGATTTTGTGAGATAAGCAGTAATTGATTTTTGAAATTAATTACTAAATGAAGAATCAGTTAACCATGTGAGATACTTTTAAATCATTTGTTTTATTTAAAAATATAAAATTGTCACATGTCATAATTAAATAATTAAAATAATTATTTAATTTAGAAGAATTAGTTAATTAATTGAATTTATTTAATTAAGAGGATTTAGAAATTAGTGACACATTAAATAAATATATTTTAAATATATTCTTTTAATAATCAGGAGGACGTTAATGATAAGGATTAATTAAATAAATCAAATTTTATTTAATTAAGAGAAGACTTTGATAATTAGTGACATATTAGATAAATAAATAAAATTTATTTATTTAATAATCATGAAGAATGAGAGATTATGAATTAATTAAATAATAATAAATTATTTAATTAATAGTTGATTGTGGGTTAGAAACATAATTAAAATGTTATAATCATGTCGTGACGAAAGGTGGTAAAATAGTGCTTGCAGGTCTTGGTCATTTTTATGTGTCTACAGTAGGCAAGGATAATATTTGATCATCCCCTGAGGACCCTAGGATAGGTCTTTTAGGTTAGATTCTTGGTCGAAACTCTCGAAAAGCCCCTAAACATTCAAAAATCTTGAAAATATCTAAACATTCAAATACCTCAAAAAATCCCAAAACATTCAAATATCAGAAAATCCAAAAATATTCAAAATCTAAGAAAAGCCCAAAAAATTAGAAAACATTCAAAAGACCTAAACAATCTCAAATAATCCGAAAAAACCAAAATATCCACATAAAATCTCAAAAATACCAAAACAACCTCAGAACATTTTCAAAATACCAAAAACATTGAAATATTTCAAAACATCCAAAACCATCTATCACATTTCTCTTTCACTTGCAATAATCCTTCATCCATAATAAATTGATCGTCCCCTTCAACCTTTGGAAAACAAAGTAGTAGGTAAGTTTCACAAGTCATAAAAGTAAGAACCTAATTGTCAAAATCCACAGTCTAAATCATAGGTAAATGTGTCAGCGGAGTTTGTATCAATGGATTATCACACACCTCATCCTAAATCAAAACATATGATCAAGATGTCCTACGATATATCCTTCCTGCAATGGGCATCGATATCATAAATTACCTTAGCTACATTTTAAAATGGAAAGAGATATAGATAACACTGACTGTTTATCTTTTTTTATTTTCTTCTAATTTATCCATACATTCATCCATATGCATAAATCATCATATCATAAAAATACATAAGAAAATACACAAAAATAAATGCATTCATATCATTTTCATAAGCATACCATCTGCATATCACATCATCCATCCTATAACATGTCATAAAAAGATACTAAAAAATAAGCGCATCCATCCATTGCATTGCAATACATTGCATATCATCACATATCATATAAGCACATATAAGAATTACATCACATCAACATCAAATGCATCCATACATTCATAAGCCATGAAATTATAGAACACATCACATCACATATCAAATATATATCATATATATATATATATAAATGGTGACTATCATGATACAATATCAGAATCAGTGTGTTTCTATATCACTCAAAAATATAATAGTCACGAGGATATCAAAAAGGAGCACATGAATTTATGTATATATATATAGAAAATCAAGCAATAATCAAGACAATGTCTACACCTATAGGCTAGCCCTAGTGACCACTTGTTTCACCCCTAACTAATGGTTGATCCTCAGCCCTAGGTGGTGCATCACTCTAATGTGAGAAGTAAAGTTGTCGCATCCCCTACAAAAAATTATGGTGATAGTGCATACAATAGTATGTAACCTCTGTGACAACCTCTCTATATAATCGAGGAGAGACAGTCCTACCTTATGATGTTGGAGTCACTACCTGCAACTGCTATCTCCTCCCAATCTCCTAGGCTAGTTGCATATCCAATTGTTGTCGCAATTGAACCTCTTGGTATCTTTGAGTTGTCATATCCTATAGTTGTTGTTGCAACTGATCCATCTTTTCTTGTAGATGTTCTCTCTCTATTGTGAGGGAAGTAATCTACCCATATTTTGGATCTGGTTGTACAGGTGGAGGAGGCATTGGTTCCCTTGCATGTTCCCATCATGGTACCCCTGATCTGGATATTGTTGATGCCCGTCACTTGACACCTAACACCTGGTCCTATCCTCAGCCTTTGCCACAATTTTGACCTCCATCCCTACATTTGTCCCTACCTTGGCCCCTACGCTTTCCTCTACCTTTTCCTATGCCTTTTCTAAGGTATGCCCCCACTAGATCTATGAGGCAGATGGGTTGCCTAAACCATGCATCATAGCCTGGAGTAGTCCTCACATCTGGGAGACCCTGATCATAAGCCCAAAACTATGGGAGAAGTGCTCAAAAATCATTGATCACCACTATGGGATCAATGATAGCCCCCCATTGTGCCGCTCTCTATGACTTGGAAAATATAGTAGTATAATTATCTACTAGTACATCTTGGGTCTTCCCAAATTGGTAGGCAACATAGTCTGGAAGGTACCCCTCAAAAATGGTATGCTCTTAGCTCTGGATATACCGAGACTATTGTGAAAAATAAAGATGTTGTTGGTCATTGTACCATCATGGATGTTGGAGCCGAGGCCTTTATCTTAAAAAATATCATGTCATCAATGCCACGATGCCAATATGCTTAATCTGTGGGGCCCGTATGCTGAAATTTCATCAACACCATGTACCTAAGAAGAACAAGCTCATCCTCATAGATATCAGCAAGGACAATAATGGGCCTTATAACTGCAATGTGCTCATATTCCCATATATGTAGTAAGGCCACTCCTACTCCGATACTCCCGCTCTCTATAGATGACCTCGTGCAGATCATGATATAAGGAGGAAAGGTGGAATGAACCCTAAGCATACATGATGTCTCTCTTGACCATACCCTCCTAAGCTAGACCCCATCCGAGATTGAAACCTCTACCCCTTCAGTCTAGGGAAAAAAAACCACAAATTAGAGTGCCAACAAACAATCTGAAGGTGTTTACATGGCCATGATAGAAATCTAGATCAATCTAGGAGCTAATAAGAATAACTAATCATCTCTATAAAAGAGAGAGACATGCATCTCTCCCAAAATCGGTGTCATAAATGACACTCTCCATGAAAGGGGAAAACATAGAATATGTCACACATCCTCAAGTGTGACAGTTGCCTCCCTAGTGGGAAAGTGGAACGAAGATGTATCTCGTTGTGCCATCTCTCGACCAACACTGTCATCAAGGAAAGATGGGTCCTAATCTTAGGCATAAAGGTGAAAAATCCTAACCCTAGTCTCCCCATTCATTCCACCTCCAAGTCATCAAGGTCTCTGGCTGAAGAAAAAAATATCATATATGTGCTCTCAGGATATCAGTGGTGGGGATCCTCCTGCATGCATCACAAACACGCCAAATTTCCAAAAAAGTCAAAAGAACTGATCACAATCTAATAATTTTCACCCAAAACATCAATAGCATCACTTAAATCAATAGTGTTGCTAATGTTAACATGTGACGCTATATTAACTTTAGGAGTGCATCGCCAATTTGGCGACACACATCACTATCCTCAATAGTGAATTGATATTTGGGTGCATCACCATTTTTTACATGTGTCACCCACCACTTTTATGTATTGCTGAAAAAAAACACCATGTGTCACTCTATTATCAAATGCATCACTGAACTAAAATCTTGGGGTGCAAAGCTAAATGGAAGATGCGTCGCTAAAAAATTGATAGCGAAGATATTGACACTTTTAAAGCATCACTATATAATGACACACTTTTTGACCTAACTTTGATGCCCTATTAAATGAACTTAACATGAAAATCAAGAGAAGTTTCGAGTCACATACCTGAGGTCCTATGTCTGCACGCCACTAGTACTTCCGAACTGGATCAAAATGATGAATGGGGAGCACACAGTGAACCATTTTGCCGAAGTTCAGAGCTCTGAATGCAAGAAATCCTAAAGGTGTGAATGCACAAATGAATTGAAAGTGACCCTTCCTCACCTATTTATGCTTCCAAATTAGGGTTTTTTTCCTTAATTTAACCATCAAGCTAGGGTTTTTTATCAATTTCACAAATCTTTCCAAACTAAAGCTTATTTTGCATTGTTTTTGGTGTTTTTGGCATATTTTTTGCATCTTGGAGCCTTTTTGGACCCTTGGGGTAGAATTTTAACCTTTGTCGATAAATCAACCCAAAATTCCAAATTTTTGCATGATTTCTTGAGGGGGAAGAGAAACAACTTATTCCTTTTGCTAGGGCAACAATGGGGCATCAAAAAATAAGATTTTTCTATATTTTTTTATTTAAGAAACAACTTTTAATCTAAAAAGTGACAGTCTTTGAACCAACATAGTAGGTACCTCACTTCAAAGAGGGAAAAAATGTAGACACTGAAAAATGCCTTGAATGATACAATGCAATCGAATTAGGTATACTAACATCATTTATGCCTTAAACCCATCCTCTTTTTGCCTAGTTGATTAAATTTCCTAGCTATTTAATTAATTGCATCATCTTCATCTTCACCCCCTTCTATGCTAACATTTAATCTCATTAAATTAAATAAATCAAGCTATTTAATTTAAATATCTAAATCTTCTTATTTAATTAAATAACCCTAAGTTATTTAATTAAATTTCATTCCATCTTTTCCCCATTCATTAAATCATGTTATTTAATGAATATCATTTAATTCTTCTAATTCCCCTAATTGCATAATTAATATTATTTAATTATCAATTATCTAATAAATCTAATTTCCTCCCACTTGCAAGGGATTATTCCAAGAGAATATTCATCCTTTACACATTCCTCCAAAAAGGGAATATTCTCATGGAATATTGTTTTGCACAATTTAATTTAGTTTTAATTAACTAAATATAATTTTTTCCTCACCCATGAGAATATTCTAAATAATATTCTCTCTCCTCACTCGTTTGAAAAAGAGGAATATTCCATTTTCTCAAAAAAACTTACTTAGCTTCATATACAAATTACCTTGTAACTTCTTGTGCAAGTTAACTTGTGACCTCTTGTATAGGTCAGAAGTGTGTTTGTTTGGACAAAAGTGAACCCTTTATTAAATCTCATCTTGCATTCTCATCTGTTGATGAGAATCCATGATCCATGCCTCCAACTTCTTTCATCCTTGACCATTGATTATAATTTTTGATCTCAACCCTCCATTTCTCATTTTCTCTCTTATAAATAGGTCACTATTTGGAGACAAATGGAACCATCTTTCAAAAGAAAACTTATTTTGTTGAAATCACTCACACTCACACTCATATTTAGCAGATATTTAGCATCTTTTAGTTCATTTTAATTGTATTATTTAATTTTTAGCTTCCATTAATGTCTTCCATGATCACATAATGCATCTGTTTAGCTTCTTTATTAATTAGGGTTTGAATCTTTTAGCTTAGATTTTTCATATCTAGATCATTTTTAGCATAACATCATATTAAACTACCTTGCATCATTCTCATTTAGATTAAAACCATATTTTCATACGCAACTCACAACCATTCCATCAATTTTCTTCAATAAAACTGACTAGCGCAAGCTCATTTATCCATGGGATTGGGAAAGGGTCGCTGTTTCACATCAATACAAAACCACTCCCCCAATAGACTAAGTTTAAATGGATTAGATTAGAGGTTTATCAAGCTCTCATATTTTACTATGTTAGTTTCAATGGCTTCTTATCTTTTTTTTAAATTGAATGATCTCTATTGGATTGATGTTTAGTGGCATAACTATAATTTGTATCCTCATGGATCAAGTGTAGTCGACCCATACTAATCCATCAGTCACAAGACTAAAATACTTAAAATGGTTTTGACATGAAATTTGATGTTTATAGTATGACACATGTTTCAAAATGGTAAAATAAAATATTTCCATTAAAAAATTATTATTGCAAAAAATTTAAAGGTTTAACATGGTCTAAAATTCAAAAACTATTTTTTGATAAAAAAAATACCAAGAACCATGGAATTCAATCCCACTTTTACCACACCTAATATTTTCTCCAAATTTTAAAATATAAACTTTCAAAAATCATAATTATAGCCTTTAGAGTGCAAGGAAAAGGAAATAACATTTTTTCATTTACATAAAATTTTGAGAAATTTTTACCATAATTTTAGTGTGGATCTACAATTTTCAAAAAATAAAAACCTATAATAGAATTTGAACAACAAAAATAGATCCAATTCTAAACTTCGAAATGAACCTACTCAATGAAGGCATATACAAATATATAAGTTAGATCATGCAAAAATAATAATTTCATTTAAGGAATACATGTACTTTTACAAAAAAAAAAAAAATTTATGAAATATGTAATATTTTGGAAATAGAGATCATCCTTTGAATGCAACCCACAAAAAATCCTTTTCCAACAAAAAAAAAAAAAAGGTCCTAATTCCTCAAAAAAAAATTCTCCAAATTCAACAATTGGTTTTTTAAATCAATCTAATAATGAAGAAGTCATACCATATTTTACAAACTAGATATTATTATTTCAAATAACTAATATCTTTCTAAATAAATATTAAATTTTATTTGAAATACTTGCATTTATTTATTAAATAAAAGTACATAATGTTTTCCAATTTTATTATCAATATGAAAACTCATTAAATTACCTATCATTTTATTCACTAAATAATTTAATAATTAAAATATATTTTTAGACTCATAAGGTATATTGATTACTCTGAAAGTATTATACACAAAATAAAAATATGCAAATCTAACATGTGATAGGAAAACTTAGATAAAGCACTCACACATATACTTTATGGTTTTATACATAACACAAGAATATATAATTGACATTGACTTAGATCATGACTCATAGGGTAGAATAGAGCACACATTAGAACTCACGACTAAGGTAGATGAGGAATTGAAACATAAACATGTTTAGCTAGATCAACAAGTAAAAGAAAGAAATTGGGTCCATGAAAAGTGGAAGTTTCAGCCAAAAAAACTTGCAGAAAATGCATATGCATTATTAAAAAAATGTGTATATTTTATGCTTCAGGAAACCGAGCCTAAAAACCATGTATACACTAAAAAACACATACACATTATATAAGACATATGTGTTATATAACACATATAAATTTTCTAACACGTACAAGTTTTATAACACGTACAAATAATTTATTTAAAAAATTAAATACCTTTTAGAAACGCGTACGCATTTTTAAATGGGTACACATTTCTACAAAGTATTTAATTTTTTAAATTATCAAGCAAATAATGCATATTTGTTTTGTAACATGTACACATTTTTAAAATTTTGAATCCCCAACCCACATGCTACCTCAGTTTTAGGCTCAAGAAAGGGTTGGCAACTCGACCCTTAGCCTTTGACTTGCAACTAAAAATCTAAGGCAAGTTCAAGAGAAATGCCCAACTTTGGCAATATGGTTGATGGACCTTTTTTTGAATCAATCTATGAAATTAAAACCCATTAGAGAACACGATGTCTAGTTTTCAAATATATAAAAAAAATTAAGATTGGATTATATTTGTTATTTTTTAATGAATTTCTAAGTAAACTAGTCCATAAACTTGAAATATCAGACTTTTTTTGGTTAATTTTATTGTAAAAATGATTATATGGAATCAGTCTTCAAACAATTCTCTACACAATGAAAAAAAATTATTCAAATTATTTTAGTTTAGGTCCAATTATGTTGTCCGTACAAGTTAATTTTTAAAAACAAAAATTAAGACCAATAAAAAATTAATTAAACAAATATTTTTAAAAAATTACAAAAAATATCCTCATCAATTTTCATGTTGTTAGTTATCTTTCCCAAAAAGGAATTAGAAAAATACTTTTATTTGGGTGAAAAAGTGGTGTCCGTACACGTGCATGGTATGATAAAAAATGACTTTTAAAAAGTGGATTTTATACATCCCTATCAAAATTTAATTTATATTTTTAGACACACAAATTTTTCCTAATAATCATCACAATATTCATCTATTGATTAAATAGATATTGTTTACTTAATCAGTTCATACTTTCTTCTATTCATGCATTTCATCAAATCATTAAATCATCTCATGCTCATTCATATCCATTTGCATAAACAATCATATATGTCTCATGGTCATTCACTAACTATTTATATAAACAATCATTCCCATTTATTTTTGTTCATGATCTGTTTCATAAATATTCATGTATGTTTGCATTTCATGATCTGTTTCATAAATATTCATGTATGTTTGCATTATCATTCATGTCCATTTCCATAATAAAGCGTAATAGTTTATTATCATCCATATCATTTTCATAATCAATCTGAATGGTCATCAACTATCATTTTATAATAAACTAATTATCATTTAATCACTTCATTTGCATAAATATTTCGCTTCATATTGCATTTCATTAAATCATTATATCATTAAAATATTAAATAATTATCCAATCATTATCATTCATAATGCATTTTTGCATAAATCATGAGCACTCATATATCATTTGCATCCATTCATGACATAAATCATTCTCGACAATCATCTGCATTACATAAACAATTTGCATCATGTTCATATTTCACTAAATAATTAAATCATTAAAATCAAATCATAATAATCTATATTTCATTCAATCTTTATTTAATCATCTTCATTCACATTTAAATCCATTTAATCATTTTATTTAATCTCATTATTCATAAACCTTCCACCATGCATTTATCTCCCCTCTTTATCATTTGAACTCAAATGCATTTTACTTAATTAAGTAATGTGGGATAAATTGGCATTCTTCAGCTCACATCTTTAATCCCACATTTCCTTCTCAACATCTCTCCATCCCCAAAGATGCCTATTTAAATGGTATTTCCATCTCATTTGGGGACATGTGAATTTTTCATATACATATATCTTCACATATTTGCATTAATCCATTCACCAACTACCTCTTGATGCACCTATGCTTTCCAAATCTAGGAGAAAAAGTACATGAACAAGACCTTGGGGTTAGGATGCCAATGGAGACTGATTTCTTTTAAAAGTATCTTTGTTGTTTTTGTAGTTTATGTTGGATATTTCTGATATGTGGTTGTCATTGATGTCAACACTATTGGAATTAATGTCTTTAAGGTTGTATATGTCGGGGATATTGAGAAAATTATAATAAAATAAGTTAAAGGTTGTTAGTGAAGTAGTGAAGCTCAATATGACAAATAGTTAAGTATATTGATGGTGATAAGTTGTAGATTAAAGGGTTTGTTGATAGGTATATCTAGTTTATCCACTGAAAATTTCAGAGGTTTGCATGAATATTTGATCAAGTTATAAATATTTATGTTCTGATAGTTGTTATACTTCTTTAGTTGGTGTTCCTAAAAGAAGATGATGTGATTCTGGTAATCAAAGTTGTTACGAATGCTTTTGAGGTAATTGATGATGCTTGTGGATGTTTCTAGATTGTGCTCTATCTATTTTGTTGGTTTGCATTGACCATTGTGCTTGCAATTGGTGATTTTCTTCTATGTGTTCATGTTTTTCATGTTCATGGCCAATAGGGTGATTGTAGTGTGTTGTGGATCTTTGAGGCTAATTGTTTATGGTGTTTCAAGTTCAATACATGTTTTTTTGGGTCCCTACTATTTTTTGGCTGACATTGGTTGATTCACATTAAAAAAAAATTATTAATTTGGGTCGACATGTAGTTAATGTTATCCTTAGATACAGATATATATAATCGATTGTTTACATCATTTGAGACATGCGAGATGTGAGATGCAAGATGCGAGATGCGAGATGTGTGAAGTGCGAGTGCTATGTGTGAATAAAGTTCAGATGTTTTGAAGGTAGAAGTAAAGTGTGAAGAAGAGTGAGAAGAAGAAAGAGTGTTCATGTGCTTAACCGAAACTATAATTAGGCATTATAATATGCTATCTTCTCAGTTCAAAATCTCTCAAATGGATGTAATTCAAATGTGGCTATAATACAACGTGTCTTCCTTTGGGCAGTAAGCCTTTTTGTATATGAGCAATGAGCTCTAGTCAGTGTGCCTAAATGCATGTGCATTCCCCCATTTACTATACTTTTAATAGAGTATAAACTTGTGGATTAACCTCCACCGTGGTTTTTCCCCTAACAGGGTTTCCATGCAAAAATCTTGGTGTTATGTGTATTTTTGATGTGGTGATGGTTTTTATTTCATGTTTAATTATCAGATCTAAGAATAAGTTTAATAAGTATAATTTTTGAGACAACTGATTTAACCCCCTCTCAATTGTTTTCCCTTGTGTCACCAACAATTGGTATCCAAGCAGGTTCCTCTAGAGAAGCTTGATCGCTTGAGGTGATCTTGGATGACGACATATAAGAAGGATAGTCCAATATTTGATGGAAAAAATTATTCTCTATGGAAGAATCGAATGGAGTGCCATATGAGATGGATTGGTGAACCCTACTGGACAATTACAAAGAATAGATATATCATACCTTAGAATGGTCCTTCTATTGTAGGTGAGATTAAGGAAGCCGAGTATAATATCACGGCTAAGGAAGAATTATTGAGTGCTCTAATTGATTCTAAAATGACAAATGTAATGGAGCTGAAGAATTCTTATGAGATCTTGAAAAAGTTGGAAACTTTGGATGAAGGTGATACTCATGTGAAGATTGCAAGGTTGGAGAGCCTAAAAGGGAAATATGAAAAATTGAGAATGGGTGAAGATGAGAACATTACTTCTTTTATGCAAAGAGTGAATGAACTTGTGTGTAGTATTAGATGTGTTGGTGGAACATTGGAAGAATTATAAATTGTTGCTAAAGTTCTTAGATCCTTGCCTACTACATACAAACACAAAGTTGTTGCTATTGAGGAGATCTAAACTGTGACAAATGTAACCAGAGACATGTTGATTGATAAGCTTGCTACTTTTGAGTTAAGTGATTTTAGAGAATCTCTTCCTAAGATAAAATCTGCATTCAAATCTATTGTATCCGAGAAAGATAAGCAGAGATATGATATGGGAGAAATTTATTCTAGAAAAATGTATAAATATGAGTAGGAAATGAGAGAGATTGAAGAAGAAGAGAGAAAACTACATGAGCTTGAATTACTTCTTATCGAGAGGGTAGCCAAAGGAGAAGGTAAGTATAAAGGGAAATTGCCTCTTAAATGTTTTCTTGCAATAAGATAGGTCATTTTTCCTCAAGGTGTCCTAAAATATTTCTTAAGCCAAGATCTAACAATCCTATATTCTAGAGATAGATGATGAATCTGATAAAGGAAATGTAAGTGAGGATTAGTTTGTGTTTATTGCTATCAAGGAAAGCAATCTTGTACCTACTGAATATACTAGTTGCATGAATGTGGAGAAAGCTCTAGTTGCCCAAGTTGAAGAAAAAGATGAATGGGTGATTGACAATGGATGCTCTCATCACATGATATGTGACAAAAGTAAATTTTCCGAGCTTGGAAAATTATGATGGTGGTGTTGTAAGATTTGGTGATGAAAAAGCTAGTGTAATTCGTGGCAAAGGATCCATTTCTTTTTATGGTAAGCATAATATTGATGATGTTGTATATGTGGAAGGTTTGAAGCATAATCTTTTAAGTGTTGGACAGATGGTTTACAAGGGATATAATCTTCAATTCAAGGATGGAAAATGTAAAATATTGGGGAGTTCTAGAAATGTGATTGCATCTAGTACAAAAAAAACAATTAATATTTTTCACCTAATTACTGCTAATAAAAGTTATCTAGTTGCTCAAGTTGATGAAAGTTGGTTGTGGCATAGGAGATTGTGTCATGTAAAGTTTGACAATATTATCAAGATAAGTTCTACCCAGGTAGTGAGAGATCTTCCTAAGTTGATAAAACCAACTAACACTATATGCAAGGAATGCCAGTTAGGGAAGAAAATTAGAGTCTCATTCTTAAGTAAACAGTATTGTTCAAATGATGTATTGGAGCTTGTGCCTACTGACTTGTGTGGTCCTTCTAAAATCAGAAGTTTACAAGGAGACATGTATTTCATGTCACTTATTGATGATTATTCTAGATTGATGTGGGTTACTTTCTTAAAGGAAAAATTTGAATCTCTAGAGAAATTCAAGATTTTCAAGGCTATGGTTGATATAGAGATAGGTCTGAAGATTAAATGTCTGAGATCAGATAGAGGTGGTGAATTCACTTCTAGTGAGTTTAATTATTTTTGTGAAGAGCATGGGATAAAAAGACAATTTTTTGCCCCGCAGACCCCTCAACAAATTGGAGTTATGGAAAGGAAGAACATAACAATTCAAGAAGTTGCTAGGACTATAATGTTGGAAGGAAATGTTTCTCATATCTACTGGAGAGAAGTTGTAAGTACTATCGTTTACACTCTCAACCGGGTATATGTCAAAGGTGATACTAGTAATACTCCTTTTGAGCTATGGTTTAGTCATAATCCTACTATTAGATACTTCAAAATCTTTGGAAGAAAATGTTATATCAAAAGAGATGAAGATATAAGAATGTTTGATGCTAGAAGTGATCAATGAATCTTTCTTGGTTATTCTACTAAAAGTAAAGCCTACCGGTTCTACAGTAAGAGATTGAGGAAAGTAGTTGAAAGTGCAAGTGTAAAGGTTGATGAAGACACATTTAGACCATCCAAAATATGTGGGTATGATTCAGACGATCAAAATAACAATTAGGATAAAGGAAAGAAAGTTCAAATCATTCCGATGAATCGGGAAAATCAAGAGAAAGAAATTGGTGAAAGTGCACAAGCAAGATCACAAGAGCCTAAAATTCAAGAACAACCTTGTTGGGAATTGTTTGATATTTTTGATATGTGGTTGTCATTGATGTCAACACTGTTAGCATTAATGTCCTTAAGACTATATGTCGAGGATATTGAAAAAATTGTAATAAAATATGTTGTAGGTTGTCTTTGAAGCAGTGAAGATCAGTATGATGGAAATTTCAGTATATTGGTGATCAAAAGTTTCAAATTAAAGGGTTTGTTGTCAAGTGTATCTAGTTTATCCACCAAATGTTTTAGAGGTTTTCATAAATATTTGATTGAGTTATGAGTATCTGTGTTCTGACAGTTATTCTGTTACTGTAGTTGGTGTTTCTAGAAGAAGATAATATGATTCTAGTAATATGAGTTGATGTGAATAATTCTATGGTGATTCATGATACTTGTGGATGTTTCTAGATTGTTCTCTATCTATTTTTTTGGTTCACATTGATCGGTGTCCTCGCAATTGAATAATTTCTCTTGTGTATTCATGTTTTTCATGTTCATGATCGACAGGGAGATTGTAGCATGTTGTGGATATTTGAGGAAAAATATTTGAAATTTTTTCGTGTTTGAGAATGTTATTTTGGGTCCTTACTATGTTGTGTATGACTTTGGTTGTTTTGCATTGATAATTATTTATGTTTTGGACCGATAGTTTGTATTCACTTTATATTTTATTAAAGCCAATATGTAGATGACATTATTTTTGGTTGTGGATATATATGTGTGATTTTTTATATCATTTGAGACATGTATGAGGTGAAGTGTGTGAGATGTGAGTGCTATGTGCGAATAAAGTTCAAATCATTCGAATGAAGAAGTTAAGTGTGAAGAAGAGTGAGGAGAGTTTATGTGCTTAACTGGAACTGTCATTAGGCATTTAACAGATGTTATTTTCTCAGTTCAAAATCTTTAGATGGATTTAATATGAATGTAATTGTAAGACAATGTGTCTTCCTTTGGGCAGTAAGCCTTTTTGTACTTGAGCAGTGAGCTCTAAGCAGTGTGCCTGAATTCAAGTGCATTCCCCATTCTCTATAATTTTAACAGAGTATAAACTTGTGGATTAACCTCCACCTTGGATTTTCCCCTAATAGGGTTTCCATGCAAAAATATTGGTGTTATGTGTGTTTATGATGTGTTGATGGTTTAATGCTTTCATGTTTAATTGTCAGATCTAAGAATAAGTTTATTATGTGTAATTTATGTGACAACTGATTCACCCCCCCTCTCAGTTGTTTTCCATTTTGTTGCCAAGAAGCCTAAGACTCCAAGGTATGTAAGAATAAATCATTCAGAAGATCAGATTATAGGTGATAAGAACAAAGGTGTTCAGACTAGGAGAAGAATTGCAAAAGAGTATTATTTGATTTCAAAGACTGAGCCTAATAGTGTCAATGAAGCATGCAAATATGAACATTGGATGAAAGAAATGAAAGAACTAATGCAAATTATGAAGAATGATGCATGGACTCTTGTTCCTAGACCTAAGGACAAAAATGCAATTGGAACTAAATCAGTCTTTTGGAATAAACTGAATGAGCAGGGTGAAGTTGTCAGAAACAAAGCAAGACTGGTGTGTAAAGGATACTCATAGATGGAAGGAATTAAATTTGAAGAAACTTTTTCTCCTGTTGCTAGAATTGAAGCTGTGAGACTATTTCTTGCTTATGCTACTTACAAAAACTTCAAGTTTTATCAGATGGATGTGAAGTCATGATTTTTAAATGGTGAACTAGATGAAGAAGTGTATACTGAGCAACTTGATGGATTTCAATTAATTGGTCAGGGAGATATGATTTGTAGATTAAAGAAAGAATTGTATGGACTTAAGCAAGCCCCAAGAATATGGTATGCCAGATTGGACAAGTATTTGTTGAAGCTTGGAATTAACAAAGGTACTGTTGATAGTAATTTATATTTCAAGATTGATCATGATAAAGATTTGATTGTTGAAGTCATTGTTGATGATATCAGTTTTGGAGGAGATGATAGTTTGTGCATGAAGTTTTCTGATGAGATGCATAGTGAGTTTGAAATGTCTATGATTGGAGAAATGAAATTATTTTTGGGATTGAAATTTACTTAGTTAGATAAAGGGATTTTTATATCTCAGTAAAAGTATGTGAAAGAACTATTAAATAAGTTTGGTATGGAAGATTCAAAGTCAACTAGTACACCTATAGTGACCGGATGTAAGTTGACTCAAAATGATGATTCTCCTAAGACAAATTAGACTAGATACAAATCCATGATTGGTGGATTGTTGTATTTGACTCAAACTAGACCTAATATCATGAATATCATATGGATTGTTGCAATATTTCAAGTTGATCCTAAAGAATCTCATGTATTAGTTGTGAAGAGGATTTTCAGGTACTTGAAGGGAACAATTGATTTTGGTCTATGGTATCCTAAAGAGGATGACCTTAATTTGAGTGATTTTACTGATGTTAATTGGACATGAGGTGTAGATGAAAAAAAGAGTTCTAGTGGTGGCACATTTTTCTTGGGAAAGAAGTTGATTTCATGGTTAAGTAAGAAGCACAATGCCATAGCTTTATCTACTGCAGAGGCATAATACATTGCTACTGCTAACAATTATACTGAATTATTATCGATAAGGTTGATGTTGAAAGATATCAGAGTTGTGTATGATCAACCTATTGCCATATTCAGTGATAATTCAAGTGTTATTAACATTTCTAAGAATCTAGTGTTGCATTCAAAAACCAAGCATATATCTATCAAGTTTCACTTTTTGAGAGACAAGGTGAGTGAAAAGGAAGTAAGACTAGAGTATGTTCCTACTAAGGAAAAAATTGTAGATATATTTACCAAGCCCTTTCCTAAGGATACTTTTGAGTAACTCAGAGGGAAGCTATGGGTTATTAACCCTCCTAATTAGAATGAAAGATGCATTGACTTGCATCAGTCTATGCATTTCATAGTCATATCTTGAGATTCAAATTGATGTTGTGGTGGCTGCTACTTAGGGGGAGTAGTTAGATGTTCAGATATGTGGTTCAGAGCTTGTGTGGAGAAAGATAATATGTACCTTTGTCATTGATTTCAAAGGGGAAGAAGAGTCATGTGAAAGTTTATGAAAGAAAAGAGTCAAAATCAAAGGGGGAGAAAGTGCTAAGAGAAAGTATAATTGATGGAATTTTTCACATCATGTGTTGCCATCAATGCCAAAGAGGGAGAATGTTGGATATTAATGATATGTGGTTGTCATTGATGTCAACACTATTGGCATTAATGTATTTAAGGTTGTATATGTTGAGGATATTGAAAAAATTGTAATAAAATAAGTTAAAGGTTGTTAGTGAAATAGTGAAGTTCAGTATGATGGATAGTTCAGTATATTGATGGTGATAAGTTGTGGATTAAAGAGTTTTATAACAAGTATATCTATTTTATGCACTAAAAGTTTTAGAGGTTTACATGAAAATTTGATCAAGCTATGAATATTTGTGCTCTGACAATTGTTTTGTTGCTTTAGTTGGTGTTCTTGAAAGAAGATGATGTGATTTTGGTAATCTGATTTGTTTTGAATTCTTATGGGATGATTCATGATGCTTGTGGATGTTTCTAGATCATGCTTTATCTATGTTGTTGGTTCACATCGATTATTGTGCTCGTAATTGGTGAATTTCTTTTGTTTCATGTTTTTCATGTTCATGGCCGATAGGGTGATTGTAGCATGTTGTGGATCTTTGAGGCTAATTTTTTATGGTGTTTCATGTTTGAGACATGTTGTTTTGGGTCCCTACTATGTTTTGGATGACATTGGCTGGTTTTCATTAACAATTTTTTATTAATTTGGGCTGACAGTTCTTACACATTTTCTATTTTATTGGGTCAACATGTAGTTGATGTTATCCTTAGATATGGATATGTATAATTGATTGCTTAAATCATTTGAGACATGTGAGATGTGAGATGTGTTAAGTGTGAGTGCTCTATGTGAATAAAGTTCAGATCTTTCGAAGGTGGAAGTAAAGTGTGAAGAAGAGTGAGTAGAAGAAAGAGTGTTCATGTGCTTAATCGGAATTGTAATCAGACATTAGTAGATGATATTTTCTCAGTTCAAAATCTCTTAGATGGATGTAATCTGAATGTGACTATAAGATAGTGTGTCTTCCTTTGGGCAGTAATCCTTTTTGTATCTGAGCAGTGAGCTCTAGGCAGTGTTCCTGAATGCATGTGCATTCCCCATTTACTATACTTTTAACAGAGTATAAAATTGTGGATTAACCTCCACCGAGGTTTTTCCCCTAAAGAGGTTTCCACGCAAAAATCTTGGTGTTATATGTGTTTCTGATGTGGTGATGGTCTTTTCTTTCATGTTTAATTATCAAATCTAAGAATAAGTTTAATAAGTATAATTTCTGAGACAATTGATTCACCTCCCCTCTTAGTTGTTTTCCCTTGTGTTGCCAACAATTTAAAAGTTTGCATTTCTATTTTTGATTTTAATTAGAATGGATCTATTAATGTGGGCATGAAATGGTGATTCTTGTTCATAGAATCATGCATTTTATGGCTCTTACAAATGGTGAGTCCGCTGTTTTCCTAATTTTTCTATTGCTTCATAGATTCTTGATAGCCGTATTTTCTCTAAATTTTTTAATACATGTTGATTATAGTTGCATAAGAGTTTTCAATTCTAAAGTATATTTCAGATATGTTGTAATAGCACATTCACTAGTTACATGTCGCTTTTTCCTTAAAAGGGGTTTATAAATGAAAATGTATGTCACTTTTGCCTAAGTATCTTTCAATAAATAATCTTTTTTGTGTAACATGAATTACATGTATCAAATATTTTTAAGATTGCAAGCTTTTGCAGAAAGCATACCACAATAAAATCTCTATCAAAATAATTTGTCCCTACTCTTCAATGTCAGGAAGTATCTCACAATCTTTTTAATTTTGAGCCAATAAATAATAGATTAAACTCAGACAGTGAGATTTGTTTTTTAAAGTTTCCTCGACTTTTAGTTTCTTGTTTGATTTCTTCTAGAGTAGAGGTGTTTCTTATGTCTTTAGCAGTGTTTTATATCTTTGGGTGAATATGACATCCTAATCTTTATTATATGCATTTTAGATATGATAATCTTTATGCCTTTGACAACGTTTTATGCCTCTGGATAAATTTTATGCCTCTGAAAATGTTTTATACCTTTGTATGAATTTTATGCTTGTGATGACATTTTCCTCATTATCTTGCCACACCAAATACCAAAGATCCTCATATAATCTACAATCATATGCATCTATTCATTAATAGCAACACCAATATAAGGAAGGAATTTTTATAGAAATAAGAAAAAAAGACACGCATGTTATTCCATGCTTTTTAGTTTAGAATTAAATTTTTAGTTTATGTGATTTTTAATTAGAGTCCCTTCTCAAAATCAGATTTTTTTACTTTTTAATTTTTAAAATTAGATTTTTAGTTTTTAGTTTTAAATTAAATTTTTGTTTTTAATTTTAAAATTATATTTTCAGTTTTTAATTTTAAAATTATATTTTCAGTTTTAATTTTTAAAATTATATTTTCAGTTTTAATTTTAAATTAGATTTTTAGTTTCAGATTTTTTAGTTTTTAATTTTTAAAATTAGATTTTAGTTTTTAGTTTTAAATTAGATTTTTAAATATTTTTAGTTTTAATTTTTAAAATTAGATTTTTAGTTTTTATTTTTAAATTAGATTTTTAGTTTTTATTTTTAAATCAGATTTTAGTTTCAGATTTTTAGTTTTAATTTTTCAAAGTAGATTTTTAATTTTTAGTTTTAAATTAGACTTTTAGTTTCTAATTTTTAAAATCATATTTTAGTTTCTAAATTTTAAAATCAGATTTTTAGTTTTTAATTTAAATTTAGATTTGATTTCTAACTTATATTTAATTTGTAATTTAGAGCTTTCTAATTTAAGTAGATTTTATTAGATTTTATTGTAAATGTTAACTTTTTTTTTAGTTTAGTTTTTTAATTTCGGGACTAATCTTTTTAATTTTTAATTTTTCTTCCAGGTTCTTTTGTCAAAGGTTAAAAAATATAAACATACGTTTGTCAAAGATCGGAGGTTGAAACTATTGATTTGTGGTTTTTTAGGGCTCTTTTTGTTTTATTTTCTTATCTATTGCTTGAGTTTGCACATCTAGGTCTTTTTCATTTTTAACTAGGAGGTCAATGAGCACTATTTTTTATGCTTGATATGGTAGGGATTATGCTCTCACCTTGTGCAAATTTGGTGATCAGAAACCAGACCCATATTTTTTTGTGTTTATACCTTAGTGGGGCCTGCCTCACAAGAGGGAATGACTCCAATCAATTTTTTCCTCTGGTCGGTATATAAAAGGATGAGACTAAACTGTCAAGTCCTCATGGTATGTATGTAGAAGTCGTCAAAACCAACTTCAGACTCCAAGATCACCTGCATGCAAATGGATACCTATCACAAGGAAGAGAATGGATGGAGAAAACAAACAAGGGTTTGAAGAAATATTCAACCTCAAAAAAAGTATTGATTGATTGATAGATGGATATTTTACAAAGAGTATATATGCTTGATTATATAGGCAAGTGTTAAACGTAAAATGCAAAGGATGTTGCCAATTGTTCAAATCACACTTCATGTGACAACAAGAAACCCTAACCAACTACCTAAGGAATGATAACAAGATGGAGATAAGTTCTAGAAAAGACAACTCATCTTCTAGAAGGGAATCTTATCTTAACAACTTTATTAAATGATTAAATGCAACTTAGGACTAATATGATTAATTAAAACCTAAGTTAACTTATGCTAGTGTAATAATTAATTAATTAATTACACTAACATCCCCCCATAAGTGCAACTTAGGGAGGAAATGAAAAATGCGATGATGATGGGTCTCGGCTGATGGCCATTTTAGGTACCCAAGTACAAATGCAATGCAAACTAAACTAACCGGGGTAAAGGAGAAAACCCAGTGGGAACAAAACTCCTCCCCAAAATAGAATGCAAAGAGAAACTAAGTGATGAAGGATGGAGGACTCCATAAGACCCCCCAAGGACACCATCACAAAGATACATGAAATAACCCCCCCAGAAGAGAGGAAGAAAAAGACCATAGATCCCCCCAGAATGAAGTAGCCCCAAAAGAACTAGAGAAACTGCATCTCCTAAAAGAAGTGAGAGGGAAGAGGCCGAATGAAAGCAATCTCTGAAGGTGAAGTAGGTGTAGCCCATGATGTCTCCACAGAAGTAGGTGTGACCTCAACAAATGAAGAATTCAAAGTGGGTGAAGACTGAATATGAACCTCCAAAGATGGATGATCAACTGGATCCTATTGCACTGAAATAGAAGAAACTACACCTGTAGTCATAGAAGTATCAACAACTGCAACAGTAGGTGAAGGAGATGGAATGGATGGCTCAAGAGCAGAATCTGAAGTGAGAACTCCAATGTTCAAGTAGCCAAATGTCTCCTCTGAATGATGATTCACACTAGAAGTGTGATGAATAGCTGTAGAAACAAAAGCACCATTAGTAGCAAAATCTACAAAGTAATGCAATCGAGATGAGTGATCCACCACCCCAGTAGCAATAACTGCTCTACTCTCCAAGTCTCTGATGATAACTGAATCGGGTGTGAACTCCACAGACCTCTCATTATCTCCATGTGTGATATGATATATAGAAAGAAGGTTGTTCACCAAATGAGGAACACACAAGACATCTTGAAAAGTGTTGTCCCAAAACTAATAGACCCCTTCCTTATAACACTCATGTAGGTATTGTTTCCCATCAAAATAGGAGACATGGTGTGAGACTCAAAGAAAGTGAACATAGACTATGTAGAAGCCATATGTTGAGATGCTCTTGAATCTAGAAGCCATCTCTCTAATACAAGACTCGAAGAAGCACAAAGAGCATGTCCCTTCATATCTGATGAAGTATGTAAACCAGTTGTGCCCCTATCATGTTGTACTGAAGAAGAAGAAGAAGGAGGAGGGGAAGGAGATGATGCAGACATCCTAGAAGGAAAATCAATCTAATGTTTCTGAAGAAGATTCTTCAGCTCATCAATGTCCTTGTAGCAATTATGTTCTGCATGTCCTTCTCTCTTGCAATATGCACATGGGCCCTTCTCCTTCCTAAATGATTTCCCCTTAGAAGAGGATGATGAATCTGAGGACTCTTTCTGCTGCTCATAAGATTTGGAATCCTTTTTTTTTGTTTGATTCCTTTTCATGTAGAAGCCTTTTGATCTCTGAGCTCCTGTGATGCAATAAGTGCCTATGATGAAGAGGGCTTCAACTTTCCCATATTGGCCAACTTGGCTTGCTCTCGAGTGAGAGAAGATGCAAAATCATCAAAAGAAGGCATAGTAAATATAGTACCAAGTGCATCCCTAGTAGCATAAAAGGAAGAAACAAAAACTGAATAATTTGGTCCAAGCTTAGAAAGAATGGACAATATAAATTGAGAGTCTTCCTTCTGAACACCACATTGTGACAACTACAATCTAAGAGACTTGAGTTTGGTGAAAAACTCCTGGATGTTGTCAAAATCCCTAGGATTTAAGCCAATAAGCTCATTCTCTAACTGAAACCCTCTCATAGTATCTTGCTTCCCAAACAAAGACTGCAAAGTAGTCCATACCGCATGGGGTGTAGTGCAAGACTCAATGTGAAAAAGAAGGTCAGAAGAAAGAGATAGACATAATGTACCATAAGCTTCATCACCCCTATTAAACCACTTTCTCTTTTCAGCAGCATGTGTAGGTTCAATTTCTGTGCCCATAGTTACCCTGTACAACCCTTTATGTTTCAAGTGAATCTCCATTTGTTTTTTCCAACCAAAATAGTTGAATGGAGTAAGGGGTGCAATATTATGTGTATCCATGATATAAAACAACAATATATACTCTCAGATAAAATAAAAATTGAATTTAGCCTACAAGAAACAGGTTTTCTAGCAAAAAATGTTTATTTCAAATTTGATTTTTGGAAAATCTACTTGTTGTTTGTAGACAAAAATAAAAATGCAGAAATATTTTGATGCTAGAAATAAAACCCAGAAATCGTTTCTTGATCCAAGATCCAACAAGCAGAAGATGAAAAAAAAGAATTTTTTTTAACCTTCAGCTAGGAAAAAAATGACGCCTGACGCTTTTTAAACTGCGATTTTCTCCAAATCTATATAAGATATGCAAAATCTAAAAGATACCCAGTTCAAATTTCGACGCTGGCTACAAAACTTAGAAATCCTTTTTCTTGCAAATGAGTGAAAATTGGATTTTTGAAGCAAATATGATGATGGTTCCAATAAAAAATGGCATGCAACAAACCCTTGTAGCTCCAAATCGCTCCAAACTCTTTAAACAAGAATAGGCATGCAATAGGAAAGCTCTGATACCATGTAGAAGTTGTCAAAACCAACTTTAGACTCCAAGATCATCTAAATGCAAATGGATACCTGTCACAAGGAAGAGAATGGATGGAGAAAACAAACAAGGGTTTGAAGAAATATTCAACCACAAAAAAAGTATTGATTGATTGATAGATAGATATTTTACAAAGAGTACATATGCCTTATTATATAAGCAAGTGCTAAACCTAAAATGCAAAGGATGTTGCTAAGTATTCAAATCACACTTCATGTGACAACAAGAAACCCTAACCAACTACCTAAGGAATGATAACAAGATGGAGATAAGTTCTAGAAAAGACAACTCATCTTCTAGAAGGGAATCTTATCTAAACAACTTTATTAAATGGTTAAATGCAACTTAGGACTAATATGATTAATTAAAACCTAAGTTAACTTATGCTAGTGTAATAATTAATTAATTAATTACACTAACAATGTAGGCCTTAGCCGTGCAGTGCCATTCAAAAATGGGTACCTACCTTTTCTTTTAAAGGTATATGAGCCCCTAGTAGAGTGGTTAAAGCCTTAAGTGGATTTTTGTACACTCGTGAGGTTCCATGTCCTCAAGTATTCATTGAACCCTCTAGTTTAGTTTACCAAAAACCCTTCTATTTGCTGGTGCAACAACGGTCATTGTCAAGGCATCCACATTCTCCTAGTTCTTATTAGAGGTGAGAATTTTGTCATGGGAGATTCATGAGGGCTAAAAGCTTGGTTGACTTGAGAATTGAGTGTTGTGGAGGGGATCCAGTGTGGCCAAGCTTCTAAGTCACCCGCTAAGAATAAGTGCGGTTGGGGAAACCCACGTGGAAAGTAGTGAATATAGTCTTTGCCAACCTTAGAATTTGTGCTTGTATTGTTAAAATAAAACATTTTGTCTGCTATGTATTAAGTGTGTGTTCAAAAATAGACCTCAAACAAACATGACACCTAGTAATTTAAAACATCTCAAACTTTGCAAACCCCAAAAGGTCAAACAACACAAAAATCCAACATGAACCTATCACTAAAATATCTTAGGGGCATTATCCTTCAATTATGGTATTTCAATACTTGCACTCCACCTAGTCCTTGCATATCATCCACCTTTGCATATCCATTTATTTCTCAAACCAATACTTATCTTGCACTTAGGCTACTTTTCCTAGGTTTGGAAATCAAACCATTGGCTATCTATCACCTGCATCACTTGAGGTTCGTCATCCTTGAGTTAGGGAGCATACCACTATCCTTGAGTAGGGAAATCCTTTTGGATTCCATCATCTCCTAAACACTCTCTCTTGATCATTGGTCCTTGTATCTATCCATCATAACACAACTAAATCCTTTACATCATAACCAACTTTGGACCTAAAGTTGCCTTTGAGTTCTTGCATTATTAGCTTGTCATATCATACCATACCATTTTCATATCTCATCTTAGAATCATATCCTTTTCATTGCATCCTAGTCTTAGGTCTCATACATTATCTTGGGTTGAAAATCAAAACAATCACCTATGACCCGTAAAAAAAGAGAAAAAATGTTTCAAGAAGAAGGGAACCCTTGGGGAAAATACTTTGATGGGGAAGATCACATTAGTGTTGCAACTAGTGAAAAAGAGAAATTGGGGATGAAGAAATAACCCAATCCACTATAATAGAAGTTATTAATGATAATATATTTACTAAAATTCTTACAGAGGTGGTCAAACGTAATCTGCAACAATACTTCAAAGCCCTTGCTGATGAAGGAATCAAAATTCCTCCTGATTTTGACATGTCACTACTCACGATCAATGATCAACCCAAGTCTAGTGAATCTAAACATCCTAAAACAAATGATGATGGTAGAATCATAGACCATAGACCCTTTTATCTACAACCAGGCTACAAGTGATCTTCAAAGACATCAAAACCTACACCTAAAAATGATCCCATTTTGGATAAGCTTAGAACATTGAGACAAGAATTGGACACTCTTAATAACAGTAAAAAATCATCTCATAAGTTCTCCATCACACACATATGTCCTTATCCCTTCGATCCAAGCATACCAAAACTTGACAAATACAATGGAAAGGGAGATCCTAAAAACCACTTAAGACAATTTTGTGCTACTACCATGGAATTTGTAGTTGATGAAACGTACCTTATGAGGTTATTCCCCCATAGTCTAGGAGGGGAAGCTATGGAATTTTTTTCACAATTACCCCTGACCATCATATCGTTTCAAGAATTGGCTGATAAATGTGTCTCCAATTATACTTTCAATTGTGACTTTAAAGTGACCATGAATTTTTATTCAACACCAAACAAAAACCAGGTGAATCTTTTATGTCATTTTTACAAATATGGAGACATTTAACAAAATGATTACCTTATACCATTCCTGATCAAGAATTGGTTGAGCTCTTTTGTCAAAATTTGAACAAATAAATTGGAAGGGAACTTTGCCTCAAATGCTTGGATTCTTTTGATGAATCCATAGAGATGGGATTTTGAATCGAACAAAATCTCATTGATGATAAAACTATAAAAATTCATAATGATAGAGATCAAAAATCAAATTCAAACAACAAGACACCTTTTTGGGTAAAGAACAAGAATGTAGTCAATGACAGAGTTGTTGATCCAAAAACAACTAAAACATCATTGCCTGACTACAATCTCAAAGGTCGATCTTTAGATAAAGGAAAGGAAAAACAAAGAATTTTCCCTAAACAAAATTTTATGCCATTGGGACAATCACTTGAATCTGCATTAAAAGAGCTTCTTGAAATTAATATTATAACACTACCCAAAATAAAGGAATATAATCCACAAGTCAAACTCCCATGGTGGAATGAGGATCACGTTTGCAACTATCATAGACATAAAGGACATAAGACTAATAGTTGCAATAAACTTCGACATTTAATACAAGATATTATTGATGATGGTAAGATAGCAATTGACAGACACACTCCTTCGGGTAACTCTAAACGCGAGTTGTTTAAGAACCCTTTCCCTAAGCATGAAAAGGATAAAGGAAAGGCCTTTGAATCTGGTGATGGTGTAAACTATACTACTGCTAAGTATGACTATACCATACATAACATCAGTGAGGTTGATAATCATGTGTAAACACTTTCATTATAAAAGGAAAAGAACCTAATTGCAAGGTTACTACCTGAAAAGGCACAATCACCCTTAAAGGTCCTAATTCAAAACCCACTACACCAACTTCACAATATAACCTCATAGAACATTTAGGGAAAATGCTCGTGCAAATTTCCATACTTGAGCTACTATGCCTATCTCCTGAGCATAAATCTATTCTAGATAAAGCGCTTGCTACTACTATAGTGCCTACAGACCTACATGTGGACCAATTCCAAGTGATGGAAATATCACCTCCCCTCACACCCTCACTTTTACTGAAAATGATGATTCATCCCCTCGACAACCATATAATGCAGCTTTAAACATTAACATTCTCATCAATAATGCCAAGATCAAGCAATTTCTTATAGATGGAAGAGTAGGTCTTAATATTTGTAGCCAAGAATTGATCAAAAAATTAGGTTTTCTAAAAATGTAGTTGATCTAAAGAACAAAATTACCATAAAGGTATATGATGAAGAGGAATGCTCATCTAAAGGACTAGTTACTCTACTAATCAGAGTTGGCCATGTGGTAAGGGATGTGGTTTTCCAATTCCTTAATCTCCCACTGACCTATAATATCCTCCTTGGAAGACCTTGGATTCATGTAATGCAAGCAGTACCTTCTACATACCACTAGTGCATTAAATTCCCACACAATGGTGTTGAAATCACAATACAAGGAGATCCCAACCCTTTCATGTATTGTCATAATCTAATTCCTAAAATTGAAATCACAATCCCAAGAAATTGTGAAGCATTTCCTTCCCAAGCATATGTTGATCTCGAGTCATTAAAAGAATCCTCCTCAAAATCCAAGGAAGTTGAGACCAAAATAGAAGTAAGAAAACAAGGAGTAGGAGAATACAGTTTGAATCATGCCCTTTGCATTGCAAAGTTACCTTTATCTCCCCATACCTATGGAAAACTATCGATGACTAAGACCACATCAGATACAAAGACTACATTGACTTGTAAATTAACCAATCTCAAAAAATGGGGAGTCCTCTATAATGAAATAGAAGAAGTTGATCTCCTAAAACAGCTATACAAAGATGTGGATACAGAAAAAGAAAAAAATGAAATAAATATACTTGCTGGACAATATGGTAAAGGATTTGATCTTATGAAACAAATGGGATATGATGGTAGAAGTCCTCTCGACTTACAAAAATAGGGTATCTTGGAAGCAATACAACCTACTTGTATGCAAAAAGTCCTTGGTTTAGGATATAATGTACGAAAAGATAAGACCTTGAGTACCACATGCATTTCAAGTAAGGAAGTAGATTCCTCTAATGCTACACAGAAAAATGAGGAAAGTGTTATCAATGACTTCATTGACATTTATGACTATGATAGTATCCCTAACCCTAAACCTAATCATAACATTTGTACCCTTCAATCCATTCAAAATATTGATTCAAATCATGATCCTTTACCCTTGGTTCACCCCGAACTCATTGATTTAGACTAGAAGGGATTGCCACAACTGGATGTATTTCAAAATGATGAGGGAATCATAAAATTTTTGGGAGCATGAGAAGATACACCTCTTGAGGATCATAAGATTGTTTTCACCATAGAACTCAACAGTGCGACTTAGTTTGGGGAGGGTTCCAAGCCTTTCAATCACAAACTTATTGAAAATATAAATAGGTCTTCTAGTGAAAATTGCTCTGCGGTGCTATTAGACTGGAAAAAGAAAAAAGACGTATCCAAGGGTGAAAACCTTTCTAAGGCACCTGAGGATGGAAGGCTTGACACACTTCCCTCAGTAGTATATCATGAAAAATAATCTATGGTGGTGGAGAAGATAATACCAACTAATATGGGTACAAAATAAAGACCAAAGATAATTCATCTAGTATAATCATTAACACACGAAGAGAGAATGGAGCATATACAATTTTATAAGGAAAGACAAGTTAACTTTGCATGGTCCTATGTAGATATTTCAGGACTTGATCTAGATCTAGTAATGCATCACTTGTCTTTGCCACTGGGGGCAAAACCTCTTAAACAAAAGTTGAGAAAAATGCACCTACATATTTCTCCATTGGTAAAAATTGAATTACAAAATTTGCTAGATGTGGGATTTATAAGACTTGTTGATGATGTTGATTGGATTTCAAATTTAGTACCAATTTCAAAACCTGATGGAGGGATTTGAGTTTGTACATATTTAAAATATTTAAACAAATATTTACCTAAGGATGACTTCCCCCTTCCAAACATTGACATGATAGTGGATTTGAAAATAGGACATGAAATGTTATCCCTCATGGATGATTTCTCAAGCTACAATCAAATTAAAATTTCTCCTGAAGATCAAATTAAGACAAAATTCACTTGTCCTTGGGGAACCTTCTGTTGTAATGTCATGCCCTTTGGGTTGAAGAATCCCGCAACAACCTACCAATGTGCAATGACCACTATCTTTCATGACATGATGCATACCTATTTGGAAGACTATGCATATGATTTATTGGGAAAATATTACACAAGAGCTAGACATCTAGAGATCATGGATAAAATTTTCACAAGATTAGAAAAATACAAGGTCCAGTTGAATCCAAAGAAATATGCCTTCAGAGTAACCTCTGGAAAACTCCTTGGATACATTGTCTCATCTAAAGGAATTGAATTTGATCCTACAAAAATAAAGGCTATACTTGAAATATCTCCACCTAAGAATATTAGACAATTGAGATCATTACAAGGAAAAATTTAATCTATCTATGATTTTACAGTGCAACTTGTAGATAAATGTCAACTCTTTAACACCTATTACACAAAAATGTTTCATTTAGATGGAATGACAAGTGTGAATAATCTTTTCAAAAAATCAAAGAGTATATGATGACACCACCACTATTAGTACCTCCTACAGATGAAAAGCCTTTACTTATGTATATATCCACAACCACAATAACACTAGGGGCACTTTTAGTACAACATGATTTTGAAGGAATGGAACATGCTATCTATTATATTAGTCTCACTTTAGTAGGATATGAGCTCAAATATAGTCCTATTGAAAAACTGTGCCTTGCCATAGTTTTTGCATCACAAAAGCTATGAAATTACATGCTTACACACTAGACAAAGCTCATTGCAAAAATAAGTACCTCTTAAACAAAGCAGCACTCACAGGATGATCAGCTAAATGGGTGATGATTGTTAGTGAGTTTGATATTGAGTACATAGAAATAAAATAAATCAAAGGACAAGCTATATCAAATCAACTCGTTGATGCTCTTGTGATAGATAGTCATCCTCTTATCACATAATTCCCTAATGAATCAGTCTTCAACATGGAATCTACACATCTATGGACTTTAAATTTTGTTGGCTCCTTTACACAAGGTGGTTATGGTGTTGGAATTTTATTTATCACACCTTAAGGGGATTGTATACCTAAATCTTACAAGATACAGTTTCCATGTACCAATAATATTGCAAAATATGAGGCATTACTTTCTAGGCTCTGTATGGTTGTGAAATGGAAAATCCTAGAGTTGCGTGTTCTTGGTGACTCTCAGCTATTGATCAAACAAGTTAATGATTATTATAAAAAAAAAAGATGAAAAATTGATGCCTTACAAAAGAATGGTGGATGACTTCAATGTCTATTTCACATAAACTTCCTTTGAGTAGATTCCCCGAGATAACAACAAAGTTGTTGATGTAATAGAAACAATTGGTTCACTTGTGGAAATTCCAAGCAATGTCATCTACTATGATTTCTTGGTGTTGGTGTTTTTTGACCTAAGCTTTGAGAATCTCTAAGAGGTAGCCAACCTCTATGTTCAAAACTCACAAAATCTAGTGGCCAACAGACAAGTAAAGCTTCTCAAGGCTTTACCCCTACTCTTTAGGCTCTGTGAGAATAAGGAGGGTTTTCCTATTTGCGTTCATATGATATTTCCTGCCTCAAGAACACTTTCATACATAGATACATTCCTACTAACTGAAAATAGAAATTATTCACTAAAGGCTTGGCAGACCATTGAGCAAATAATCACCTAATGCTAGGAATATAAGTATTATGTGAGATTTGCATCTCATAATAGATTGAATTTGAATTTTATAATGTTCTAACCTTGAATCCACATGCAAGGGGTTGCTGATTTGAGTTATTTAATAAACCTTAAATGAATTAACTAGTGCCTCATTAAACTGGGCAGAATTCAAATAAAAATTAACCCTGATATCAGTGAATGACTCTTACAATTCCTTACATCATAAGACTTCTCAATATTCAAAAAAACACTCCTTATTAGATCCCTAGCACATTATCATAGACCTAAAATCCATTTTCAAACATTTGATTAACTCATTAAGTTAAAGCAAGAAAGTGAATCATACATTCAAATATACCATTAAAGATAAATGAAAGAACCCTTGATAATTTCAGTCGATTTGTCATAACACAAACATGAGAGAAATTGCCTTAAATTTTTTAGATTTATTTCGATATTAGTAATTACATAAAAAATTATACATCTAGTTCATGTACATACCCTACCCTAAATGATTTACTAGCTAAGTCATCTTGAATTCTACACTATATGCACTCAGTGTACACCACCTAGACTTTGGGATTAAAAATTCTAACCTCAACAATGAGCCTTGAGATCTCCTTTATAGAAAAAGAGAGTGACAAGATTCAGGCTCATTGTTATTACATTTCAACAAAATTTCATTTCAAAAATGAAATTTCATCTACATTTCACAATTCCCGACAATTGGATGCAATCATTCAGTAAACAAGGGAATCAAAATAGTTACAACCATTATGACCAAACCACAGTAAAATACCATTAAGGCATTGTCATTGTCATCCATGTCACACCCAAAAAGACACAACACTAGAACAAAAAGAGAGAACCCAACAAACCACATCAACTCCAAGAACCAGAACCAACAACATGACCACAATACAAACGAATGCTTTATGTTTTCACCTCAGGGAGAGGTGAAAACACCACCTTATCTTTGTCAACCCTCTTCTTAACACTAGGAACATAACCAACACACGGTGCCACTATGGCAATTGGGGTTATCGTGAGGACCTCTTCATCAACACCCACCATCTCAGTCAACACAAAAAGGTAACTACGATAGTCTAAGTCACTCTTAGAACTATCACTATCAAAGCTGCCCTAGAGAACCTTGACTAAATTCTAGCTCGGCCATTAATCCCTTACCATGCTCAAAAGACTACTTCTCCTCACAGCCCATGACCTTCGTATGTGCAAATTTACCCCTAAGTCGAGGACTACTCCTAGTAAGGCCTGGGAGGGACTTGGTATCTTCTTCTTTGGATTCACGAACACCTAGAGTAATGCTTTGTTCACATCATCTCATCTCTTCCTAAGACCCCTTCATACCCAGTCTCATAGACCTACGTAATGATGAGCCATAACCAATTTGCTTGCTCATCTCTCACTCGAATTCAAATTCCTCATCGAAGCAACAACCACTTAATACAAAAGTACAAAAGAAATCAAATTCTAGATTGTTATGAAACAAATGGAAAACTAACAGGTATTTATAAAGAAAATTGATTAAATGATCATCAATTCTTCAACTGTTGCACAAAGTGAGCAAATGATTATTCACTGACGTGAATTCCACCATTGCTAGTTTCCAAGCTCATGGAAATTGATGCACTATTCATTAATATTTCTTGGATATAACCCCTCACATGCATGGAAATTAGGTTGATATCCATCGAAGATCTTGTGCCATTAATACATGTTATTTGTAGAGCTCAATTAGCCATCACATGGTTGATTCAATATTTTTAATTAGGGTCATTGATGCACAGGCGATTTGGCATTTTGGATGACTCAAATCGAGTCAAACATCTTTAAAATTTCCACATCCTCATATAACCAGCCCATCGGCCAATAATACATGCCCCGATCAAAATACCCATATGTCACTGTGTGCTACCAAACGAATCCATGTGACATCTATTTGCACACCTCACAATACCTTTAAGACCATTATTTTAATCATGTATGTTTGGCAAGGAATGACCACAATTAATTCTCATTATCGAATAATAGTCATTGATTTGAAAGCCTTTATTAAGGCCGATGGAGAATTCAGACTTGGCCCCATCACCATACATGACAAGTGGAAACATATCGCAGACCTTGCCATGCCTTGGTGATGTCATCAAAAAATCCTGCTAGGTCTATGGGGAACAATCACGATCACATCCACTGAATAGATGGTCCATAAACTTACACATGCCACAACATTATTTATAAAAGGGGACCTACTAGGCAGACAAGTGGTAACCCTTAAGGCATAAACCTTATACCTAAGTCTAACATTATAAAATTTATCACCCGACATTAGGAAAAGTTTGAATTAAGTCCCAACATAAAAAAGACCAACTTGCTAGGTAAGGGGTCCGGTTTATGCATGACATAAAAGGCTTTATTGATGACTTAAGTGACCGAAAACCCAGAGTAATAGGTCAACATGAAAACATAATACAAGGGTTTAAAATATGTGAAAATTTTAATCAAGGGCAATAAAACCCTAAACCCTAAAATTTTGACCCCCAAGCACAAAGGGTAATAACCAAATACAAATTTCCATAGGACCAGCCAAGATTGGTAGAAAAATTAAAACCTCCATCAGTGGCTCCAACTTGGGGACGCATACCCCTGGTGGGTATGGTGAGAGTTCAGATCTCTGGAGAGTAGACCAAATACTGAGTGATATGGGTGTCCTAAAAACTGCTCCATTCATTTCTAAACTTCATTTGGTGGCCCTAGGCCCCCAAAAAAGAAATATCAATATTTACCCCTGTCAAAAAGAAAGCTTTTTGTTGTTTTTAGTAGGTCAAGTCTGCAAACACTGTCATGGATTTCCCACAAACTAGCTTGGTTAGTGACATGTCCCACTATATCACTGTGCTTTCCAATTTCACCATCAATTTTTTCAAACTACAATCTACAATTAGACACTGATTGAAAATCATAACCATTGTGACATTTTACCTTGGCCATCTCATTCTCATGCTCCACTAGGTGCTCACTCACTTGAGCCAAGAAATAGAAGCATTCATAGTCTATTTGATCTTTGACATCACAAAATTTAACATACAAATCAGTTTTCACCTCAAATTCAAAACTCTCATAAGCAACTTGTTGTGTGTCATGCAAATAATATTTGAATATTTCAAAGGTAAAAGATGCATATTTAGGAGAATCCTTATATGGATAACTACAACATGGGCACATTTTTTGACATTTCAGTTCAGGTACAACAAAACATACCTTGGCATCATGGAAACAGGGATTATATGCAACATTAAAATCTAGGGAATGATTAAATGTATTCATCTCAGGTTTGAGAACATATTCCAATGCATTCTTCTCATCATCATTCAACTCAATAGGAAATACCTCAAGAGAAGGTTCAATAAATTCAACATCAACAAGAGAAACATGAAG
Source organism: Sequoiadendron giganteum (assembly GCA_007115665.2). NCBI lineage: Eukaryota > Viridiplantae > Streptophyta > Pinopsida > Cupressales > Cupressaceae > Sequoiadendron > Sequoiadendron giganteum. The sequence goes on along the minus strand of CM021101.1, from coordinate 339,804,130 downwards.
AAACTCATGTGCATTGGTAACCTTATGTGTAGTATCAATGCAACCTAAAGCTTTATTGTCATATGAATCACCCAACCTTTCAATGTTATCACTAGGTAATAATGTTGATTCAAGATCCACATATATGTCACAATGTGTCACTTGATCATTCCAAAATGAATCCAATATTTCATCATCATGCTCTTCATGTATCACAAACATTTCCATATTTTATTCTTACAAAAAATCATGAAGAGAAGGGGCATAAGCACACTCATCAACATCTTCATCACATTCAACATTATGTTCTAAATAAACATACTAATCATACACATATTTGTCTTCAAACTCTACCTCACTCACACAATGAACATGCTCCATTGATAGCCAACTGGGAGTACACTCTAGGTGTTCACCACATGTAATTTGTTCCTTCACTTGTGGACAAGTGACATCATGAGCTTCTTTATCATCACATTCTTCAAGTGAGGAACATGTTTCCCTATCATCCTCAAAAAATAAATCACAATAATCCTCAATGTCATTTTTATCACAAGAAGAAATATTTCTATACAAACCATGTTCAAGATTTTTAGAGTGAAAACTTAAAATTACATTTTCAAGACCATAATCAATGGCTTATAATAAAAAGTTAGTAATGCCACATGGAATATCATTTTTCCTTTCATTATCATTTGAGATATCACAAAAAAATAATTCTCTCATAGCTACTTCATTATCATCCCATGTATCCTTTTCTTCATCATTGTTGCTCAATATATAGGTGTTGTTTGTGAATTGACTACAATGCTCATCTTTTGACATATTATTTTCACTTGTTTGCATTGTCATTTGATTCTTGTCATAAGGAGAACTGATGTCACCCCTCTAATAATTCACATCTTGTGCATAACCATATTTGGCTAATTCTACAATCTCTATCCAATGGGGTATTTGGTCAAAACTATGGGGTTTTAAATCTTTTGGCAATGTACTCAACCGAGATTCATAAATCTCACAAAATAAATCAATGCACACAAATTCCCCCAATCTGAAATCTTTGGGGATTTCTATCAAAGCATCCAAAAACCTCAGAAACAATTTATATGGTGATTCTCCCTCATGTCTCTTCAGTTCACACAATTCTTGCACAAAAGACTTTTGATCATCATTACTAAAATCTTGTTGATATTTAACTTGGGACTCACTATGATCTTCATAATATGAAGATGGAAATTAAATATAATTAGGATCGTTGTCATCTTGACAATCATTTCCAACATATGATTCTTGAATTATATTTACATGAGGTGTGTTAGGATAATCAACAATTGCAGCCAGATACCCTTTCATCATTGAGTATTTCAGATTGTTTTCAATATCCATGGTATTTTGACATGCCTGATGTAATGTTGCAAGCTCCTTATCTCTTAACAAGAAAATCATATTTTTTTCAAATGCTCCAAGATACACAACCAAACACTCAACCTCATTTGGTCTTATATCTTCTAGAATTTCCCTGTTTTCCTTTGCAAATCAAAGATTAAAAACAGGGACCAATTCATCTTTTCTTATTTGGATTTCCATAAAAAAATTCTTCACCACACTTGGATTTACCCTTTCACCAAATTTCTTAACAAAGGCAGTCATAAACTAATTCCATGCAGTTATAGAACATGTCGGTAAATACGCAAACCAATCCCTGACATTATCCTTCAAGGATTGAACAAAAATTTTCATGAAAACATCCTCATGATTCACCTCATAATACCCCATCACATCCATGAATGCTTGCAGATTTTTAGACATTGATTCTGAACTTTGCCCTGTGAATTTGGGAAAATACTTCCTAACATTCTTAGGAATCAAGTTCAGGAAACCTTTAATACCACTGAAAACCAATGGCATATACCTTTCAATAACAAAATCCCTTTGAGGGCTTGACAAAACTCATTTTCCCTGCATACTTTTACATGATGTTTCACAAGAAAACCCTCTTGTATCCATATTCAATCATTATGAACTTCATACATGGTTATCAATTGCATCATTTACTAATTCAACCATGATCCTAGAAAATAGATTAAAAAATTATGCCTTAAAGCTTTCTCAGAGGCATAATTCAAAAGGAAGCATACTTCTCAAATCATTATAGACATTTATACATTAGAAGTATGGAATAACTACTATCATTCCTTGTCTTAATGCAATTTCATCAAATAGGGAACCATTTATCATCTCAAGCCTTGAAAATTTTCTCATAAACCTTTTCAAACAAATTAATGCTTTTTTTGGACTTATAAGAATACCTAGAAACCTTGTAGCAATTATTAACCTTTCTTCCCAATTGCAAATTATGCAAATCTAGAAGTCCTTTTCATAATTCAATTGGTTCTTTAGACAGAGTCACCACCTCCTTTACAGAGGACTAAACCTCAAAGAGACGTGAATTTACTTCAAGTGTAAATTTCATTCTAGTTTTTCTCCCAAACAAAGTCACACTCAAATTATTTGAGGTTGTGCTACAAAAAAACCTTTTCCAAGTCCAAAACCTTTCAAAATCTGAACCAAATGTTCAGATTCACTAGATACATGACTTTTTGATACTACCATATGTGCCTGGGATTCCTTTTTTATTTAAATTTCTTAGAAGTTCTCCCCAGTAGAATCACCAATCTGTTGTTGTTTTTTATAGCTAATCTTTGAGAATCTCTAAGTGCTAGCCAACCTCTATGTTCAAAACTCACAAAATATAGTGGCCAACTGAAAGGTAAAGCTTCTTAGGGCTTTACCCCTACTCTTTAGGCTCTATAAGACCAAGGAGTGTGTTCCTATTTGTTTTCATATGATATTTCCTACATCAAGAACACTTCCATACATAGATACATTCCTACTAAGTGAAAATATACATTATTCACTGAAGGCTTGGTCGACCATTGAGCAAATAATCACCTAATGCTAGGAATACAAGTATTATATGAGATTTGCATCTCAAAATGGATTGAATTTGAAATTTATAATGTTCTTACATTGAATCCACATGAAAGGGGTTGTTGATTTGAGTTACATAATGAACCCTAAATGAATTAACTAGTGCCTCATTAAATTGGGTAGGAGTCAAATAAAATTTAACCCTGATATCAATGAACGAATCTTACATTGACTCACATCATAAGACTTCTCAATATTCAAAACAACACTCCTTATCAGATTCTTAGCACATTATCACAGACCTAAAATCCCTTTTCAAGCATTTGATTAACTCATTAAGTTAAAGCAAGAAAGTGAATTATACATTCAAATATACCATTGAAGATAAATGAAAGAACCCTTGATAATTTCATTCATGATCTCTCATAAATTGCCTTAAAAAATTTAGATTTCTTTCGATATTAGTAATACATAAAACATTTTACGAATATTTCATGTACATACCCTACCCAGAATGATTTACTAGCTAAGTCATCCTAAATTCTATACTATATGCATTTAGTGTACACCACCTAGACTTCAAGGTTCAAAAATCTGACCTCAACAATGAGACTTGAGATCTTCTTTATAGAACAGGAAAGCGACAAGCTTTGGGCTCATTGTTATTACATTTCAATAAAAATTTATTTCAAAAGTGAAATTTCATCTACATTTCACAATTCCCCACAATTGGATGCAATCATTCAGTAAACATGGGAATCAAAATGGTTACAACCATTGTAACCAGTCAGTACCACTAAACCACAACAAAATACCATTAAGGCCTTGTCATCATCATCCATGTCACACCCAAAAATACATAGCACCAAAAACTGCTTTATGAAAAGTACATGAAGGTATATGTGGGGCACATTCTAACGGTCATACCTTAGCCAAGAAACTCTTGTGAATGTGTTATTATTGGCCAACAATGGAAACTAATGCTTATCAATTTGTTAAAAAATGCATGCAGTGTCAAAAACATGTAGACTTGATGCATGCTCTTGCATAGGAATTACAATCTCTTGCTACACTGCAGCCCTTTTTTTAGTGGGGACTCAATCTCATGGGAAAGATCCATCCACCTTCATCCAATGGTCATAAGAGTATTATCATTGCCAAAAAATATTTCATGAAATGGATTGAATTTGTTCCTCTCACTCATATCATTGGAAAATAAATATCCACTTTCATACTAAACTACATAATTTGTCGTTATGGCATTCCTCTATCAATCATCACAGATAATGGTCACTCGTTCAAAAATCAGGATGTCCGTGAACTTCATGATAAATTACATATAAAAAATCATTTCTCCACACCTTACTATCCTCAAGGTAATGGCTAGCCTGAGGCCTCTAAAAAAACCATTCTCAAAATTATTAAAAAGATGGTCAATGAAGCTGATCAAGATTGGCATATTCAACTAAACCCTGCCTTGTGAGCTTACCGCACGAGTATCCATACTCCCACAAGTGCTACCCCCTATGCACTTTTCTTTGGATCTGAATCCATCTTTCCCATCAAGGTTGATTTTCCCTCTTTGCATGTCCCCTTGCATAATCACATCAGTGATGAAGAATATCGAGTTTCTCATTTGCAGGAATTGGAGCTATTAGATGAATGAAGACAAAATGCTTTTAATCATCTTAGAGCATATCAGAAATGAATGTGTTGGATTTATAATCAGAAAGTGAAACCACCTACATTTGAGGTTGGGGATCTTGTCCTTCATGAAAATCCTCACAATCAACAAGACAAAGAAAAGAAGGGTAAATTTGAACCTAACTGGTTGTGTCCATACGTTATCACTATTGTGTATGAATTTGGGGCATACTAGTTATCTACTCCATAAGGTGAATTACTTAGTGATCCCATCAATAGTATGCATATTCACAAGTTTTATACCTAAGTGCTTCAGAGGGTACACACTTTTAAAAAGTCTAGAAAAAATACAAAAAAAAAAGAGAAAATTAACTAAAAAAATACAAAAAAATGGAAAAAGGTCTTGAAAAAAATGCAAAAATAAAAAGTAAATAGAAATCAATTCGTTCAATGCTAAAAACCACTTCGGTGGCACCTTGAGCAAGTACCATGGTGAAAATCGAGAAATCGGTGCCATGTGTAGAGGCTTTGCTCCTCTTCCCTTTAGAGCTCTACTTGATATTTTCATCCCGTTTTCATTTACCCTTGACTTCATAATATCCTTTTCATACTCACCATGGCTTGTGAATTTTTTGATAGTCCCCTCGCTTGCTTGCTCTGCCATGCATACTAGGTTGGTCCTATTCCTCAACATTAACCATGGGTTAGGATATTGAACATATTTTGGTGAAAGAAACTACCATATTTTTTTGTCTGCTCACTTGAGATTTTCCTCTTTCCACGTAAAAACTTAAAAAAATCCAAAAAAAATCATAAAATGTCCTGAAAAAATCCAAAAAAATCATTAAATATCCTGAAAAAAAAGAAAAAATTCAAAAAAATCACATATTCCAAAAATCCCAAAAAAATCAAATATTCCAAAAATCCAAAACAAATGACATAACTTCAAAAATCCCTAAACAGTGACACTTTCAGATTTCCACACAACTTTGAACTTCAACAAAATCAAACCATGATAGGACTGACAATCAAGCAAATGTTATCACAAATGTTATGACTACCTATCAATCCCTCTTTCAAATCCAACCAAATGCATAAACTGTAAGAAAATTTCATTCTACATTGAAGCATGATGCATGTTTGTTTGTTTATCTTTGATCATTTAATGATTTTATCTTTGGTGGCATGTCTTTTAGCTTCTCCTGGATGTCTAGTACTAGAGAGGCGATGATGGGGCATGTTCACTTGTTTGATGTATGTGGATTATTTCCCATTCACAGGATGACTCATCTTAAGACATGGTTATCTAAAACCATTGAGGACCTATGAGTCTAGTGTGGATGAGAGAATTCCTTGTCTGATAGTGTCTTCTATGCAATAAGTATTCAGGTCATCTAAGGTCTTTATACCTAGATGCTTATACTTTCCTACTAAATGAAAACATAAATAATATTCAGGTCATCTATATGTTGATGTTATCTAGATGCTTATACTAATTTGTGACATAATAAGCTCAATTATTATATAAGCACTTAAAAGGAACAAGAGGCTTCATCACCTTCATTTTCTTCCATCTTGCATTTCATTTTCTTCATCTTTCTTGTCATAGAGAAATCAATCAATTTCTTTATCTAATTGATATATGTCTCTTGAATGAAATCTCAAATCAATCAACTTGCTTCTTGAAATATCATGTCCCCTTAATCAATCAATCAATCATTCTATCAATTTGTCTTGAACTTGCATCAATCTCAATTAGCTTCATCAACTCATCAATCTAGCTATACTTATCATTTCCATCAATTATTTAGTTATGCCTATCAATTGTGCATCTCCATCAAATGTACATCACTGCTTTATCACTTGTGCAATATCAAGTATCTAATCATTTTCTTGACATCTATCGAGAGATTAATATTCTGACAATTTATTCGATCAATCTCTCGATGGGGCATATCATTCTTATCATAATCCTTACCAAGATATTTTTGGGGCATGTATCAGTTGATCAATTTTTTTTTGAAAAAACATGACAAGCTGCATTGTCTCAAAGAGGGGAAAAATGTACACTCAAATTTTTCCTCATAATCATCACAATATTCTTTTATTCATTAAATCGATATCATTTACTTAATAAATTCATACTTTCTTCTATTCATGCATTTCATCAAATCATTAAACCATCTCATGCTTGTTCATATCTGTTTGCATAAACATTCATATCCGTCTCATGGTCATTCACTAACCATTTTCATAAATGATCATTCCCGTTCATTTTTGTTCATGATCCATTTCATAAACATTCATGTTTGTTTGCATTATCGTTCATGTCCGTTTCCATAATAAAGTATAATCGTTTGCTATCATCCATATCATTTTTATAATCAATTTGAATGGCCATCAACTATCATTTTATAATCAACTAATTATCATTTAATCATTTTGTTTGTATAAATCTTTCACTTCATATTGCATTTCATTAAATCATTAAAATATTAAATAATTATCCAATCATTATCATTCATAATGCATTTTTGCATAAATCATGAGAATTTGTATATCATTCACATCCATTCATGACATAAATCATTCTTGGAAATCATCTGCATTACATAAACATTTGCATCAACATGTTCATATTTCACTAAATAATTAAATCATAATAATCTATATTCCATTAATCCATATTTAATCATCTTCATTCACATTTAAATCCATTTAATCATTTTATTTAATCTCATTAATCATAAACCTTCCACCATGCATTTGTCTCCCCTCTTTATCATTTGAATTCAAATGCATTTTACTTAATCAAGTAATGCGGGATAAATTGGCATTATTTAGCTCACATCTTGAATCCCACATTTCCTTCTCAAAATCTCTCCATCCCCAAAGATGCCTATTTAAATGGGATTTCCCTCTCATTTGGTCACATGAATTTTGCATATACATATATCTTAACATCTTTGCATTAATCCACTCACCAACTACCTCTTGATGCACCTACGCTTGCCAAATCTGAGAGAAAAAGTACATGAACAAGACCTTGGTGTTAGAATGCCAATGGACTCTGTTTTCTTTTAAAAGCATCTTTGTTGTTTCTATAGTTTAGAAGTGTGCATTTTTAGTTTTTTCTTTTAATTAGAATGGTTCTAGGGTATGTGCAAGATCATGATGGGCCAAAAAGTGGTGATATGTAAGTGATATGATGGCCCATGTGGCTGACAAATTTTTTTTACCCAAAATTGATGAAACGAAAAGGGTTTTTAAAGGAGATTCTCATCTTTCCACCAATATAAATTATGCTTTACTTTGAATTTAATAAATAAATATTATTGATTTTCTATTTGAATTACGACTAAAGTCTTGATTGATAGGCTGATTGAAAAACATCTATAGCTTTCAAATGGTATCACATGCATCACATTCTATGCTTTACATATTATAATATTAAACCAAAAAAAAATGAATTTCATCAAGTTTTGACTAAGTTAAGGTAGTTAAACATACGAGTTTTTTATATTTTTTTAAAGTTGTAATAAAAAATTCATAATTAATTATTTTCTTGAAAAAAATTATAAAAAAATATGCATCACATCTAGACATGAGTCCTCTACTTACATCTAAAATCTTATTAAAAAATATTATCATTTTATTGTGGTTAGGGTGGTCAGACAGACACCTACTTCTTATTTTTTCCTTGAAATTTAAGTACTACTGCATTGAAATTTCAAATTTTCACCAAATAGATTTTTATTTTTTTAAATAAACCTAGTATTTTAGAAACTACATTTAATTTTCTATAGATTCTATTCTTACATATTTTTTAAATAATATAGATACTTTATTCAAATTTTTACGTCAAGTTGCCTAAATCTGATTTTCTGAATTTTCATCGTCACTTAAGGGCCTATTTTTCCATGATGATCCTGCACATACCCTCTATTGATGTGGGAATGAAATGGTGATTCTTGTTCATAGAAACATGCATTTTATGGCTCTTATAAATGGTGAACCCGATGTTATCCTATTTTGTCTATTACTTCATAGAAGTCTTGATAGTCATATTTTCTCTAAAGTTTTTAATACATGTTGATGACAATTGTATAAGAGTTTTCATTTCTGAAGTATCTTTTAGATATGTTGTAATAGCACATTCACTGGTTACATGTCGCTTCTGCCTTAAAAGAGGATTATAAATGAAAATGCATGTCGCTTTTTCCTAAGTAACTTTCAATAAATAATCTTTTTGTGTAACTTGAATTACATGCAACAAATATTTTTAAGATTCCAAGCTTTTGCAACAAGCATACCACAATAAAATCTCTATCAAAATAGATTATCCCCACTCTTTGACGTTAGGAATTATCTCACATAATATTTTGAATTTTGAGCCAATAAATAATTGATTAAATTTAGGTAGCGAGATTTTTTTTTAAAAGTTTCCTTGAATTTTAGTTTCTTGTTTGATTTCTTCTGGAGTAGAGGCATTTCTTATGTCTTTGGCAGTGTTTTATAGCTATGGGTGAATATGATATGCTGATCTTTATGATATGTGCTTTAGATATGATAATATTTATGCCTCTGACAATGTTTTCCTCATTATCTTGCCACACCAAATACCAAAGATCCTCTTATAATCTACAATCATATGCCTTTGTTCATTAACAACAATGCCAACAGAAGGGAGGAATTTTTATAGGAATGAGAAAAAAAGACATGCATATTCTTCCATTATTTTTAGTTTAGAATTAAATTTTTAGTTTAAGTGTTTTTTAATTAGAGTCCGTTCTCTCTACCCGGTTTTAGTTTAGAATGAGATTTTTTAGTTTTTAGTTTTAAAAATCAGATTTTTTTAGTTTTTAATTTTTAAAATTAAATTTTTAGTTTTTTAGTTTCATATTTTTTTAGTTTTTAATTTTTAAAATTAGATTTTTAGTTTTTATTTTTAAATCAGATTTGTTTTCAGAGAATTGTGCATTTTATGGCTCTTACAATATCATTTGGATATTTTAATAGATTACATATTTGGAAACTAGATTCAAAATTCAAAATTTCATATTACTGACTTTTTTTAAGATTCATTGTGTAAGTGCCTCAAATTTTCAATCCAAGTGTGACAAATTCTGAAAAATAACAAAAACACTTCCACTTTTTGAGCTTTTTGTGGACCCAAATTTTTGCATCTGCCCCAACCATATTTGAATTAAAATCCATTAAGAAACCTATGTCTACATAATTAATAAAAAATAAAGTGCATCTACATAATGTAATAGTTAAAGACACATAATGTAACAAATAGGCAATGGGATTGAAAAAGGAAAATATAGCATACTATGATTGTACATCATTATTATAGAAAACTAATTTTTTTATCACATTACAAACTCATAATTTGCTATTGTATGTCATTTTCGTCATTATTGTTGGCATAACGACTATATTGACAATGAGATCCCTCTCCACCACTAGTATGTGATTTTGGTGTGACAAAAAAATGCAACATGGTATCAGAGCGCAGGTCATTGGTTTGAGTCCCTCGAGCCTTCGACCCTTCATCCACGTAAGCTCTGCTTATCGATGTGGTACGAGTCCCACATGGTACGTGGTTGTATCCGGATCTATCGCGTGGGGGGTGTTGGCATAGTGGCTATATTGATGATGAGATCCCTCTCCACCACTAGTACATGCTTTTGGTGTGACAGAAAAATCCAACAATTATCTCCTAATTCATTAATTTTAATTAGATAATTTCATATTATTTGATTAAATTCATTATTTCCCTCTATTAATTGAATAATTTATATTATTTGATTAATTGATTAAAATTCATCAAATTTCCCTCCTTTCACATTAATTAATTAATTTTGAATTATTTAATTAAATTCAAATTTCTATCTCTCCACATTATTGAATAATTTCAATAATTTAACTAAATACTAATTTTTTATCCCCATAATAATTAAATAATTTCAATTATTTAATTAAATCCTAATTTCCTCTCACCTCACAATTAAATAATTTATTAATTATTTAATTAACTAATTTTCCTCCAACTTTCACATGGAATATTCCATTTTCAAAAAGAGAATATTCATTTTTCAAAATATCTTCCCTCCAAAACATCTCAAACTATTTCCCTTGAAATGAGGAGATATTTTTTAGTTAATTGAAGCTCATTCAATTTCATCTATTAATCTCTTGATCTAATATCATCCATTGATCTTCATCCTCTAACCTCCACCATCGATCAAATCTCCTAGAAATATATAAAACAAGCCTCCTCTTCATAAAATTTATTCACAACTCTCATAAGAAATTGATAATATTTTGAGAGAATTTCTTAATTATGTTTTTAGCATTTGAGCATCATTTGTGAGTCAAGATCTTCATTGACAAGCTTTTGCAACATGGGTTATTGTTGCAAATTGTTATCATTGATGTCAAGAGAGAAAAATTTGTCATTGATGTCAAAGCTCTAGATTATAAAAGATTATTTATTGTTCATATATGATCATGTATGCTTATGGCCTAGGAGTATTTCTACACTCCTCAATGGTGTTTCAATCTTCTCTAGACTACATCCAAGTTAGGGTTTTATGCTTTGCTAGGTTTTTTTTTCCTAATTCTCCAAAACCCTAAGTGTTTTGTTCGGGCATGCACTTTAGCTTCTAATTCATCATTAACTTTCCACAAATGGTTTTTGGTCACTTGAGTTACATCTTGTGCCCCAAGAAATTGTTTCTTTACTAGCCTTGCTTATTGCTTGCCTCAGTTTTAAAATATCCTCCTATGTCTAAATTTAATACTTTAGCAAAGAAGTGGATGAAATTAGTGGGATAGGTGTTGTAATTCCACTCACCCACTTTTTGGCCTCATTCCTTGTCATGTGATTGCATATAATGGTGACAAGTGATAATCTTTTGTGATCCCGCAGAAAGAGAGAAGAAAGCAAGAAAGTTATGTGAAAGCATGTGTAGGTGACACATATAAAAGGTGGGCCATGAAGGAAAGTGTGTTGTGTGGATATGATATGTGTTGTATGTATTCTTATCCACAAAGGTTATTGAGGGTCCAATTTCATGTTGTGTGGTATTGCGAGAGGTTGCAATGTGGCAAGTTTTTGCATGCCTACAAGAAAAAAGAAAAGGCAATACAATATTGAGCAATTTTTTGGGAGGGTAACGCATGGTAGTGTTCCACGTGATCACAAGTAAAAAGAAAAGATGAGGAAAATTTGTGTGGTGCAGTGGAAGGTTGAGAATTTTCCAATTTGACTTGTCAATGTTAGATCAGATGATTACCACACATGTATATAGAAGAGAGGGAAAGATGTGTGGGGTCTCAAAATTTTGACATGTATTAGTGTCTCGCTAGTTCATGGGGAGGAAAGAGAAATAATGTCTTGTGGTGCCTCAAATTTTTTATGCATGGTTGTATCTTTTTCGCAAAAATAAAGGGAAAGATGAGAGAGAAAACTCTAGTGTCTCAGAATGTTGGAATGTGGCAGTATTCCACTTGTTCACAAGAAGAAAGGGAAGAGGAGAGAGAAAACTATGGCGGCTCAAAATTTTGACACATGGCCATGTTTTATTTGTTTGTGATAAGAAAAGAAAATATGAGAGGAAGTATTGTGAGGGCATGGAATGTTGACATGTGTCCAAGAATTTTCAATGATAGCTCTACATATTAGTAGAATATTGATACATTTTCATGGTGAAATTTTTTGAATGACTTTTCAACATGGTATTTGTATTCCTATTGGACAAAAAATATTCTTCTGTTAGTGGTATCTTGATTTGAATGTGCATTCTCGATTTTCTAGTTAAGAATGAAGATTAATGAGTCAAATTCAAATGTGTGAAATGACTAGTCCTTGGTTTAAAATTTTCTCTACACAAGATGACAAGGTAGTGATTCAAAAAAAATATACAAGATGAAATATACTACACCAAATGTGTTAATTTTTGGTTTGGGCCAACATTTAAATATACTCTATCAACCTAGGCAGGTATAAAGGATTTTTTTTCAATTTGATTAAAGTACGCATAATAGTACCGCTTAGGGTCTACCTATAACTCTATGATCTGTCCAAGCAATTCAAGTTCAATATTTCATGATTGAGGATTTTTTTGTGATGCAAAGAAGAGAATGTATGTGAGGTTGTCAAATTGACAAAGAATAATTGTAATATCTCTTTACAAGCTTCATGAAAGTAATCTACTTGTAAATTTCTCTGTGATCATTTGTAGTGTTCCCCATGGTTGGTTCCATAGGTTATATGAGGTTAGTGCCTATTTTTTAATGAGTTGATTATCTTGTTGTAAGGTTGGTGCCTCTCCAATAAGTTGGTTCTTATCAATGTGTCTTGGGGATTGGTGTCTCTAGTAGGTTGATGCTTTCATATCTAATATAATATTTGAATTTCTTTGTGAGGCTAGATTTGGATAGTGTTACTTGTAAAAGGGACCCCTACTTCCCATCATGTAGCTTCCTTTTCTTTCCGCCTAATTCCATACATAAATTTATGTTTGGGAGGCCTTTTGTTGTTTTCCTCAAACTCAAGCGGGGTTTTCATTTGTTCATCGAACCTCTCATTCTACCACTTGTGTTGTTTATTTCTCAAACCTAGGTGGTATTTTCTTACCATTTTTGAACTTGTCATTTTTTGGGGTGGGTGTACAAATATTAATAACCCGATTGGTGAGTCATCATATGTTAGAACCAAAGAAACTTCACCCACAATTCATACCTTAGGTGATATTCTTTAGGATGTCTCAAACCTAGACATTTTTTTATCAAGTTGTGTGAACCACCCATTTTTCCACCGAGAATGTTTGCAGTGATTAATGCAATAAAAAAAGGCCTTTTTCATTTTACTAGTACATTATATAGAAAAGAAACCACCATTTTCAAGAATGATACAAATAAGAAACCAATGAAATCATGCATACAAAGACACAGTGATATCAAAAGAGATATTTTATTTATATATAAACATTACGTCGACACTAGAAAAAATTGTTTGGTTTGAGTACAAAATTTATTTCATGGAAAAAAGGAAAAAAAGGGTATGTATTCTTAGGTACATAGAGAAAAAATAAATATTTGAATGCCCTCAGTAATAGCCTATAGGCATTTGAATTGAGCTAGCGAAAATAGATTCTCATGCAATTGGATAAATTGTGCAAAAAGTACCATATCATTTCTTACCACTCCTATGCTTAGAAGAGCCACGACCTCCTCTAAATTCTCATCCTAAAGAGCTGACACAAAGTAGATGGTGTCAAATATCAATCCATTTCAAGGATATTTATTAAGCCCATTGATTTCCACCTTAACACGCTGATGAAACTCAAGCTTTACTAAGAGCTCCAATACTCTCATGCCCCAGTCACAATGGCCAGAATTCTTGATGACTGTATAAATAAAGCACTCCAACATAGTTGTGTTGTGTACATGAGCCTGGCTCAAGAATGGCTCACCAAGGATGCTACAGAACACTGCCTCCTCCATTTCACTCTGCACTATGAATATTTCTTTTAGTTGGTATGAGGTGTGCCTAAATAGTGGATTTCACTTGATCTCCTCCAAAATAGTGTAGTCATTAGTGGAATTACCATGACTTTGATAACTCGCCATACTAGATGCACCTAATTGTGGAAGAAAGGTGATGCTAGTTGAATTTATAGAGTTTTGGCTAGACATGGGTGCATTCTCCTAATCTTGATAAGATGTTAATTTGATTCACATTTATTGTTGGCTTGCATTTCTCTAAATTACAATTCCCATCAGGTAGCACACATGTGCCACTACTTGATATCCCTATGTGTTGTATTGATAGCTAGTTGTATGATTGGTCCTTTGGAAATTGTGGGTGGGATCATGATTAGTTTTCTTTGATGATATTTATTCCTCTGATAAATTAAAATTATTCCAACTAATTCCCCAAACAAATTTTAGGAACAAAAGAGGTTTCCGGTTTAGTAACAACTTTGGCATCCATCCAGTGGCATTAGCTATGTTATAAATTTGAAATTGTAAGCCATGGAATGGGATCCTTTGTTTTTTTGGATACACTTGGGGGTGTTATCAAGAAGGAATAAGAATTTATTGCAGACTGTAATAATTTATAATATGTGTGATGAATTTAATGATTTTGGTATGCTGATCTAGGAATTATGTGTACGATGTAGTTGTATCTTCTTTGAAAGATAAGTTGTATGTCTTCATTTATTATAGTTTGATTTATCTCTTGAGTGGGATGATCATAAATTTTCAATCTTTTCATTGATGGTTTGTGGTTTTAGTTTATGTCATCCATGCTAGCCCCATATGTATGGACTAGCATATTTCACATTTCCTATTTTCTGGTTAAAATCATAGACTTTGCATTAGAATAGGAATATTCATTGAAAATCTCATGAGGGAGTTGTACCTCGACAAAATTCAAATGAAAGTTAGAAATGCAATTGTGATATTTTCGGAGTTGTTAGTTGATTTCATTTGGTGCTAAATCTAGGCATGGAGTCATAATTTAAGTATATTTTTCAAGAGACATTCCATTCACTAATAGATTTTTGGCAACTCCTTTGGGGATGCCAAGATATCTTGAATTGATTAAAATTTGACATTCCAGTCACATAATGCGACAATATGGTACTTCCTCACCATAATGTATTCCCTATTTTGTAGCTAGATTTAGATTGGGTCAAAGTTGAACAAGAAGATATCATATCCCAATTAAATACAATTGCTTGAAGATATAGGAGGAACATGATAAACTATATCTAGGAAAATATCATCTTGGAAGAAGAAGAAGAGTTGGCCCAATTCCCACCTACACCTGTGATTGAACATCCTCCAAGGTTTATTTTTGAATACTACAGCGATGCTCCTCATCATCGTGATCTTCAACCTAATTGGCCATTACATCAACCAATGGATCCACCCACATCTCAGCTTCAGATTCCACCTCTGACTCGTCTACCACAATAATTTTCTCTTCTTAACCTTTCTCCTATGTGAGTTGGAAAAAAATTTTATGGCTTCAAATATCTAGTGCAATCAAGTTGGACCTGTCACAATATCATGTCCTACCTCAAGGTTCCTGAAAAAAGTTCCCTAAATTTTTCGGTCAAAATGAACAAGATCCTAAGGAACATATTTCGGCTATAACGGCTGTAACTATAATTCTAGGAATTCAAGAAGAAGATATTTTGTAAGAATTTTATTAACATTATGATAAAAAAAAGTGGTAGAATGGTACAGGGGACTTGAAAAGTGAAGCATTATTGGATGACATGTTCTCAAAACAAAATTTCTCCAACGCTATGGAATTCCAATAAATATTGCAGCTATCCTACATCTTTTCTTTCAGATTGTTAAAAATAGAACTGAAACGATGAGGAATTTCATTTACCGATTCAATTGGTTTCTTCAAAATATTCTTGCTCAATAAAGACCTACTCCAAAGATCTAGTATCATATATTCTATTTCTTTGTTGGAACCAAACATACAATTAATCCACAAAAGAGACAAAGTGCATAAGATCAAGCAAGCTCAACTAGAAGCAGTGAAGGCTGAGGATGATTTTATCATCGTGGGTAAATGGAAATTAGACTCAAAGGTGAAGCCTGAAGCCAATTGTAAAACCTCTCCTAAGTTCCTTTTTGGAAGTCACAAAGAGGTAGAGTTGTCTCACTTGACTGCCAAAAACATTAATTTAACATTTTTTTGATAACATGTAGCTGTCTAGTGAGGGATAGGATCAACATTATAGTGATCTGAGTTTCAATTTATATACCTCTTTTTAAGATGAAAGTGATTGTAGTTCATCTAGTGATGATGAAGATGATGAGCTATGAGAAAAGTCATCATTTGTTTCACCCCCTCCTTTTGATAGGCTTTCCCCCTCTTAGACTAATTAGATTAATTTGGCATCAACTTCTCTTCTTACTCCAGAATATGGAATTTTGTTTTTTGAACAAGTGGATAATAAGGACATATGTTCAAATTTGGAAGGAAATAGTGATTCTAGGAATGATGATTTTAGGAAGAAATAAAATTGGTTGACTCATTCTAACCCTCTTTTTAGTTTTGATGAATTTGAAATATGTGATAACCTTCTTTTCACAAATCTATTTGCCAATCAATTCATGTGTGGAAATGAATGTCATTTGCTAAAGTCTAGGATCGATCACAAGAAAAGAAAGGATTGGGAAAACACTAGCCTCTTGATAGAGGAAAATGAAATTGACTCCCAATAGGAAGTAAAAAACAAACCAGTCCTTGCTTTGCACCAGTCTACAAAAATAATTGCCCTCTATGAAAGTGGTTAGACTGAAAGATGACATGATGCGGTCAAGGAGAATATTGTTTCCTGTGGTAATTTTTCAGGAACTTGGGAAAATTTTGGGGAAGGTAAGGTCAAAGAAAAATTTGGGGCTCATAATGCTATATCAGAATTAGATATGCTTGAATTGATATTTTTTGATCATGAGAGTTGGTTAGCGAAGAATGATTTAGCACTGAAAAATGGTAGCAAGAGGAATTTTTTGATGAAAACTGGCTTTTTGGGAGACCGTTGGACTATGGTTACATCCTCGTCTCCATTAACACTAGGATGTCGAGGCAGGAAGGTGGGCCTTTTCAGAAAAAGATTATTTTTCTCCTAGTCGGTTAATGAGTTTGTGTGAGCATGCTCTTCCTTTTCTTTCTTTGGTAGGTTAGTCCTACCTTGTAAATAATGAAATTTTGATGTGTTCATTTTTTGGATTTTTGTTTGGTATCCTTCTTACTGACTTCGTGACCAACGGAGAGGACTGTTCCTGCATGTCGGGTTCTCTACGTCCTTTGTAGTCATTGTCCCCAGTCAGAGCCACTATTACATGTAAAAGGGACCCCTACTTCCACTCTTGTAGCTTCCTTTTATTTTCACCTAAGTCCATACTTAAAGTTATATTCAGGCTGCCTTTTCTTGTTTTTCTTGAACTTAGGCGGGGTTTTCATTTGTTCGTTGAACCTTTCATTCTACCGCTTGTGTTGTTTGTTTCTCAAAACTAGGAGGTGTTTACTTACCATTTTTTAACTTGTATTTTTTTGCAGTGGGTGTACAAATATTAATAAATTGATTAGTGAGTCATCATATGTCAGAACCAGAGAAAATTCACCCACAATTCATACCTTAGGTGGTATTCTTTAGGCTATCTCAAACCTAGGCGGTGTTTTATCAAGTTGTGTGAACCAACCATTTTGCCACCTAGAAGGTTTGCAGTGATTAATGTAATAACATAAACCCTTTTCATTTTACTAGTGCACTATACAAAAAAGAAACTAGAATTTAAAGCATGATATGAATAGGAAACCAATGAAGTCATGCATGGAAAGACATAGTGATATCAAAAGAGATATTTTCTTTATATATAAGCATTGCATCGACACTACAAAAATTTAGTTCATGGAAAAATGACAAAAAGGGTATTTCTTATTGGGTACACAGAGCAAACAACAAGACATGAATTCCCTCAGTAACAGCTTGCAAGCGTTCGACTTGAGCTGGTGATAGTAGATTCTCGTACGATTGGATAAATTGTGCAAAAAGTCCCATATCATTTCTTACCACTCTTGTGTGCAAAAGGTTCATGGCCTCCTCTAAAGTCTCATCTTGAGGAGTCAACACAATGTAGATGGCATCAAATATCAATCCATTTCAAAGATAGTGGTTGAGCCTATTGATTTCCTCCTTAACACGATGATGAAACTCAGGCTTTACTAAGCACTCCAATGCTCTCATGCTCCAGTCATGATGGTAAAAAGTATTGATGACTATATAAATAAAGTGCTCTAGCATAGTTGTGTTGTGCACATGAGCCTAGATTAGGAATGCCTCACCAAGGATGCTACAGAGCACTTCCTCCTCTACTTTTCCTTGCACTATGAAGATTTATTTTAGTTGGTTTGAGGTGTGCCTAAATAGTGGATTTCACTTGATCTCCTCCAGAATAATGTAGTCACTGGCGGAATTACCATCACTTTGAGAAATCGCCATATTGGATGCAACTGATTGTGGAAGAAAGGTGACACTGGTTGAATTTATAGATTTTTGTCTAGACATGGGTGCATTCTCCTAAAATCGATAAGATGTTAATTTGATTCCCATTTATGGCTAGCTTGTGTTTCTCTAAATTACAATTTCCCATCAGGTAGCACACACATGCCACCGCTTGATATCCCTATGTGTTGCATTGATAGTTGGTTGTATGATTGGTCCTTTGGCAACTGTGGGTAGGATCATGATCAATTTTCTTTGCCGATATTTATTCATCAGCTAAATTCAAATTATTTTGAATAATTCCCCAAATAAATGTTGGGAAGATAAGAAGTTGTTGGTTTAGTAACGTATTTGGCATTTATCCAGTGGCATTAGCTATGTTATAAATTTAAAATTGTAAGGGACGGAAGGGGACCTTTTCTTTTTTTGGATACACTTGGGGGTGTTATCGAGAAGGAATGAGCATTTATTGAAAACTATAATGATTTATAATTTGTGTTTTATGAATTTAAAGATTTTGGTATGCTAATATAGGAATTATGCATACTCTGTAGTTGAAAGAGAAGTTGTATGTCTTCATTTATTACCATTTGATTTATCTCTTGAGTGGGATGATCATAATTTTTCAATATTTGCATTGATGGTTTATGGTTTTGGTTTATGTCATTCATGCTAGCCCCATATTTATGGACTAGCAATCATCACCTTTCCTACTTTCTAGTTTTAAACATACCCTTTGCATTAGAATAGGACAATTCATTGAAAATATAATGAGGGAGTTATACCTTGACAAAATTCAGAGAAAATTCACAAATTCAATTGTGCTTTTCGGAGCTGTTAGCAAATTTCATTAGGTGCTAAATCTGGGCCTAGAGACATATTTTAAGTATATTTGTCAAGATCCATTCCATTCACTAACAAATACTAAATCAAAGAAGCTAAAGTATCACCATAATTTTTCCCTTTAGTGTTTCTACATAAATATGGTGTTGTCATGTGAGGTTGTGTTCATTGTTGCTTCTAGTTTCATTGATGATGCTTTGATGTTCATTGGTGCATTGATTAAATTTAAAATTTAAGGATATAATGATTCATCCCCCTCTCAGTATATTTGTGTTCAACAATTTGTATTAGAGCTAAGTTCCTTGGAGCAGCCTAATAACTAAAGATATATCTTGGAATTGAACACATGGGAGGTCATGATGGATCACACTAAAATAAGGAACCATAGTTTGATAGCACAAATTACACCTTCTAGAATATAATGATGAAATAATATATAAAATAATTAGGGTTTGATGTTTAAAAATCTATTATGAAAGGTTATACAATGCTAAAGCTAAGAATTCTATTTTGAGTGGACTAACAAATTCTAAAATTTTCAAAGTAATGCATTACAAGTCTATTAACAATATTTGGAAAAATCTTCATAGCATCTATGAAGGTGATGATAAGGTCAAGAAATCCAAACTACAAACTCACAGAAGCATGTTTGAAGATCTGAAGATGAAAGAAGAGAAGAATATTTTTTATTAATTACTCTGAAGTGGATGAAACTATTAGTTCTATCAGAGGACTTGGTGAAGAATTGAAAGAATAAGTAATTGTCAAGAAGGCACTTAGATCTCTTTCCTCAAGGTATGATGCAAAATTCTTTGCTATTGAAAAATTCAAAGATTTGAATTTTTCTATGGATAATTATAATTGTAAGTTACCTTTCAAATGTTTCAATTGTGATAAGTAGGTCATTTTACCTCTAAGTGTCCTTTTGGGGAAAATCAAAGTAATGATCAGTACAAAAATCAAAGGAAGAACTTTCAAAATCACAAGAAGAGCCTCTATTCAAAAGAGGACAATAACTCATCCAAGGAAATTGATCAATTTGATTTTGAAGAAGAAAAATAAACTGTATTCATGGACATGGAAGTTATAGAAGATGAAGAAAATCATGAAGGAGATGATGAAGACATACCTGATCTTGATGAAGAATAATGTGAAGTAGATCTAGAGGGAGAAGTAACATCTATATTATTTACTCTAAGAGTCTAAAGGAAAGAAAATAAAAAGCTAAAGGGGGAGCTTGAAGAATTTGAAGAGATGATCATTGATCTAAAAATTCAGATAGAAGAGACAAACAAGATAGAAGATGTCTTGTCAAAACAACTAAAAGAAAAAGAGATCAACTGTGAAAGGCTTGAAATAGAAATTGTCTCTTTGAGAAAAAATTCTGAAAAAGATGTGTTAATTGAGAAAAAAATGAAGTATGAAAAAATAACTAAAATAATAGATGAGATCCTAAGCCACCAAAGGTCAACTTTCATCAAGACTAGTGTTGGGTTTGGCGAAGGTTATAATATAATTACAAAGAAATCTAAGGAGAATGCCTTTGGTAGTTCAAGGTTTGATCAACAAAAGGAGACTATATAGGAAAATGGCTTTACCAAATCCAACCACTAGAAGAGATGTTTCAAAGGTCCATGTCCTACAAGGAAATCCTTCACAACTAGGTCAAACTACTCTTTCTTTAGTTACTATTTTACTTGCAATCATTTTGGTCATAAGGCAATAGATTGTAGGAGATATCCTATGAAAAGAAATAACTATGTGAGAAAGAGTGTCTTTACACCTTTAGTTGATTTTAATGTCATATGTTACAAGTGTAACAATTTTTAGCACAAAGAAAAGTTTTGTAGAAGTGACTTCCAAAAGCCTCCTAAATAGGAAAATAAAGAGAATGTGGATATTTCTACCAGTTAGAAGGAAGAACCTAAAATTAAATGGAAAATAAAGAATGAAAATCAAAATATTGAAAAATCATTGATTTCTCAAATTGCATTTCATGCTCAAGAAAATCTATGGGTAATTGATAGTGGGTTCTCTAGTCACATGAATAGAGATAAAATTAAGTTCACTAGCTTCAAAAAGTCGAATGGTGGCTTTGCTAAATTTGGGAATAATACTAATAACAAGATTTCTGGAAAAGGGTCTCTAAGAATTGATGGAAAATTTAGGAAAAATGATCTTTATGTTCAATGGATAAGAAAAAAATCTTTTGAGTATAAGTTAGATGTGTGACAAGGGGTACAATATCACATTCCATCCTTAAGGATGTGAAATCATGAAAAATGGAAAAAATGTCACAGAAGTATGTAGGTGAAAAGGAAATTTGCATAATCTTACTAAAGTCAAAGGAAAAAGAAGAGAAATTTTTTGGGAGGGTAACGCATGGTAGTGTTCCACGTGATCACAAGTAAAAAGAAAAGATGAGGAAAATTTGTGTGGTGCAGTGGAAGGTTTAGAAATTTCCAATTTGACTTGTCAATGTTAGATCAGATGATTACCACACGTGTATATAGAAGAGAGGAAAAGATGTGTGGGGTCTCAAAATTTTGACATGTATTAGTGTCTCGCTAGTTCATGGGGAGGAAAGAGAAATAATTTCTTGTGGTGCCTCAAATTTTTTATGCATGGTTGTATCTTTTTTGCAAAAATAAAGGGAAAGAGGAGAGAGAAAACTCTAGTGTCTCAGAATGTTGGAATGTGGCAGTATTCCACTTGTTCACAAGAAGAAAGGGAAGAGGAGAGAGAAAACTATGGCGGCTCAAAATTTTGACACATGGCCATGTTTTATTTGTTTGTGATAAGAAAAGAAAATATGAGAGGAAGTATTGTGAGGGCATGGAATGTTGACATGTGTCCAAGAATTTTCAATGATAGCTCTACATATTAGTAGAATATTGATACATTTTCATGGTGAAATTTTTTGAATGACTTTTCAACATGGTATTTGTATTCCTTTTGGACAAAATAAATTCTTCTGTTAGTGGTATCTTGATTTGAATGTGCATTCTCGATTTTCTAGTTAAGAATGAAGATTAATGAGTCAAATTCAAATGTGTGAAATGACTAGTCCTTGGTTTAAAATTTTCTCTACACAAGATGACAAGGTGGTGATTCAAAAAAAAATACAAGATGAAATATACTACACCAAATGTGTTAATTTTTGTTTTGGGCCAACATTTAAATATACTCTATCAACCTAGGCAGGTATAAAGGATTTTTTTCAATTTGATTAAAGTACGCATAATAGTACCACTTAGGGTCTACCTATAACTCTATGATCTGTCCAAGCAATTCAAGTTCAATATTTCATGATTGAGGATTTTTTTGTGATGCAAAGAAGAGAATGTATGTGAGGTTGTCAAATTGACAAAGAAGAAATGCAATATCTCTTTACAAGCTTCATGAAAGTAATCTACTTGTAAATTTCTCTGTGATCATTTGTAGTGTTCCCCATGGTTGGTTCCATAGGTTATATGAGGTTGGTGCCTATTTTTTAATGAGTTGATTATCTGGTTGTAAGGTTGGTGCCTCTCCAATAAGTTGGTTCTTATCAATGTGTCTTGGGGATTGGTGTCTCTAGTAGGTTGATGCTTTCATATCTAATATAATATTTGAATTTCTTTGCGAGGCTAGATTTGGATAGTGTTACTTGTAAAAGGGACCCCTACTTCCCATCATGTAGCTTCCTTTTCTTTCTGCCTAATTCCATACATAAATTTATGTTTGGGAGGCCTTTTGTTGTTTTCCTCAAACTCAAGCAGGGTTTTCATTTGTTCATCGAACCTCTCATTCTACCACTTGTGTTGTTTATTTCTCAAACCTAGGTGGTGTTTTCTTACCATTTTTGAACTTGTCATTTTTTTGGGTGGGTGTACAAATATTAATAACCCGATTGGTGAGTCATCATATGTTAGAACCAAAGAAACTTCACCCACAATTCATATCTTACGTGATATTCTTTAGGATGTCTCAAACCTAGGCATTTTTTTATCAAGTTGTGTGAACCACCCATTTTTCCACCGAGAATGTTTGCAGTGATTAATGCAATAAAAAAAGGCCTTTTTCATTTTACTAGTACATTATATAGAAAAGAAACCACCATTTTCAAGCATGATACAAAATAAGAAACCAATGAAATCATGCATACAAAGACACAGTGATATCAAAAGAGATATTTTATTTATATATAAACATTACGTCGACACTAGAAAAAATTGTTTGGTTTGACTACAAAATTTATTTCATGGAAAAAAGGAAAAAAAGGGTATTTATTCTTAGGTACATAGAGAAAAAATAAATATTTGAATGCCCTTAGTAATAGCCTATAGGCATTTGAATTGAGCTAGCGAAAATAGATTCTCATGCGATTGGATAAATTGTGCAAAAAGTACCATATCATTTCTTACGACTCCTATGCTTAGAAGAGCCACGACCTCCTCTAAATTCTCATCCTAAAGAGCTGACACAAAGTAGATGGTGTCAAATATCAATCCATTTCAAGGATATTTATTAAGCCCATTGATTTCCACCTTAACACGCTGATGAAACTCAAGCTTTAATAAGAGCTCCAATACTCTCATGCCCCAGTCACAATGCCCAGAATTCCTGATGACTGTATAAATAAAGCACTCCAACATAGTTGTGTTGTGTACATGAGCCTGGCTCAAGAATGCCTCACCAAGGATGCTACAGAACACTGCCTCCTCCATTTCACTCTGCACTATGAATATTTCTTTTAGTTGGTATGAGGTGTGCCTAAATAGTGGATTTCACTTGATCTCCTCCAAAATAGTGTAGTCATTAGTGGAATTACCATGACTTTGATAACTCACCATACTAGATGCACCTGATTGTGGAAGAAAGGTGATGCTAGTTGAATTTATAGAGTTTTGGCTAGACATGGGTGCATTCTCCTAATCTTGATAAGATGTTAATTTGACTCACATTTATTGTTGGCTTGCATTTCTCTAAATTACAATTCCCATCAGGTAGCACACATGTGCCACCGCTTGATATCCCTATGTGTTGTATTGATAGCTAGTTGTATGATTGGTCCTTTGGAAATTGTGGGTGGGATCATGATTAGTTTTCTTTGATGATATTTATTCCTCTACAAAATTAAAATTATTCCAACTAATTCCCCAAACAAACGTTAGGAACAAAAGAGGTTTCCGGTTTAGTAACAACTTTGGCATCCATCCAGTGGCATTAGCTATGTTATAAATTTGAAATTGTAAGGCATGGAATGGGATCCTTTGTTTTTTTGGATACACCTGGGGGTGTTATCGAGAAGGAATAAGCATTTATTGTAGACTATAATAATTTATAATATGTGTGATGAATTTAATGATTTTGGTATGTTGATCTAGGAATTATGTGTACGATGTAGTTGTATCTTCTTTGAAAGATAAGTTGTATGTCTTCATTTATTATAGTTTGATTTATCTCTTGAGTGGGATGATCATAAATTTTCAATCTTTTCATTGATGGTTTGTGGTTTTAGTTCATGTCATCCATGCTAGCCCCATATGTATGGACTAGCATTTTTCACCTTTCCTGTTTTCTGGTTAAAATCATAGCCTTTGCATTAGAATAGGAATATTCATTGAAAATCTCATGAGGGAGTTGTACCTCGACAAAATTCAAATGAAAGTTAGAAATGCAATTGTGATATTTTCGGAGTTGTTAGTTGATTTCATTTGGTGCTAAATCTAGGCATGGAGTCATAATTTAAGTATATTTTTCAAGAGACATTACATTCACTAATAGATTTTTGGCAACTCCTTTGGGGATGCCAAGATATCTTGAATTGATTAAAATTTGACATTCCAGTCACATAATGCGACAATATGGTACTTCCTCACCATAATGTATTCCCTATTTTGTAGCTAGATTTAGATTGGGTCAAAGTTGAACAAGAAGATATCATATCCCAATTAAATACACTTGCTTGGAGATATAGGAGGAGAATGATAGACTATATCTAGGAAAATATCATCTTGGAAGAAGAAGAAGAGTTGGCCCAATTCCCACCTACACCTGTGATTGAGCGTCCTCCAAGGTTTATTTTTGAATACTACAGCGATGCTCCTCATCATCATGATCTTCAACCTAATTGGCCATTACATCAACCAATGGATCCACCCACATCTCAGCTTCAGATTCCACCTCTGACTCGTCTACCACAATAATTTTCTCTTCTTAACCTTTCTCCTATGTGAGTTGGAAAAAAATTTTATGGCTTCAAATATCTAGTGCAATCAAGTTGGCCTTGTCACAATATCATGTCCTACCTCAAGGTTCCCGAAAAAAGTTCCCTAAATTTTTCGGTCAAAATGAACAAGATCCTAAGGAACATATTTCGGCTATAACTGTTGTAACTATAATTCTAGGAATTCAAGAAGAAGATATTTTGTAAGAATTTTTATTAACATTATGATAAAAAAAAGTGGTAGAATGGTACAGGGGACTTGAAAAGTGAAGCATTATTGGATGACATGTTCTCAAAACAAAATTTCTCCAACGCTATGGAATTCCAATAAATATTGCAGCTATCCTACATCTTTTCTTTCAGATTGTTAAAAATAGAACTGAAACGATGAGGAATTTCATTTACCGATTCAATTGGTTTCTTCAAAATATTCTTGCTCAATAAAGACCTACTCCAAAGATCTAGTATCATATATTCATTTCTTTGTTGGAACCAAACATACAATTAATCCACAAAAGAGACAAAGTGCATAAGATCAAGCAAGCTCAACTAGAAGCAGTGAAGGCTAAGGATGATTTTATCATCGTGGGTAAATGGAAATTAGACTCAAAGGTGAATCCTAAAGCCAATTGTAAAACCTCTCCTAAGTTCCTTTTTGGAAGTCACAAAGAGGCAGAGTTGTCTCACTTGACTGCCAAAAACATTAATTTAACATTTTTTTGATAACATGTAGCTGTCTAGTGAGGGATAGGATCAACATTATAGTGATCTGAGTTTCAATTTATATACCTCTTTTTAAGATGAAAGTGATTGTAGTTCATCTAGTGATGATGAAGATGATGAGCTATGAGAAAATTCATCATTTGTTTCACCCCCTCCTTTTGATAGGCTTTCCCCCTCTTAGACTAATTTGATTAATTTGGCATCAACTTCTCTTCTTACTCCAGAATATGGAATTTTGTTTTTTGAACAAGTGGATAATAAGGACATATGTTCAAATTTGGAAGGAAATAGTGATTCTAGGAATGATGATTTTAGGGAGAAATAAAATTGGTTGACTCATTCTAACCCTCTTTTTAGTTTTGATGAATTTGAAATATGTGATAACCTTCTTTTCACAAATCTATTTGCCAATCAATTCATGTGTGGAAATGAATGTCATTTGCTAAAGTCTAGGATCGATCACAAGAAAAGAAAGGATTGGGAAAACACTAGCCTCTTGATAGAGGAAAATGAAATTGACTCCCAATAGGAAGTAAAAAACAAACCAGTCCTTGCTTTGCACCAGTCTACAAAAATTATTGCCCTCTATGAAAGTGGTTAGACTGAAAGATGACATGATGCGGTCAAGGAGAATATTGTTTTCTGTGGTAATTTTTCAGGAACTTGGGAAAATTTTGGGGAAGGTAAGGTCAAAGAAAAATTTGGGGCTCATAATGCTATATCAGAATTAGATATGCTTGAATTGATATTTTTTTATCATGAGAGTTGGTTAGCGAAGAATGATTTAGCACTGAAAAATGGTAGCAAGAGGAATTTTTTGATGAAAAGTGGCTTTTTGGGAGACCATTGGACTATGGTTACATCCTTGTCTCCATTAACACTAGGATTTCGAGGTTCCTAAATGTGTTCCAGAGATTGTACAGGAAGGTGGGCCTTTTCAGAAAAAGATTATTTTTCTCCCAGTCGGTTAATGAGTTTGTGTGAGCATGCTCTTCCTTTTCTTTATTTGGTAGGTTAGTCTTACCTTGTAAATAATGAAATTTTGATGTGTTAATTTTTTGGATTTTTGTTTGGTGTCCTTCTTACTGACTTCATGACCAATGGAAAGGACTGTTCCTGCATGTCGGGTTCTCTACGTCCTTTGTAGTCATTGTCCCCAGTCAGAGCCACTATTACATGTAAAAGGGACCCCTACTTCCACTCTTGTAGCTTCCTTTTATTTTCACCTAAGTCCATACTTAAAGTTATATTCAGGCTGCCTTTTCTTGTTTTTCTTGAACTTAGGCGGGGTTTTCATTTGTTCGCTGAACCTTTCATTCTACCGCTTGTGTTGTTTGTTTCTCAAAACTAGGAGGTGTTTACTTACCATTTTTTAACTTGTATTTTTTTGCGGTGGGTGTACAAATATTAATAAATTGATTAGTGAGTCATCATATGTCATAACCAGAGAAAATTCACCCACAATTCATACCTTAGGTGGTATTCTTTAGGCTGTCTCAAATCTAGGCGGTGTTTTATCAAGTTGTGTGAACCAACCATTTTGCCACCTAGAAGGTTTGTAGTGATTAATGTAATAACATAAACCCTTTTCATTTTACTAGTGCCCTATACAAAAAAGAAACTAGAATTTTAAAGCATGATATGAATAGGAAACCAATGAAGTCATGCATGGAAAGACATAGTGATATCAAAAGAGATATTTTCTTTATATATAAGCATTGCATCGACACTACAAAAAATCATCTGGTTCGACTACAAAAGTTTAGTTCATGGAAAAATGACAAAAAGGGTATTTCTTATTGGGTACAGAGAGCAAACATCAAGACGTGAATTCCCTCAGTAACAGCCTGCAAGCGTTCGACTTGAGCTGGTGATAGTAGATTCTCGTGCGATTGGATAAATTGTGCAAAATGTCCCATATCATTTCTTACCACTCTTGTGTGCAAAAGGTTCATGGCCTCCTCTAAAGTCTCATCTTGAAGAGTCAACACAATGTAGATGGCATCAAATATCAATCCATTTCAAAGATAGTGGTTGAGCCTATTGATTTCCTCCTTAACACGATGATGAAACTCGGGCTTTACTAAGCACTCCAATGCTCTCATGCTCCAGTCATGATGGTAAAAAGTATTGATGACTATATAAATAAAGTGCTCTAGCATAGTTGTGTTTTGTACATGAGCCTAGATTAGGAATGCCTCACCAAGGATGCTACAGAGCACTTCCTCCTCTACTTTTCTTTGCACTATGAAGATTTATTTTAGTTGGTCTGAGGTGTGCCTAAATAGTGGATTTCACTTGATCTCCTCCAAAATAATGTAGTCACTGGCGGAATTACCATCACTTTGAGAAATCGCCATATTGGATGCAACTGATTGCGGAAGAAAGGTGACACTGGTTGAATTTATAGATTTTTGTCTAGACATGGGTGCATTCTCCTAAAATCGATAAGATGTTAATTTGATTCCCATTTATGGCTAGCTTGTGTTTCTCTAAATTACAATTTCCCATCAGGTAGCACACACATGCCACCGCTTGATATCCCTATGTGTTGCATTGATAGTTGGTTGTATGATTGGTCCTTTGGCAACTGTGGGTAGGATCATGATCAATTTTCTTTGTCGATATTTATTCATCAGCTAAATTCAAATTATTTTGAATAATTCCCCAAATAAATGTTAGGAAGATAAGAGGTTATTGGTTTAGTAATGTATTTGGCATTTATCCAGTGGCATTAGCTATGTTATAAATTTAAAATTGTAAGGGACGGAAGGGGACCTTTTCTTTTTTTGGATACACTTGGGGGTGTTATCGAGAAGGAATGAGCATTTATTGAAAACTATAATGATTTATAATTTGTGTGTTATGAATTTAAAGATTTTGGTATGCTAATATAGGAATTATGCATACTCTGTAGTTGAAAGAGAAGTTGTATGTCTTCATTTATTACCATTTGATTTATCTCTTGAGTGGGATGATCATAATTTTTCAATATTTGCATTGATGGTTTATGGTTTTGGTTTATGTCATTCATGCTAGCCCCATATTTATGGACTAGCAATCATCACCTTTCCTACTTTTTGGTTTTAAGCATACCCTTTGCATTAGAATAGGACAATTCATTGAAAATATAACGAGGGAGTTATACCTTGACAAAATTCAGAGAAAATTCACAAATTCAATTGTGCTTTTCGGAGCTATTAGCAAATTTCATTAGGTGCTAAATCTGGGCCTGGAGTCATATTTTAAGTATATTTGTCAAGATCCATTCCATTCACTAACAAATACTAAATCAAAGAAGCTAAAGTATCACCATAATTTTTCCCTTTAGGGTTTCTACATAAATATGGTGTTGTCATGTGAGGTTGTGTTCATTGTTGCTTCTAGTTTCATTGATGATGCTTTGATGTTCATTGGTGCATTGATTAAATTTAAAATTTAAGGATATAATGATTCATCCCCCTCTTAGTATATTTGTGTTCAACAATTTGTATTAGAGCTAAGTTCCTTGGAGCAGCCTAATAACTAAAGATATATCTTGGAATTGAACACATGGGAGGTCATGATGGATCACACTAAAATAAGGAACCATAGTTTGATAGCACAAATTACACCTTCTAGAATATAATGATGAAATAATATGTAAAATAATATGGGTTTGATGTTTAAAAATCTATTATGAAAGGTTATACAATGCTAAAGCTAAGAATTCTATTTTGAGTGGACTAACAAATTCTAAAATTTTCAAAGTAATGCATTACAAGTCTATTAACGATATTTGGAAAAATCTTCATAGCATCTATGAAGGTGATGATAAGGTCAAGAAATCCAAACTACAAACTCACAGAAGCATGTTTGAAGATCTGAAGATGAAAGAAGAGAAGAATATTTTTTATTAATTACTTTGAAGTGGATGGAACTATTAGTTCTATCAGAGGACTTGGTGAAGAATTGAAAGAATAAGTAATTTTCAAGAAGGAACTTAGATCTCTTTCCTCAAGGTATGATGCAAAATTCTTTGCTATTGAAAAATTCAAAGATTTGAATTTTTCTATGGATAATTATTATTGTAAGTCACCTTTCAAATGTTTCAATTGTGATAAGTAGGTCATTTTACCTCTAAGTGTCCTTTTGGGGAAAATCAAAGTAATGATCAGTACAAAAATCAAAGGAAGAACTTTCAAAATCACAAGAAGAGCCTCTATTCAAAAGAGGACAATAACTCATCCAAGGAAATTGATCAATTTGATTTTGAAGAAGAAAAATAAACTGTATTCATGGACATGGAAGTTATAGAAGATGAAGAAAATCATGAAGGAGATGATGAAGACATACCTGATCTTGATGAAGAATAATGTGAAGTAGATTTAGAGGGAGAAGTAATAGCTATATTATTTAATCTAAGAGTCTAAAGGAAAGAAAATAAAAAGCTAAAGGGGGAGCTTGAAGAATTTGAAGAGATGATCATTGATCTAAAAATTCAGATAGAAGAGACAAACAAGATAGAAGATGTCTTGTCAAAACAACTAAAAGAAAAAGAGATCAACTGTGAAAGGCTTGAAATAGAAATTGTGTCTTTGAGAAAAATTCTGAAAAAGATGTGTTAATTGAGAAAAAAATGAAGTATGAAAAAATAACTAAAATAATAGATGAGATCCTAAGCTGCCAAAGGTCACCTTTCATCAAGACTAGTCTTGGGTTTGGCGAAGGTTAGAATATAATTACAAAGAAATCTAAGGAGAATGCCTTTGGTAGTTCAAGGTTTGATCAACAAAAGGAGACTATATAGGAAAATGGCTTTACCAAATCCAACCACTAGAAGAGAAGTTTCAAAGGTCCATGTCCTACAAGGAAATCCTTCACAACTAGGTCAAACTACTCTTTCTTTAGTTACTATTTTACTTGCAATCATTTTGGTCATAAGGCAATAGATTGTAGGAGATATCCTATGAAAAGAAATAACTATGTGAGAAAGAGTGTCTTTACCCCTTTAGTTGATTTTAATGTCATATGTTACAAGTGTAACAATTTTTAGCACAAAGAAAAGTTTTGTAGAAGTGACTTCCAAAAGCCTCCTAAATAGGAAAATAAAGAGAATGTGGATATTTCTACCAGTTAGAAGGAAGAACCTAAAATTAAATGGAAAATAAAGAATGAAAATCAAAATATTGAAAAATCATTGATTTCTCAAATTGCATTTCATGCTCAAGAAAGTCTATGGGTAATTGATAGTGGGTTCTCTAGTCACATGAATAGAGATAAAATTAAGTTCACTAGCTTCAAAAAGTCGAATGGTGGCTTTGCTAAATTTGGGAATAATACTAATAACAAGATTTGTGGAAAAGGGTCTCTAAGAATTGATGGAAAATTTAGGAAAAATGATCTTTATGTTGAATGGATAAGAAAAAAATCTTCTGAGTATAAGTTAGATGTGTGACAAGGGCTACAATATCACATTCCATCCTTAAGGATGTGAAATCATGAAAAATGGAAAAAATGTTACAAAAGTAAGTAGGTCAAAAGGAAATTTGCATAATCTTACTAAAGTCAAAGGAAAAAGTTATATTTTGGTAAAATCATATGAGAGTTAGCTATGGAATAAAAGAATGGGTCATATCAATTTTGATAATATTGTCAAAAAAAATTCCAAGCATACTGTGAGAGATATGATAATAATTACTAATCCTACAAGCACCTTATGCAAAAAATGCCAAATAGGCAAACACAAAAGAGTAAGATTCAAGATAATAGAGCACTCTACTATAGAACCATTGGAGTTGATTCATATAGACCTATGTGGACCAACAAAAACACAAACCCTGCATGAAGAAAGGTATTTCATTTTATTCATTGATGATTTTACTAGAATAAATTGGGTGGATTTATTGAGAGAAATATGAAGCCTTTAGTAAATTCAAAATCTTTAAGGCTATGATTGAAAATAAAATAGGATAACATATCAAATGTATAATGCTTGATAGAGGTGGTGATTTTACCTCTAATGAGTTTGAAGAATTTTATGAAGGACATGGAATTAAAAGATAGTACTATGTTGCTATAACTCTTCAAGAAAATGGAGTAGTAGAAAGAAAGAATAAAACAGTTTAGGAGATGGCCAAGAAAATTATGAATGAAACCAAATTGTCTAATGTAAATTAGAGAGAGCCAATTCATACTATTGTGCATATTATTAATAGAGGAATAATGAGAGTTAATAGTTGCAAGACACCATATGCGCTATGGTATGACAAACCTACATCCATCAAGAATTTCTGAATATTTGGAAGCAGATGCTACATCAAAAGGGATGAAGAAAATTTGGGAAAATTTGCGTCTAGATCAAATGAAGGCATATTTCTTGGCTATTTATTAAGGATAAAAGCTTAAAAATGCTAAAATAAAAGATTGCATAGGATTGTTGAAAGTATAAATGTGAAAATTGTTTACGTCATCAAATATATATATATATCAATATATCATAGTAAGTAGATAAGAAATGTGAATCAATTTGATAATAGAGGGGTGATATCATATGTGAAGAGTTCCCTTCATAAATGACTATAAGTTATCACATGTGAAACATAACCCTAGAAGAAGAGAGTTATTTATCAATATGATTAAGTTTTAAAATAAAAAATTCAAATGTAAAAGTAAATAGTATGTATATTTAATTCTTGTAATTGGCTACATAAACCTATTTCTTAGAAGTGAATAAAATATTAATAAAAGATAAATATTGCATCTGTTTTTCTGGATTCGATTGCATGAGAGTTTATTGATGCAAAAAACTCTCATGCAATCTAATCCAGAAACATATGCAACATTAATGATATAGATTGTGAAAACTTGATATCACTAAAAGATAAATATGTTATTATTTATTAATCAATTAAATAAAAAACAAGTAAGAATAAATATATATATATATATAATTGATATAATAAATAAAGCTTATAAAAGTATCTAATAGAACTACACCTACCATTTCTTGTGCCCTCCACCTTGCTTCAAGGCACTCCTTCCAAGTGCCACGTGCCTTTTCTATTCTTGGCTAGAGGCATTCTGTCAAACAATACATGTGCCTTGTCCTTTCTTCGACATTTTACATACGATTCCACCAAGCAAGGAGGCTTCTGGCAAGGTAGTACAGCCTGGCTTTACACCCGCCAGCTACTTTTTCTTGGGGGCATGGGGTAAAAACAATTTAGTTGCCTTTTCTATGATTATAGATGGGAGTGGTGAAAAAATAGCTCGCGTGCCTTGTCTACGCTTGGCATTTTATGGTTGTCAGGGCACTTGTAAGTACAACACTAGAGAATGAAGCTTCCTTGCAAAGTCCATTATGTTCACATTCTGGGATCATTCATCTCAGTCCATGATATGGTGTCTCTTTAAGGTACTCTGTCAAACAAATTATGGAGTTTTATTTTGTTTATGATTCCGCATTTTTGGCATATCAACTAGGGCAGTTTCAATTACCTTATCTAACAAAATTCGCCTATCCTTAATGCTTTGAAGGATATCCATCCCCTCTCCCAAAATTTTTGCTTAAGCACAGGCCAGAAGGATTTTGGCAAAGGTTGAAGAACTAGGATTTATGCCTGCCAATTGTATTTTGCTAAAAATTTCAAAAGCCCTGTTATCGAATCCATCTTGTGCATATTCCCCAATTATCGCAATCCATGAGATCATATTTCTTTGAAGCTCTTTGTCAAATAGTTCATGCGCCTAGTCTGCATTTCCACACTTTGCATACATGTCTACTAGGGCCGTAGCAACTACAACATATGATAGTAAGTGTATGCACACATGCATGTGTGGGTATACATACATACATGTATAGCTAGATAGATATGTGTGGGTATACATTAATACATCCATAGATAGATCTACATAGATAAATACATATGCATACATACATACATAGGCACATCTACATACATATATATAAATTACACAAATATCACCTGCCAATTGCATTTGCTTGAAATTTTCAACAAATCCATTTTGTGCATATCCTACAATCATTGCATTCCATGAGTTGACATCTCTTTGAGGAATTTATCAAAGAATTTGTGTGCCTTCTCTACGTTGCCAATTTTCACATAAATGTCTACCAAGTCAATTATAACAACAAAATATGACATACACGCACACATACTTATATGGTGGAATTTGGCTTTACACCAACCAATCATATTTTCTTTAATGTTTCTAAAGCCTTTTCAGAAAATTCATTTTGTACATATCTTGCAATCATTGCATTCCTTGAGATTACATTTCTTGAGGAATTCTATCAAACAATTTTCACACCTTGTATGTGCGCCCACATTCTGCATGTGTTTCAATCTAAGGGATGTTGGTGGGTGAAGAACTAGCTACCCTCATCCACTAAACTTGCCTGACTACAGGCACCTAGAACCTGAGCAAAGCTTGCAATGTTAGGATGTGTTACTGAGTGCTTCATTAATTCAAGATTTTGAGAGCTTCCTTGCAAAATCCTTTTTTTTTGCGCACATTCTGTAATCACTATATTTCACTCCTTGCGAAGAAATCTCTGGTAGAATTCTGTCAAACTTTTCTCTTGCCTTGTCCATGTTTTCATGTTTGCATTGTTCATGTATTTTGGCAATTCAATGTAATCTGTATTCCTTAGTGTAGACCTAGAATAAATGGAAATATGCACAAATAGATGATGTAAATCTAATCTAACAAATATTAATCTAAAATCAATCAACTAAGAACGAGTAAAAATGAACAAAACAATTAAAACTATAACTAGAATAGTCTCATCGAATATGCTTCCACTCTTTCAAATTATCTTTATTGTCCTTCTCCATTTTGTTGTCTCAGTATTCTTCCCTCAAATTTTCAGTATTGATGCAAACATAACCTGGATGTATTGTCTCAGAAAAATATCGAAAATAAAAAGTTCTTCTAAAAAGTATTGATTTCAGGAGGAGGAATAATGATAATGATAATGATAGGTCATTTTATAGATTTTGGGTTTTTGAACAATTGGCTTAGATTCAAAAGAGAGATCAACAATTGAGATTGATGAATGTCATGCAATGTGAGTTTTGTGTCAATTAGAATGTGAGTTAGGAAATTTTGCAGGATAGAGATTAAATTAGAACAATAACTTAATCTTGTGTCAAGACTATTCAAAAATAGAAAGAACACGAGTTCAAAATTAAATAAACAATTTAATCTTTAGTTGAGAGTCTTCGAAAATAGAGGAAATAGATTTTGAATGAAAAAAGAAAGTTAGAGATCGAAGAATAATCCGTTCGAATGCACACATGAATTAATTAATTAAATAAAGATATTTAATTAATAAACGCATTCATGCATATGAGTTAGAACTAGTTAACTGACTAATTGTGATGGAGAGTCCTCTCGCAGAGACGATCAGATATTGAATCCAGAGATAACTGAAAGATTAAAAATAGATCTTGAGTCAAAGGGTGAGTGAATAATTAGATAACTGGACAATAGAAGAATGTGACATAAATAATTATTTATGATTTAAATGTTAATTTAATTCAACATTCGAAATTGAAATGAATGAATTAAATAAATAATGTACTTTATTTAACTAACTATTGAAAATGATTAATTGAATAATTAAATAATAAATATTTAATTATAGTTGAAATGTGACAAAGGGGTAATTAAATAATAAATAATTTAATTTAAGGAGAATTAACTAGTTAGCGACATAATTAAATAAATATGATTTATTTAATTAATAAAGTTGAATAAAGGTCATTACAAATTAATTAAATAATTAAAAGGTTATTTAATTAATAAAGGAAATATGTGTTTAGAAAGGTAATTAAATAATAAAAGTTATTTAATCATGACCATGGACATTAGAAAATTATGTCGAAAGTGGTACTCGCATGCCTAGACCAATTTTGGTGTCTACAGTTTGCCCCTCTTTGATACAATGTCATTTCGGCGTTGTGTCAAAGAAAATATGCCCCAATCGTGCCCTAGTATGAAATAGGTTAGAGTATTCCCCCTTGGGAAAATTGACAAATTTTTGAAAAATTTCAAAAAAATATCAAGAAATATTCTCGATAAGTCAATTTGATGGTCAAAAATGCTATGGACTTGACATAATTGAATTTGGAATTGTTATGGACATATACAGGTCAATAGAAGTTGGCAGTTTAAGCGGCCAATAGACAAGGTTAGAAGAAATGTCACCCAAACTCTAGGTATAAATAGAAATTAGGTAGAGAACCAATTCATTTGCACTCGAAAGAGTTGAAGAATTCAGAAATTAGCTCTAAGTATTAGACGAAGATGTCTCCAGTTCCCTACGCTGCACATTGCAGATATCAGATCCGAACATTCAGACAACTAGCCGACGTAGGACCCCCATTATGTACCCTAAAATGAGATTTTGAAATTTCATTTTGCATGTAGTTTTAGGCACTAAAAAATCATTTTGTACATGCAGTCTTTCGCATTCAATGCATATGCATTTGTGTGCAACACATCTACTTGCAGAATGACGCATTTTCCAAAAGATGTCTAGGCTCATTTAGGTCATTTAGGCATTAGTCGCATATGAGATGAAATGCATCACATGTGTGTTTTAGTTAGGCACATGTAGTATAGTGAAACACAAGTGATATAATACAACGCATATGCATATAGGTAGGCAAAATGAATTTGCACCTCATATGAATTGAAATGACACATTTGCTTATTGGTGAAAATGATTTTTTTTTGTGTAATGCAAATGGGTTGGTATACAACACATTTATGGAAATGCACCGCATGTGCTATAATGAGCCGCATTTGGTTGGTAAAATTTTCAGATTTTTTTTAATTTTTTTTTTTTACATTTGCATCATGGTTGAAATGCGCTATACAAGTTATTTTAGATCCCATCTATACCCGAAAGACACGACCCAATACTTTCGAGTTGAGAGCATGGTTGGTCAGCGCTGAGACATGATTATTATGGAGACTAGGACTACATCATGCACTGGCTATGCCCAAGATTAGGGAAAATAGAGGTATGTTGACCGCTTTGTTTGAGCGATGGCATTCAGAGACTTCATCATTTCATTTGTTGATTGAGGAGGCAACAATTACATTAGAGGATGTTTATATGATTTTGAGACTACCTCTTAGAGGAGAGAGGGCTATGTACGACACACAATGTGGGTACAATGAGATGACTAGATATTATGTTGTAGACGACATTAGGAGATTAGGGATAGAGCACTATGAGATCAGATGGCAGGTTCTGGTTGATAGGTATGAGCGGATAGATTGCATCCTATGTACATTGATTGGAGGGATAGTTCTTCTTGACCAATGGGGTCATGGATTTTTTGTTGGGTGGGGAGAGATTCTTGTGGGGATGTTAGAGAGAGAGGTTGTATATGCCTAGGGTCCCTATTTATTAGGCATGTTATACTTTCATTTACATGATATTGTGTACCGAGACACACAGTCTATGAGCTGCGATACCACTCTTCTCATGGTTTAGGCATGGGAGCGTATTTCCATATTTTTTCCACCTATTACTGCAGAGTGAGGGGCTAGATTTCTGTATGTTTTCTAGTATATGGGAAACATTACTTAGAGTCATGTAGGAGACATAAGTTATTGGAGACATGCACTGGACACACTGTTTCAGTTCACATGGAGGCCATACATGGATTGTGAGAGATGGTCAGATGAGGATGAGCATTTGACCTACTATAGGCAGACACAATATTTAATTGGTAGGATTGTTTCAAGTGTACACATCATTGAGAGACACTTGCTTGATCGGGTTTTGAGATAGTTTGGGAAGGTTCAGGATGAGCCTAGAGGTAGAGCAATTTTTTCTTGATCTTCCAGAGAGGTTCCACATTGGGGACCTATGATATCAGTGGCTACTACAGAGGGAAAAATTCAGGTGTTACAACCTTTACAGTGGAGATGGAGAGGTGGAGCAAAAAATCCAAGGACGACAGCTACTTATGACACATGGTGGGCAGAGCATCATCCTATTCCTTATATAGATCCGGACTAGTTGACACCAGCAGAGAGATGAGGTACATGGCCGAGAGGGTGGTGCAAAGGTAGAGGTGGTGGTAGAGGTGGTGGTAGGGGTGGTAGTGATGATGGTAGAGGTGGTGGTGGTAGATGAGGATGGCAAAGATGGAGAAGTGGTTGGGTTAGTGGATTATCACCTATTCGAGAGGTGGAGGCGGATAATGTACCGATGTTGGACCTCAGAGGTGGAGCAGAGGCACAGGTTGGAGATGAGAATGCCACTAAGGAGGAAGTAGTAGAGGAGCATGCAGAGGTAGAGATTGGTAGAGAGGACCTTGCAAAGGAGGAGGGTGATGTGGATATTGGTCCTCTTGGTATTCTAGCAGATTATGAAGAGGATGATGTTGAGGAGGAGATACCTATGGAGCACCAAGAGAGAGAGCTCCAAGATCAGATTGTAGAGGGGCAACGAGATGAGGAGGCTCCTAGGTATAGTGATAGGGAGGCATTGGATGAGAGACTGAGAGTGGTTACAACAAAGTTGGATGCCTTGCGGATAGAGAGAGAGAGTTCTTTTATGGAGAGAGATATTGTTCTTATGGAGAGGGACCAGGTAGTAGCCCAGAGGCAAGAGATAGAGAAGAATTTCACATAGGTTAGACTCCTTTGTAGTGGCAGCTCATCTGATGGTTTTCCTCGTGAGCTAGTCAGATTAGTTGAGAGAGTGTCATATTATAGAGATATGTATGATTCAATGGTGCCAGTAGAGAGACGAGATCCTAGCTTTTCAGAGGTTCATAGTCATAGATCATAGAGCAAGAGTCAGACTAGGACACAAAGTATAGAGGGTGTGATAGGACCACCAAGGATAGGTCCATATGATAGGCCTTCCACCTCATAGAGAGTACCTCCAAGGTAGTTTCCTCCACCTTCACCACGTGACAGTAGCGGTAGTGGGACATGTTGACATTGTTATACATGTAGGCATTGTATTTTGATCAGAGAGCCTGTGAGCTCATTCTTATTTATGGATACATTCTGACATTGTATTGTGACATATTATTTTGAGTGATATATATATTATTTTTAGTAGTTGTTATATGATATGAAGTTCTATTTTATGGTGATGCATTTTTCTATATGATTATGTTTCCTAGATGATTTATGTACATGTGTTATGGATGATTGTTTCTACATGTGATGTGTTTATGTAGTTTATGATGTTATGACTATTCTATTTACTTATGAAAATGGAATGCAATGTTCTATATGATGTTATTTTATATGTAATGGTTATATGTATGTAATTTTTCCATTATGTACCTTATGATGATGGAATGCCTATTATGCCATGATTTCATAATATATGCAATGAAGATGTTAATGTTCCTATTTGTTTGAAATGCAATGTAACTATATGATGTACTACACTATTTACATAAGGCTTATAGAATGTATGCATATGCAGATTATCTAATGTTTTTTTTGTGTCATAGAACTTTATCATTATGTCAAAAAGAGAAATGTTAGCACAAATGATTTTTAGAATGTTAGTAAGAAACAACAAAGGTGGTTGATTGAAAAACATATGATCTTCGATATTTTTCCATATATGCTAAGCTTGGTTTTTAATCATCATTGGGTGGGATTGACACAAATGGATAGTACAGACCGTGATATGAGATAGACCATAGTGTACAAATTCATCCACCTGCAAAAAACAAACAGTCGTAGACAAGGAGTGTCTTAACTCATACTAAGGACAAGATTGCCCTAGTTGTTTTGTCTTGACAAACCACATACAACAAACAAATAAAAGATGGGTCATGAGATGTCATTGCTCCTCTAAATCCTTGAGAAAACTAGTACGATGAATCAAAATCCAAAGTTAAAAAGAAAATTAATAGACAATAGCCAAAGAGAAAGAGTACTGAGACATCCTTACTTCTCTAAATCCTTCAAGGGACATCCTTGAGAAAGCTAGTAACTGGACTTATTCACAAATCGATAGAAATATAAGACAAAATAAGATATAAATTCATAAAGCCGACTAAAATTATTTTCCAAAAATTGATCTTGTGGGATTGTTTGATTGTTTGATGTTTGACATAGTGTAATTTGAGGGATGACACATACCGCATAAGACGTTGAGTCTAGTTTCGAATTGGTGACTATCTATGTAAGGCATGAAAAAGCCTAGTTTCAAAAAGACACATGTCGTATAAGACATTGGAGCCTGATGATGTTGATGTGACAAGCTAGATGAGGCTATGACAATTTGATGATGTTTGTTGACAAGAAAGACATATCTTGCTAAGACATAAGTTGATCACTCTGACAATGTGTTTGATATTGACTTAATGACAGTTGTAAGATGTTTTCCTTGTTGATGCATGACTTGTTTTTATTCCTTGACTACTTTAAGTGTGTGTATGTTGACAATGTATTACTTGAGATGATATACCCTGAAGGACTGACCTAATGCGGCCTCAAGGGCTCATCGATTGACTAGCCTTGCCTACGTTGTACATGCAGAGACCTCATAGTTTGACCCAACTTTAATTAACTTAACTGACTGAAGATATGTAATTAAGTTGATATGCAATGTGTGTGATAATGAATGTGATAAACCCTATTGGACTAACCTAGTGCAGTCTTGGGGGCTCATCAATTGATTAGCCTTGCCTACATTGTACACAGAGAGACCTAGTAGTTTGTCATGACCAATGACTTTGATTGTACAAAGAGTCATGATTTTTAATGTGTGTGATACATGAAAAACCAGACAGACAAACCTAATGCCTTGAGGGCACATCAATTGATGGCCTTGCCTACGTCTAGTTGTAGAGGCAACGTAGTTCGACTATGTCCATGACTGACATAACATGACTGACCTGACTTTGTTTATGGGATTTTTTGACATTTTTTTTTTTTTTGTCTTTTTGAAAATTTTCTAATGTTTTTGAATTTTTTTAGGACATTTTTTGATGGTGTAATGCTATTTACAAGGTCCTCATGCAACAAAACAAGGATTTGTCAGGAATAAGACATGTGAGATGAAGTAGGGAATTTGATGGAATGGACTTGATGTCAATCATTCCAAGTGATGGATAGGATAACCATTTATTATGAGGGATGGTGAAAAAGTCTAATTGGAATGATGGTAGACAAGAGAGTGAGTTTGACTACACATGGCGCCTATTTTCTAGGTTTTCACCATGGTACTTATCCATAGCGCTACCGAAGTGGTTTTCACTATTGGACGAATTA
This sequence comes from Sequoiadendron giganteum, assembly GCA_007115665.2. Taxonomy (NCBI): domain Eukaryota; kingdom Viridiplantae; phylum Streptophyta; class Pinopsida; order Cupressales; family Cupressaceae; genus Sequoiadendron; species Sequoiadendron giganteum. The sequence continues at coordinate 339,762,466 of CM021101.1, read as the reverse complement.
TTTCTCTTTACTATTTTGTTGTTTTTCCAAAAATTTTGGTGTTACAAAGACGCCTGTTTGCCAAGTTTTCATCAAGGCAACCATTTTTTTATTTTTTCTATTTTTTTGTATTTTCTTGATTAAGACCAAGACTCTCAGAAGCTATGCATAAAAACTCTTTAGATGAAGGCTGTTAATTGGTGACAAAAGTGTCCTTCAGGGTTAGAGAGTTTGTATGCTCTTGATCCAAAAGCTTCTGTGACAATATATGCCCCTACCCAGTTAGGTTCAAACTTACCTGGTTTTTCTCGTTTAACTTGATTCTTGGGATTCTCCATTAAAACCAAGTCACCAATGTTAAAGTGTCTATTTAGAACTTTCCTATTATAGCTATGACGAAGAAGATTTTGATATTCTTGCAAATGGTATAGTTCTTTCTATCTTTGTTCATCTAGTAATTTTAACTCTTGTAATCTAGATACATATTATTCTTCATCATCAATGTGACCTTTCAAGGATATCCTCAGGGAAGGAATTTCAACCTCAATAGGTAAGATAGCTTCAGATCCGAATACTAGGGAGTATGGAGTGGCGCTAGTGGGAGTACAGATGCTTGTGCGATAAGCCCAAAAGGCAGGATTAAGCTATAGATGCCAGCCACGACCAACATAATTGATAGTCTTTTTTAGGATTCTAACAATGGTTTTATTAGATGCCTCAGCTTGGCCATTACCTTGTGGGTAATATTGGGTGGAAAAATGATGTTTGATATGAAAATCTTCACATAGATGGCATACTTCTTGGTTTTTGAATGGGAAACCATTGTTTGCGATAATGGATTGGGGTACACCATACCGAAAAATGATATAGTTTAGGATAAACTTGGATATTTGCATGTCGGTGATGTAGGTCATGGGAATAGCTTCAATCCATTGGTGAAGTATTTAGTGGTGGTTATGATGAATTTATGGCCATTGGATGATGGAGGGTGTATCTTACCTATGAGGTCAAGTCCCCATTGGGCAAAGGGCCATGGTGATGTAATCAAATGAAGCTCCCGTGTTGGTTCTCTTATCAAATCTCAGTGTATCTAACACTATCTAAATTTCTTTACAAATATATATGAGTCATTTTTCATTGTAGGCCAATAATAACCTAATCCATAATCTTATGGGCTAAAGTTGGACCACTCAAATGGGATCCACATATACCCTTGTGTACCACTCGCAAGGTTGTTAGTGCTTCTTCAACATCAAGACATCTCATTAGGGCATTATTTAAGGTACATCTATACAGGGTATCTCCGATGATGGTGTATTTAGCTGACTTATGAATAAAGGTTATGTGTTGGTTGTTTGACAGGTCTAGAGGTAAGGTTTGGTCATTTAGATAATTGAATACGTCTTTATACCAAGGGTATGTAGGACCAACAATCATACACACCATCACAGAATTAGGGACATCATAGGTAGGGACCAATAGTTGTTCAATAAAAAACTCAAACTTAGGCACGTTGCTCAGAATATCCAATAAGGAACCCATGGTTGCCATAGCATCTACAACCCTGTTCTGAATACATGGTATATTTTGAAAGGTAATGTCATCATAGTACTTCTTGAAACTATCAACCATATGCATGTAGGGGGAAATTTTCTCATCCTTAGGCTCATAATCATCATTTACTTACCGGACTACTAGCTGAGAATTGCCAAAAACATGTAGACTCTTAATCTTCCACTAGGCTGCCATTCTTAATCCTATCACTAAGGCTTCATACTCTGCTATGTTTTTGGTGCAAGGGAAAGAAATTCTAAATGATTTAGGAATAGTGTTTCCCTGAGGTGTAAGAAATAGGATACTTGCTCCTGAACCACGATTTGTATGTGACCCGTCAAAGTATAATTTCCATTTGGTTCTAGTGTCAACTGTGAAGATAAATTCATTAGGAAAGTCTACCACTAAAGGATGGTCTGCCTTTATGGGTGCATCTGCTAACTGATTTGCAATCATCTATCCTTTTATATATTTCCTCTCCACATATTGGATTTCATACTCACTAAGTATCATAACCCATTTAGCTAATCGACTTGTTAATGTTGTTTTACTTAGGAGATATTTGAGGGGATCAATCTTTATGACCAACATTGTTTGGCGATTTAGCATATAGTGTTGAATTTTTTGAGTAGAAAAGAATACCACAAGATAGCCACGTTCTATGTTGTTGTAATTTAATTCATATCCCACCAAGGTACAATTGATATAGTACACCGCTCTTTCATGACCTTGATCATCATTTTGTGCAAGAAGAGCTCCTAATGTTGATTGAGTTGTTGAAATGTATAGTATCAATGGTTTTCCATCTGTAGGTGGCATTAAGATGGGTGAAGTGAGAAAATAATCCTTGATCTATTGGAAAGCTTCCTAACATTTAGGTGTCCACACAAATGGTACTCCTTTCTTGAGTAAATGTTGAAATGGGTGTATTTTGTCTGCTAGTTGTACAATGAAATGCTTGATAGATTGTAATCTTCCCTGTAGTGTTCTTAGTTGACCAATACTGACTGGAGGAGACATTTCTATGATAGCTTTTACCTTCTCTAGATCTACTTCAATGCCTCTTCTGGAAACGATATACCCTAGAAGTTTCCCTGATTTAACTCCAAAGACACATTTCTTTGGATTTAGTCTGACGTTGTAATTCTCTATTCTGTATAATATCTTGTCTAGAACCTTCAAATTATCTTCCCTTGTTACTGATTTAGCTATAATGTCATCAACATAACATTCCATGAGAATATGTACAAAGTCATGTAAAATAGTAGTCATTTCTCATTGATAGGTAGCTCCTGCATTCTTAAGCCAAAAGGCATAGCATTCCAATAGTATGTTCCCCATGGACACGCGAAAGCTATCTCGTGTTGGTCTTCAGCTACAATTTTGATTTGGTTATATCTAGAGAAAACATCCATGAGGGATAGAATCTTGTATCCTTCTGTAAGATCTACTATCATGTCTATGTTCAACAAAGGGAAGTCATCCTTAGGACATGCCTTGTTGATGTCTCTAAATTCTATGCAAATGTGGATGCCCCCAGTTGGTTTAGTCACTGGCACATGATTTGAAATCAAGACTGCATAGTCTATGGTTCTTATGAATCCAACATCTAAGAGTTTCTTAAGTTTTTCTTTGACCAGTAGAGCAATTTGTGGATTCATCTTCCTTAACTTCTATTTGACTGGCTTAATACCTGGCTATAATGGTAGATGATGCAATATAAGGTCTGGATCCAACCCAAGCATATCTACATATGACCATGGAAATTTTATCTATCTCTTTGTGAAGAAGTCTCAAAACTCTTGTTTTTCTGTCTCTGTCAATGATGCTGCAAAATATACTATTTGAGGGTTTTCTTCAGTATTTATGTTGACTTCAACAGAATCTTCTACTAGCATTAGTGAATTTTCTTGTTCAACGAGGAGAATGTTTAAACCTCCATCCTTGGGTGCCTCGAAGAGGTTTTCGCCATCAGATATGTCCTTTATTTTTATTGTTTATTTGCCTTTCAGTTTTCACCTAGGGACTTGTAATTTTTCTCATTTTAATCATTTTTCTTTTTATTTTCATTTTTGTGACTAGAGGTGTAAATAGACTCCCCGAAATATGCTTTTTCATCCAATTCTATGGTAAAACTATCTTTATGATCCCCTCTTGGTATGCCTTCTCGAAGTCCCATGAACTCAACTATTGCTTTGTCATTCTCAAATGTGTCTAAGATGGGTGTACCTTGTTGATCCCAATCGATAATTTGGGGATATATGAGGGGCATTTTGTCATCGAAGTTATCAAAGGTGGAAGCTGACAAGGTGAATATAGAGTGGTTGTCATGGTTAGAGAATTTTTGGACTAACTCCTTCTTGTTATTTTTCCTATGGGTAGGTAAACTCTGATGTGGGACTATTGCAATGGCTAGATTGTCAAAAGATGGTTCATCAGGTTCCCAAGATGCATGATCAAGGGTTTCCCAATAATAGTTCTTAAGCCATTATTCTTTGTACAAGGACTTCTTATTACAAGGACTAGATGAATTTGGTAAGGTTTTTATCATTTGGTCTGATTCTCCAAATAGATTATCTAGGTTCGTGGTATTGGTATAGGAAAGGGAATCCCATTCATAATCTCTTGAGTCAGGAGGTTCATTGTAAACTGGGGGAAGTGGTCTGTGAGATATCTCGATGTCTGCATAAGCACTCACTTCCTCTTCAAATGGTGACAAAGTACTAGGAAACCCAATTCTAAGCAGTTGAAACCCTAGCCCTAGGTATTTCGTTCGTGGCAAGACGATGATTGGTTTCATCCTTCCATTTTGATGTAGTCCTAACCCACTATATCCATCATAGCCTTTTCTTTGCATTATCTTAAAGACTTTTCCATATTGATTCTTAGCTATTTGAATAGATGGTGAGGGGTATTCATTGTCTTACTGGTACAACCAAGAGGTAATATCACCTTGGTCCACAAATTCTTCACTTAACTCTTCCCATTTGGTCAATGTCATTGTAGGGGGAACATGAAATGTGACTACTGACTATCTTCTATTTGCCATGGGTAAGCCATATGCCTTAGGGGGAACCAACTGACTAACACAATAGGATTTTTTCATGTGATATTCTCCACAACCCTTGTCTTGGATCTCGACATTAGGAGTGGATGATGGTTCTTTGAATGAAATGGACTTGGTAAGATGTGATGGATCAACATATAGGGATAAAGTGGATGAAGAAGCTTCTTGGTTAACTGGTACCTTTCATTGTAGAATTTCCCTTAGGCTTATAAAATATTGAAAAGGATCTGGATCACCATCAATCGTGATCTCAGTGCCATTATACAGGAATTTAAGACATTGGTGATATGTGGAAGGTATGAATTTCATTGCATGTATCCAAGGTCTACCTAACAACAGGTTATATAGAAGGGTGAGATCCAAGAATTGGAGGTTGGTGTTCATAACTGTTGGGGCAATTCTTATAGGGAGTGTGACAACTCCGTTGGATGATATTTCCTCATCATCGTAAGCCTTGATGACTATACTCTTAGAGGTGTCTACGCATTCTTCTAAGAATCATAATGCCTTAATCAATTTAAGGGTACACTGGTTCAAACCCGCTCCTCTGTCTACCAAGGCTCATTTGAATTTGGTTTGATGGACTAGGACTTCAAGATGTAATGGGTCATTATGATCAGTTTCTTTGGTTGAGTAATCTTGTTGGGAAAATGTGGCATGATGGGAGTTGGTTAAATATCCCACCATTTCTTTGAAACAATTGAAATCTAAGTCTATAGGAAAATTCATGCTCTATAAAGCTTTGTCGAGAATGGCTCGATGCTTAAGTGATAAATTCAACAGTTCCAAAATAGATATCTGTGTGGGGGTTTTGCTTAGTTGATCAAGGAGATTGTACTTAGACTTGGAAGACTATGTAGGTGGCTCAAAAGAAGGACCCATAAGAGTTATCTTAGTTTTGCGTGTCTTTATAGCACATTCTAGATGCTTCTTAATGGTGATGGTATGGACATTTTCATTTGCAACTTAGAGTTGATTTATTATCTTTCCTTTTCCATAGTCATACTTGGTATTTGCATAATTGGCTAATGGATTATTCTTGGTTCCCAAACTGAAGACCTTTCCTTTCATGTGGTCATGTAATGGGTCTGTGAAGACCTTATAATCATTTTTCTTGGTATTTTTCCACCCATTGACCTCTATGGTTCTGTTTTCAACAAATTCTTGTATAATATTCTTCAGTTGTCGAAATTGTTGTAGGTTGTGTCCTTTTGTTCGATGATAGTCACAATAAGTGTTATCTTCCCACCATGAAGGTTTAAAATGTCTAGGATCATACTCTCTTGGTTCCAAAGGTTTAATGAGATCATGTTTAATCAACTCTTTGAAAATTGTCTCGATTGGTTGCCCCAAAGGGGTAAATTCACGTGTAGGAAATCTCCTTTGTGGTTGTTGTTGTTGTAAATTTTGGACAAAATTTTATGTTTGATCTAGACTATTCGTCATGTCTTGATTGGGGTTGTAACCTCTAAGTGTGATGATCAGTCCTGTATGTATGGTTTTAGCATCAACAATGTCATCATTTGTAACATTTTTATTTCTAGACTAGAATATGTTTCTATCATTGGGAACGTTTTGATGTTGAACAATCGGGTTTCTACCTGGTACTTTAATTTCTCCTTTGTCAATAAGGCCTTTTTCAAGGATGATGCCCTTTTGTACCAAGTCTAGGAATGATGTACAACAATGTACCCTTAATTCACTCTCAATTTTGGATTGATATTTTCAAGGAATATCATGACCTTTTGTTTTTCTGGTATTTCAACTGGACATCTACTAGCTAGACTTCTCCATCTCTGGAATAAAGTGGTGAAATTTTCGTCATCTTCTTGTGTTGTGTGGCACAAGGTAGCTATTGTTACTTCATTTTCTATGTTAAAGACAAAGTGTTCGACAAAATTCTTAGCTAATTCACCCCAGGATCGTATGCCATATGGTAATTTAGAGAAATATTCCAGTGCTATCCCAACAAGGGTTCGTAGAAATAGTCTCATCAAGTATGTGGGCTCATATGATATTTCCATCCATGTTGTAGAGAATTCTCTAATGTGTTCTAATGGATTCTTCCTCCCATTGGATTCTTCCTCCCATTATACTTAGGAAAATTCAATATAATGTATCCATGGGGGAAGGGTGTCATGTAGAGTGCTTTGTCAAAAGGACATGGACATAGATCTTACGCTGAGATAGTTTGTTTCCTTGACATAGACATGTTGTCCATCTGTTGTTGAAGCATTTGCATTTGGTTTTGGAGAACATCTACTTGTGTCAAGGACATGTTGTTTGCGTTGTTTGGATCAATGTAGGTGTTTTGAAATGTTGTATTCTATGACGGGTTGCGATTTGGCGAGGGAATATATCCCGTTAGAATGTTCTAATTCGGTGTGGGGATATTTCCTATCAGAATGTTCTGATTTGGTGTAGGAATATTTTCCGTCGGAATGTTCTGATTTAGTATAGTTTTGTTCATGCCAACTTTGGATCTTTTACCAGTAGTGTTTGTGCCAAAGGGGTTTGATGAAGTTGCTCCCGCAATAAATTGTAAACCTTGAGTTATGTTGAAAGGGGTTGTGTTTACAATTGATGATGTTTGAGTTGGTATTGCTGTGGTAATTTGAGGAACAAAGACACTTGACGTCAGAGTTTGTGTTGGTTGAGTAGATGTTGTTTTCAAAGTGTGAATATCAAATCCTGGTGGTAGTGTGGCACCTTCTACTAGCAACTTTGCTAGATATCGTTGGGGATCATTTTCAAAACACTCATCCATAAAGGATGCAAACTCAGGATCTTGTATAGCGGCATCTATGTCTTCAACATAAATTTTTCCATGTGTGTCTCTAGTGACGTGTTTTTCAAGCAAAGTTTTATGTGGTCTCTCTTATACTAATGGTTGATTTCCGAAAGGATTGACAAATTCATTAGGGTCTAACATTGCTTTCTGTTTCTTTTTGGACCTTGTTTCAACCATGAAAAGTTGCTTAAAATGGGTTAATTCAAACTATGTCTAAAAACTAATATGTCCTATTTCTTTTTTTTCTTTTTTTTGAATATAAAGGATATTGCTAAAGATTTCTAAAATGACGTATACTAAGATGAAGTATGGTAGGACGAACAATATAAAAAATCTCGAGTAGACTATGACGGTAAATGATTCTAAGATTGGTATAACCTACCACCTATGGAATAAATCCAAGCAATGATTTGAGTTGACCAAGGAACCTAATTATAGGACAAAGACAGTTGACAAGGTGAATTTCCCAAACTAGACTGTTGAGCTGGAAAGATTCACAAATAGGATAATAGTGACTAGGTTCAATGATAGTGACAAATCGAAGCATAAACGTATCCAATGACGAGGAAATTTATTCTATTCTACGATATGCAATTTCCTAGGAAGTGTCTAAATGCATGCAACTTAGGATGACTATGACTAGGACGTATATGACACCTAATAATGCAAGGTGTTGAGCAAATTTTTTCTAGTTTTTGTCCAAGGTTGATCTTTAGAAACAGAAGTGAAAAAGACAATGATGCTTTTGGACTCAGTTTGCAGTTTTTCAAGTTTTTTGTTGACAGTCAAATGCGGTTCACCTATCCGATGTGGTTCTATTTTTGATAGATGTGGTTTAAGTTGCACATGCGGTGATTTGACTAAAACAGGTTCTGAATGTTGACAAGAAATTTGTTTTTTGGACAGATGTGGTTTCTATTATTGCAGATGTGACTCAAATGTTCAGATGTGACTTACAATATGGACTTTGTGAATCTAAAACTGTTGACAGACACTTGCGGCTTTTCATTTGACAATTGTGGCTCACAGATACTCATGTGACTCAAAAATAACAGTTGCAGCTCAGAAACTAGACTCTGGAAAACTAAAAACTATTGACAGACACATGCGGTGTTTAACCTAACAGTTGTGACTCTTTAAGACATATGCGGTTCTAAAAATAATAGTTTTGACTCTTTTCGACAGTTGCGGTTCTAAAAATGACAGTTGTGGTTTTCTGAAGATGATGTTTTGACTAACTTTGTTTGATGATCAAGTTGTTTGATGAATACAGCATAAAATACAATGTGTTTTTAGTTTGTAGGTATGGATCTGTTAAAATCAGAGAACAATTACACCCTAGGCTATGTTGGACAATATTTACTAATTTCTTACTCGGATAAATCCAACTACGCATATTCAAGGTGGATGACTAGTAGCTTGACCCCACTCGCTCCCCTCCATGGCACTCACTTATACGAGGCAGCCAAGCTATTGTACCCATG
>CM021101.1:339585136-339753491 GCA_007115665.2 Sequoiadendron giganteum | reverse complement strand
AATCAATTCATGTGTGGAAATGAATGTCATTTGCTAAAGTCTAGGATCGATCACAAGAAAAGAAAGGATTGGGAAAACACTAGCCTCTTGATAGAGGAAAATGAAATTGACTCCCAATAGGAAGTAAAAAACAAACCAGTCCTTGCTTTGCACCAGTCTACAAAAATTATTGCCCTCTATGAAAGTGGTTAGACTGAAAGATGACATGATGCGGTCAAGGAGAATATTGTTTTCTGTGGTAATTTTTCAGGAACTTGGGAAAATTTTGGGGAAGGTAAGGTCAAAGAAAAATTTGGGGCTCATAATGCTATATCAGAATTAGATATGCTTGAATTGATATTTTTTTATCATGAGAGTTGGTTAGCGAAGAATGATTTAGCACTGAAAAATGGTAGCAAGAGGAATTTTTTGATGAAAAGTGGCTTTTTGGGAGACCATTGGACTATGGTTACATCCTTGTCTCCATTAACACTAGGATTTCGAGGTTCCTAAATGTGTTCCAGAGATTGTACAGGAAGGTGGGCCTTTTCAGAAAAAGATTATTTTTCTCCCAGTCGGTTAATGAGTTTGTGTGAGCATGCTCTTCCTTTTCTTTATTTGGTAGGTTAGTCTTACCTTGTAAATAATGAAATTTTGATGTGTTAATTTTTTGGATTTTTGTTTGGTGTCCTTCTTACTGACTTCATGACCAATGGAAAGGACTGTTCCTGCATGTCGGGTTCTCTACGTCCTTTGTAGTCATTGTCCCCAGTCAGAGCCACTATTACATGTAAAAGGGACCCCTACTTCCACTCTTGTAGCTTCCTTTTATTTTCACCTAAGTCCATACTTAAAGTTATATTCAGGCTGCCTTTTCTTGTTTTTCTTGAACTTAGGCGGGGTTTTCATTTGTTCGCTGAACCTTTCATTCTACCGCTTGTGTTGTTTGTTTCTCAAAACTAGGAGGTGTTTACTTACCATTTTTTAACTTGTATTTTTTTGCGGTGGGTGTACAAATATTAATAAATTGATTAGTGAGTCATCATATGTCATAACCAGAGAAAATTCACCCACAATTCATACCTTAGGTGGTATTCTTTAGGCTGTCTCAAATCTAGGCGGTGTTTTATCAAGTTGTGTGAACCAACCATTTTGCCACCTAGAAGGTTTGTAGTGATTAATGTAATAACATAAACCCTTTTCATTTTACTAGTGCCCTATACAAAAAAGAAACTAGAATTTTAAAGCATGATATGAATAGGAAACCAATGAAGTCATGCATGGAAAGACATAGTGATATCAAAAGAGATATTTTCTTTATATATAAGCATTGCATCGACACTACAAAAAATCATCTGGTTCGACTACAAAAGTTTAGTTCATGGAAAAATGACAAAAAGGGTATTTCTTATTGGGTACAGAGAGCAAACATCAAGACGTGAATTCCCTCAGTAACAGCCTGCAAGCGTTCGACTTGAGCTGGTGATAGTAGATTCTCGTGCGATTGGATAAATTGTGCAAAATGTCCCATATCATTTCTTACCACTCTTGTGTGCAAAAGGTTCATGGCCTCCTCTAAAGTCTCATCTTGAAGAGTCAACACAATGTAGATGGCATCAAATATCAATCCATTTCAAAGATAGTGGTTGAGCCTATTGATTTCCTCCTTAACACGATGATGAAACTCGGGCTTTACTAAGCACTCCAATGCTCTCATGCTCCAGTCATGATGGTAAAAAGTATTGATGACTATATAAATAAAGTGCTCTAGCATAGTTGTGTTTTGTACATGAGCCTAGATTAGGAATGCCTCACCAAGGATGCTACAGAGCACTTCCTCCTCTACTTTTCTTTGCACTATGAAGATTTATTTTAGTTGGTCTGAGGTGTGCCTAAATAGTGGATTTCACTTGATCTCCTCCAAAATAATGTAGTCACTGGCGGAATTACCATCACTTTGAGAAATCGCCATATTGGATGCAACTGATTGCGGAAGAAAGGTGACACTGGTTGAATTTATAGATTTTTGTCTAGACATGGGTGCATTCTCCTAAAATCGATAAGATGTTAATTTGATTCCCATTTATGGCTAGCTTGTGTTTCTCTAAATTACAATTTCCCATCAGGTAGCACACACATGCCACCGCTTGATATCCCTATGTGTTGCATTGATAGTTGGTTGTATGATTGGTCCTTTGGCAACTGTGGGTAGGATCATGATCAATTTTCTTTGTCGATATTTATTCATCAGCTAAATTCAAATTATTTTGAATAATTCCCCAAATAAATGTTAGGAAGATAAGAGGTTATTGGTTTAGTAATGTATTTGGCATTTATCCAGTGGCATTAGCTATGTTATAAATTTAAAATTGTAAGGGACGGAAGGGGACCTTTTCTTTTTTTGGATACACTTGGGGGTGTTATCGAGAAGGAATGAGCATTTATTGAAAACTATAATGATTTATAATTTGTGTGTTATGAATTTAAAGATTTTGGTATGCTAATATAGGAATTATGCATACTCTGTAGTTGAAAGAGAAGTTGTATGTCTTCATTTATTACCATTTGATTTATCTCTTGAGTGGGATGATCATAATTTTTCAATATTTGCATTGATGGTTTATGGTTTTGGTTTATGTCATTCATGCTAGCCCCATATTTATGGACTAGCAATCATCACCTTTCCTACTTTTTGGTTTTAAGCATACCCTTTGCATTAGAATAGGACAATTCATTGAAAATATAACGAGGGAGTTATACCTTGACAAAATTCAGAGAAAATTCACAAATTCAATTGTGCTTTTCGGAGCTATTAGCAAATTTCATTAGGTGCTAAATCTGGGCCTGGAGTCATATTTTAAGTATATTTGTCAAGATCCATTCCATTCACTAACAAATACTAAATCAAAGAAGCTAAAGTATCACCATAATTTTTCCCTTTAGGGTTTCTACATAAATATGGTGTTGTCATGTGAGGTTGTGTTCATTGTTGCTTCTAGTTTCATTGATGATGCTTTGATGTTCATTGGTGCATTGATTAAATTTAAAATTTAAGGATATAATGATTCATCCCCCTCTTAGTATATTTGTGTTCAACAATTTGTATTAGAGCTAAGTTCCTTGGAGCAGCCTAATAACTAAAGATATATCTTGGAATTGAACACATGGGAGGTCATGATGGATCACACTAAAATAAGGAACCATAGTTTGATAGCACAAATTACACCTTCTAGAATATAATGATGAAATAATATGTAAAATAATATGGGTTTGATGTTTAAAAATCTATTATGAAAGGTTATACAATGCTAAAGCTAAGAATTCTATTTTGAGTGGACTAACAAATTCTAAAATTTTCAAAGTAATGCATTACAAGTCTATTAACGATATTTGGAAAAATCTTCATAGCATCTATGAAGGTGATGATAAGGTCAAGAAATCCAAACTACAAACTCACAGAAGCATGTTTGAAGATCTGAAGATGAAAGAAGAGAAGAATATTTTTTATTAATTACTTTGAAGTGGATGGAACTATTAGTTCTATCAGAGGACTTGGTGAAGAATTGAAAGAATAAGTAATTTTCAAGAAGGAACTTAGATCTCTTTCCTCAAGGTATGATGCAAAATTCTTTGCTATTGAAAAATTCAAAGATTTGAATTTTTCTATGGATAATTATTATTGTAAGTCACCTTTCAAATGTTTCAATTGTGATAAGTAGGTCATTTTACCTCTAAGTGTCCTTTTGGGGAAAATCAAAGTAATGATCAGTACAAAAATCAAAGGAAGAACTTTCAAAATCACAAGAAGAGCCTCTATTCAAAAGAGGACAATAACTCATCCAAGGAAATTGATCAATTTGATTTTGAAGAAGAAAAATAAACTGTATTCATGGACATGGAAGTTATAGAAGATGAAGAAAATCATGAAGGAGATGATGAAGACATACCTGATCTTGATGAAGAATAATGTGAAGTAGATTTAGAGGGAGAAGTAATAGCTATATTATTTAATCTAAGAGTCTAAAGGAAAGAAAATAAAAAGCTAAAGGGGGAGCTTGAAGAATTTGAAGAGATGATCATTGATCTAAAAATTCAGATAGAAGAGACAAACAAGATAGAAGATGTCTTGTCAAAACAACTAAAAGAAAAAGAGATCAACTGTGAAAGGCTTGAAATAGAAATTGTGTCTTTGAGAAAAATTCTGAAAAAGATGTGTTAATTGAGAAAAAAATGAAGTATGAAAAAATAACTAAAATAATAGATGAGATCCTAAGCTGCCAAAGGTCACCTTTCATCAAGACTAGTCTTGGGTTTGGCGAAGGTTAGAATATAATTACAAAGAAATCTAAGGAGAATGCCTTTGGTAGTTCAAGGTTTGATCAACAAAAGGAGACTATATAGGAAAATGGCTTTACCAAATCCAACCACTAGAAGAGAAGTTTCAAAGGTCCATGTCCTACAAGGAAATCCTTCACAACTAGGTCAAACTACTCTTTCTTTAGTTACTATTTTACTTGCAATCATTTTGGTCATAAGGCAATAGATTGTAGGAGATATCCTATGAAAAGAAATAACTATGTGAGAAAGAGTGTCTTTACCCCTTTAGTTGATTTTAATGTCATATGTTACAAGTGTAACAATTTTTAGCACAAAGAAAAGTTTTGTAGAAGTGACTTCCAAAAGCCTCCTAAATAGGAAAATAAAGAGAATGTGGATATTTCTACCAGTTAGAAGGAAGAACCTAAAATTAAATGGAAAATAAAGAATGAAAATCAAAATATTGAAAAATCATTGATTTCTCAAATTGCATTTCATGCTCAAGAAAGTCTATGGGTAATTGATAGTGGGTTCTCTAGTCACATGAATAGAGATAAAATTAAGTTCACTAGCTTCAAAAAGTCGAATGGTGGCTTTGCTAAATTTGGGAATAATACTAATAACAAGATTTGTGGAAAAGGGTCTCTAAGAATTGATGGAAAATTTAGGAAAAATGATCTTTATGTTGAATGGATAAGAAAAAAATCTTCTGAGTATAAGTTAGATGTGTGACAAGGGCTACAATATCACATTCCATCCTTAAGGATGTGAAATCATGAAAAATGGAAAAAATGTTACAAAAGTAAGTAGGTCAAAAGGAAATTTGCATAATCTTACTAAAGTCAAAGGAAAAAGTTATATTTTGGTAAAATCATATGAGAGTTAGCTATGGAATAAAAGAATGGGTCATATCAATTTTGATAATATTGTCAAAAAAAATTCCAAGCATACTGTGAGAGATATGATAATAATTACTAATCCTACAAGCACCTTATGCAAAAAATGCCAAATAGGCAAACACAAAAGAGTAAGATTCAAGATAATAGAGCACTCTACTATAGAACCATTGGAGTTGATTCATATAGACCTATGTGGACCAACAAAAACACAAACCCTGCATGAAGAAAGGTATTTCATTTTATTCATTGATGATTTTACTAGAATAAATTGGGTGGATTTATTGAGAGAAATATGAAGCCTTTAGTAAATTCAAAATCTTTAAGGCTATGATTGAAAATAAAATAGGATAACATATCAAATGTATAATGCTTGATAGAGGTGGTGATTTTACCTCTAATGAGTTTGAAGAATTTTATGAAGGACATGGAATTAAAAGATAGTACTATGTTGCTATAACTCTTCAAGAAAATGGAGTAGTAGAAAGAAAGAATAAAACAGTTTAGGAGATGGCCAAGAAAATTATGAATGAAACCAAATTGTCTAATGTAAATTAGAGAGAGCCAATTCATACTATTGTGCATATTATTAATAGAGGAATAATGAGAGTTAATAGTTGCAAGACACCATATGCGCTATGGTATGACAAACCTACATCCATCAAGAATTTCTGAATATTTGGAAGCAGATGCTACATCAAAAGGGATGAAGAAAATTTGGGAAAATTTGCGTCTAGATCAAATGAAGGCATATTTCTTGGCTATTTATTAAGGATAAAAGCTTAAAAATGCTAAAATAAAAGATTGCATAGGATTGTTGAAAGTATAAATGTGAAAATTGTTTACGTCATCAAATATATATATATATCAATATATCATAGTAAGTAGATAAGAAATGTGAATCAATTTGATAATAGAGGGGTGATATCATATGTGAAGAGTTCCCTTCATAAATGACTATAAGTTATCACATGTGAAACATAACCCTAGAAGAAGAGAGTTATTTATCAATATGATTAAGTTTTAAAATAAAAAATTCAAATGTAAAAGTAAATAGTATGTATATTTAATTCTTGTAATTGGCTACATAAACCTATTTCTTAGAAGTGAATAAAATATTAATAAAAGATAAATATTGCATCTGTTTTTCTGGATTCGATTGCATGAGAGTTTATTGATGCAAAAAACTCTCATGCAATCTAATCCAGAAACATATGCAACATTAATGATATAGATTGTGAAAACTTGATATCACTAAAAGATAAATATGTTATTATTTATTAATCAATTAAATAAAAAACAAGTAAGAATAAATATATATATATATATAATTGATATAATAAATAAAGCTTATAAAAGTATCTAATAGAACTACACCTACCATTTCTTGTGCCCTCCACCTTGCTTCAAGGCACTCCTTCCAAGTGCCACGTGCCTTTTCTATTCTTGGCTAGAGGCATTCTGTCAAACAATACATGTGCCTTGTCCTTTCTTCGACATTTTACATACGATTCCACCAAGCAAGGAGGCTTCTGGCAAGGTAGTACAGCCTGGCTTTACACCCGCCAGCTACTTTTTCTTGGGGGCATGGGGTAAAAACAATTTAGTTGCCTTTTCTATGATTATAGATGGGAGTGGTGAAAAAATAGCTCGCGTGCCTTGTCTACGCTTGGCATTTTATGGTTGTCAGGGCACTTGTAAGTACAACACTAGAGAATGAAGCTTCCTTGCAAAGTCCATTATGTTCACATTCTGGGATCATTCATCTCAGTCCATGATATGGTGTCTCTTTAAGGTACTCTGTCAAACAAATTATGGAGTTTTATTTTGTTTATGATTCCGCATTTTTGGCATATCAACTAGGGCAGTTTCAATTACCTTATCTAACAAAATTCGCCTATCCTTAATGCTTTGAAGGATATCCATCCCCTCTCCCAAAATTTTTGCTTAAGCACAGGCCAGAAGGATTTTGGCAAAGGTTGAAGAACTAGGATTTATGCCTGCCAATTGTATTTTGCTAAAAATTTCAAAAGCCCTGTTATCGAATCCATCTTGTGCATATTCCCCAATTATCGCAATCCATGAGATCATATTTCTTTGAAGCTCTTTGTCAAATAGTTCATGCGCCTAGTCTGCATTTCCACACTTTGCATACATGTCTACTAGGGCCGTAGCAACTACAACATATGATAGTAAGTGTATGCACACATGCATGTGTGGGTATACATACATACATGTATAGCTAGATAGATATGTGTGGGTATACATTAATACATCCATAGATAGATCTACATAGATAAATACATATGCATACATACATACATAGGCACATCTACATACATATATATAAATTACACAAATATCACCTGCCAATTGCATTTGCTTGAAATTTTCAACAAATCCATTTTGTGCATATCCTACAATCATTGCATTCCATGAGTTGACATCTCTTTGAGGAATTTATCAAAGAATTTGTGTGCCTTCTCTACGTTGCCAATTTTCACATAAATGTCTACCAAGTCAATTATAACAACAAAATATGACATACACGCACACATACTTATATGGTGGAATTTGGCTTTACACCAACCAATCATATTTTCTTTAATGTTTCTAAAGCCTTTTCAGAAAATTCATTTTGTACATATCTTGCAATCATTGCATTCCTTGAGATTACATTTCTTGAGGAATTCTATCAAACAATTTTCACACCTTGTATGTGCGCCCACATTCTGCATGTGTTTCAATCTAAGGGATGTTGGTGGGTGAAGAACTAGCTACCCTCATCCACTAAACTTGCCTGACTACAGGCACCTAGAACCTGAGCAAAGCTTGCAATGTTAGGATGTGTTACTGAGTGCTTCATTAATTCAAGATTTTGAGAGCTTCCTTGCAAAATCCTTTTTTTTTGCGCACATTCTGTAATCACTATATTTCACTCCTTGCGAAGAAATCTCTGGTAGAATTCTGTCAAACTTTTCTCTTGCCTTGTCCATGTTTTCATGTTTGCATTGTTCATGTATTTTGGCAATTCAATGTAATCTGTATTCCTTAGTGTAGACCTAGAATAAATGGAAATATGCACAAATAGATGATGTAAATCTAATCTAACAAATATTAATCTAAAATCAATCAACTAAGAACGAGTAAAAATGAACAAAACAATTAAAACTATAACTAGAATAGTCTCATCGAATATGCTTCCACTCTTTCAAATTATCTTTATTGTCCTTCTCCATTTTGTTGTCTCAGTATTCTTCCCTCAAATTTTCAGTATTGATGCAAACATAACCTGGATGTATTGTCTCAGAAAAATATCGAAAATAAAAAGTTCTTCTAAAAAGTATTGATTTCAGGAGGAGGAATAATGATAATGATAATGATAGGTCATTTTATAGATTTTGGGTTTTTGAACAATTGGCTTAGATTCAAAAGAGAGATCAACAATTGAGATTGATGAATGTCATGCAATGTGAGTTTTGTGTCAATTAGAATGTGAGTTAGGAAATTTTGCAGGATAGAGATTAAATTAGAACAATAACTTAATCTTGTGTCAAGACTATTCAAAAATAGAAAGAACACGAGTTCAAAATTAAATAAACAATTTAATCTTTAGTTGAGAGTCTTCGAAAATAGAGGAAATAGATTTTGAATGAAAAAAGAAAGTTAGAGATCGAAGAATAATCCGTTCGAATGCACACATGAATTAATTAATTAAATAAAGATATTTAATTAATAAACGCATTCATGCATATGAGTTAGAACTAGTTAACTGACTAATTGTGATGGAGAGTCCTCTCGCAGAGACGATCAGATATTGAATCCAGAGATAACTGAAAGATTAAAAATAGATCTTGAGTCAAAGGGTGAGTGAATAATTAGATAACTGGACAATAGAAGAATGTGACATAAATAATTATTTATGATTTAAATGTTAATTTAATTCAACATTCGAAATTGAAATGAATGAATTAAATAAATAATGTACTTTATTTAACTAACTATTGAAAATGATTAATTGAATAATTAAATAATAAATATTTAATTATAGTTGAAATGTGACAAAGGGGTAATTAAATAATAAATAATTTAATTTAAGGAGAATTAACTAGTTAGCGACATAATTAAATAAATATGATTTATTTAATTAATAAAGTTGAATAAAGGTCATTACAAATTAATTAAATAATTAAAAGGTTATTTAATTAATAAAGGAAATATGTGTTTAGAAAGGTAATTAAATAATAAAAGTTATTTAATCATGACCATGGACATTAGAAAATTATGTCGAAAGTGGTACTCGCATGCCTAGACCAATTTTGGTGTCTACAGTTTGCCCCTCTTTGATACAATGTCATTTCGGCGTTGTGTCAAAGAAAATATGCCCCAATCGTGCCCTAGTATGAAATAGGTTAGAGTATTCCCCCTTGGGAAAATTGACAAATTTTTGAAAAATTTCAAAAAAATATCAAGAAATATTCTCGATAAGTCAATTTGATGGTCAAAAATGCTATGGACTTGACATAATTGAATTTGGAATTGTTATGGACATATACAGGTCAATAGAAGTTGGCAGTTTAAGCGGCCAATAGACAAGGTTAGAAGAAATGTCACCCAAACTCTAGGTATAAATAGAAATTAGGTAGAGAACCAATTCATTTGCACTCGAAAGAGTTGAAGAATTCAGAAATTAGCTCTAAGTATTAGACGAAGATGTCTCCAGTTCCCTACGCTGCACATTGCAGATATCAGATCCGAACATTCAGACAACTAGCCGACGTAGGACCCCCATTATGTACCCTAAAATGAGATTTTGAAATTTCATTTTGCATGTAGTTTTAGGCACTAAAAAATCATTTTGTACATGCAGTCTTTCGCATTCAATGCATATGCATTTGTGTGCAACACATCTACTTGCAGAATGACGCATTTTCCAAAAGATGTCTAGGCTCATTTAGGTCATTTAGGCATTAGTCGCATATGAGATGAAATGCATCACATGTGTGTTTTAGTTAGGCACATGTAGTATAGTGAAACACAAGTGATATAATACAACGCATATGCATATAGGTAGGCAAAATGAATTTGCACCTCATATGAATTGAAATGACACATTTGCTTATTGGTGAAAATGATTTTTTTTTGTGTAATGCAAATGGGTTGGTATACAACACATTTATGGAAATGCACCGCATGTGCTATAATGAGCCGCATTTGGTTGGTAAAATTTTCAGATTTTTTTTAATTTTTTTTTTTTACATTTGCATCATGGTTGAAATGCGCTATACAAGTTATTTTAGATCCCATCTATACCCGAAAGACACGACCCAATACTTTCGAGTTGAGAGCATGGTTGGTCAGCGCTGAGACATGATTATTATGGAGACTAGGACTACATCATGCACTGGCTATGCCCAAGATTAGGGAAAATAGAGGTATGTTGACCGCTTTGTTTGAGCGATGGCATTCAGAGACTTCATCATTTCATTTGTTGATTGAGGAGGCAACAATTACATTAGAGGATGTTTATATGATTTTGAGACTACCTCTTAGAGGAGAGAGGGCTATGTACGACACACAATGTGGGTACAATGAGATGACTAGATATTATGTTGTAGACGACATTAGGAGATTAGGGATAGAGCACTATGAGATCAGATGGCAGGTTCTGGTTGATAGGTATGAGCGGATAGATTGCATCCTATGTACATTGATTGGAGGGATAGTTCTTCTTGACCAATGGGGTCATGGATTTTTTGTTGGGTGGGGAGAGATTCTTGTGGGGATGTTAGAGAGAGAGGTTGTATATGCCTAGGGTCCCTATTTATTAGGCATGTTATACTTTCATTTACATGATATTGTGTACCGAGACACACAGTCTATGAGCTGCGATACCACTCTTCTCATGGTTTAGGCATGGGAGCGTATTTCCATATTTTTTCCACCTATTACTGCAGAGTGAGGGGCTAGATTTCTGTATGTTTTCTAGTATATGGGAAACATTACTTAGAGTCATGTAGGAGACATAAGTTATTGGAGACATGCACTGGACACACTGTTTCAGTTCACATGGAGGCCATACATGGATTGTGAGAGATGGTCAGATGAGGATGAGCATTTGACCTACTATAGGCAGACACAATATTTAATTGGTAGGATTGTTTCAAGTGTACACATCATTGAGAGACACTTGCTTGATCGGGTTTTGAGATAGTTTGGGAAGGTTCAGGATGAGCCTAGAGGTAGAGCAATTTTTTCTTGATCTTCCAGAGAGGTTCCACATTGGGGACCTATGATATCAGTGGCTACTACAGAGGGAAAAATTCAGGTGTTACAACCTTTACAGTGGAGATGGAGAGGTGGAGCAAAAAATCCAAGGACGACAGCTACTTATGACACATGGTGGGCAGAGCATCATCCTATTCCTTATATAGATCCGGACTAGTTGACACCAGCAGAGAGATGAGGTACATGGCCGAGAGGGTGGTGCAAAGGTAGAGGTGGTGGTAGAGGTGGTGGTAGGGGTGGTAGTGATGATGGTAGAGGTGGTGGTGGTAGATGAGGATGGCAAAGATGGAGAAGTGGTTGGGTTAGTGGATTATCACCTATTCGAGAGGTGGAGGCGGATAATGTACCGATGTTGGACCTCAGAGGTGGAGCAGAGGCACAGGTTGGAGATGAGAATGCCACTAAGGAGGAAGTAGTAGAGGAGCATGCAGAGGTAGAGATTGGTAGAGAGGACCTTGCAAAGGAGGAGGGTGATGTGGATATTGGTCCTCTTGGTATTCTAGCAGATTATGAAGAGGATGATGTTGAGGAGGAGATACCTATGGAGCACCAAGAGAGAGAGCTCCAAGATCAGATTGTAGAGGGGCAACGAGATGAGGAGGCTCCTAGGTATAGTGATAGGGAGGCATTGGATGAGAGACTGAGAGTGGTTACAACAAAGTTGGATGCCTTGCGGATAGAGAGAGAGAGTTCTTTTATGGAGAGAGATATTGTTCTTATGGAGAGGGACCAGGTAGTAGCCCAGAGGCAAGAGATAGAGAAGAATTTCACATAGGTTAGACTCCTTTGTAGTGGCAGCTCATCTGATGGTTTTCCTCGTGAGCTAGTCAGATTAGTTGAGAGAGTGTCATATTATAGAGATATGTATGATTCAATGGTGCCAGTAGAGAGACGAGATCCTAGCTTTTCAGAGGTTCATAGTCATAGATCATAGAGCAAGAGTCAGACTAGGACACAAAGTATAGAGGGTGTGATAGGACCACCAAGGATAGGTCCATATGATAGGCCTTCCACCTCATAGAGAGTACCTCCAAGGTAGTTTCCTCCACCTTCACCACGTGACAGTAGCGGTAGTGGGACATGTTGACATTGTTATACATGTAGGCATTGTATTTTGATCAGAGAGCCTGTGAGCTCATTCTTATTTATGGATACATTCTGACATTGTATTGTGACATATTATTTTGAGTGATATATATATTATTTTTAGTAGTTGTTATATGATATGAAGTTCTATTTTATGGTGATGCATTTTTCTATATGATTATGTTTCCTAGATGATTTATGTACATGTGTTATGGATGATTGTTTCTACATGTGATGTGTTTATGTAGTTTATGATGTTATGACTATTCTATTTACTTATGAAAATGGAATGCAATGTTCTATATGATGTTATTTTATATGTAATGGTTATATGTATGTAATTTTTCCATTATGTACCTTATGATGATGGAATGCCTATTATGCCATGATTTCATAATATATGCAATGAAGATGTTAATGTTCCTATTTGTTTGAAATGCAATGTAACTATATGATGTACTACACTATTTACATAAGGCTTATAGAATGTATGCATATGCAGATTATCTAATGTTTTTTTTGTGTCATAGAACTTTATCATTATGTCAAAAAGAGAAATGTTAGCACAAATGATTTTTAGAATGTTAGTAAGAAACAACAAAGGTGGTTGATTGAAAAACATATGATCTTCGATATTTTTCCATATATGCTAAGCTTGGTTTTTAATCATCATTGGGTGGGATTGACACAAATGGATAGTACAGACCGTGATATGAGATAGACCATAGTGTACAAATTCATCCACCTGCAAAAAACAAACAGTCGTAGACAAGGAGTGTCTTAACTCATACTAAGGACAAGATTGCCCTAGTTGTTTTGTCTTGACAAACCACATACAACAAACAAATAAAAGATGGGTCATGAGATGTCATTGCTCC
This sequence comes from Sequoiadendron giganteum, assembly GCA_007115665.2. NCBI lineage: Eukaryota > Viridiplantae > Streptophyta > Pinopsida > Cupressales > Cupressaceae > Sequoiadendron > Sequoiadendron giganteum. The sequence continues at coordinate 339,740,047 of CM021101.1, read as the reverse complement.
TCTAAATCCTTGAGAAAACTAGTACGATGAATCAAAATCCAAAGTTAAAAAGAAAATTAATAGACAATAGCCAAAGAGAAAGAGTACTGAGACATCCTTACTTCTCTAAATCCTTCAAGGGACATCCTTGAGAAAGCTAGTAACTGGACTTATTCACAAATCGATAGAAATATAAGACAAAATAAGATATAAATTCATAAAGCCGACTAAAATTATTTTCCAAAAATTGATCTTGTGGGATTGTTTGATTGTTTGATGTTTGACATAGTGTAATTTGAGGGATGACACATACCGCATAAGACGTTGAGTCTAGTTTCGAATTGGTGACTATCTATGTAAGGCATGAAAAAGCCTAGTTTCAAAAAGACACATGTCGTATAAGACATTGGAGCCTGATGATGTTGATGTGACAAGCTAGATGAGGCTATGACAATTTGATGATGTTTGTTGACAAGAAAGACATATCTTGCTAAGACATAAGTTGATCACTCTGACAATGTGTTTGATATTGACTTAATGACAGTTGTAAGATGTTTTCCTTGTTGATGCATGACTTGTTTTTATTCCTTGACTACTTTAAGTGTGTGTATGTTGACAATGTATTACTTGAGATGATATACCCTGAAGGACTGACCTAATGCGGCCTCAAGGGCTCATCGATTGACTAGCCTTGCCTACGTTGTACATGCAGAGACCTCATAGTTTGACCCAACTTTAATTAACTTAACTGACTGAAGATATGTAATTAAGTTGATATGCAATGTGTGTGATAATGAATGTGATAAACCCTATTGGACTAACCTAGTGCAGTCTTGGGGGCTCATCAATTGATTAGCCTTGCCTACATTGTACACAGAGAGACCTAGTAGTTTGTCATGACCAATGACTTTGATTGTACAAAGAGTCATGATTTTTAATGTGTGTGATACATGAAAAACCAGACAGACAAACCTAATGCCTTGAGGGCACATCAATTGATGGCCTTGCCTACGTCTAGTTGTAGAGGCAACGTAGTTCGACTATGTCCATGACTGACATAACATGACTGACCTGACTTTGTTTATGGGATTTTTTGACATTTTTTTTTTTTTTGTCTTTTTGAAAATTTTCTAATGTTTTTGAATTTTTTTAGGACATTTTTTGATGGTGTAATGCTATTTACAAGGTCCTCATGCAACAAAACAAGGATTTGTCAGGAATAAGACATGTGAGATGAAGTAGGGAATTTGATGGAATGGACTTGATGTCAATCATTCCAAGTGATGGATAGGATAACCATTTATTATGAGGGATGGTGAAAAAGTCTAATTGGAATGATGGTAGACAAGAGAGTGAGTTTGACTACACATGGCGCCTATTTTCTAGGTTTTCACCATGGTACTTATCCATAGCGCTACCGAAGTGGTTTTCACTATTGGACGAATTATTTCTCTTTACTATTTTGTTGTTTTTCCAAAAATTTTGGTGTTACAAAGACGCCTGTTTGCCAAGTTTTCATCAAGGCAACCATTTTTTTATTTTTTCTATTTTTTTGTATTTTCTTGATTAAGACCAAGACTCTCAGAAGCTATGCATAAAAACTCTTTAGATGAAGGCTGTTAATTGGTGACAAAAGTGTCCTTCAGGGTTAGAGAGTTTGTATGCTCTTGATCCAAAAGCTTCTGTGACAATATATGCCCCTACCCAGTTAGGTTCAAACTTACCTGGTTTTTCTCGTTTAACTTGATTCTTGGGATTCTCCATTAAAACCAAGTCACCAATGTTAAAGTGTCTATTTAGAACTTTCCTATTATAGCTATGACGAAGAAGATTTTGATATTCTTGCAAATGGTATAGTTCTTTCTATCTTTGTTCATCTAGTAATTTTAACTCTTGTAATCTAGATACATATTATTCTTCATCATCAATGTGACCTTTCAAGGATATCCTCAGGGAAGGAATTTCAACCTCAATAGGTAAGATAGCTTCAGATCCGAATACTAGGGAGTATGGAGTGGCGCTAGTGGGAGTACAGATGCTTGTGCGATAAGCCCAAAAGGCAGGATTAAGCTATAGATGCCAGCCACGACCAACATAATTGATAGTCTTTTTTAGGATTCTAACAATGGTTTTATTAGATGCCTCAGCTTGGCCATTACCTTGTGGGTAATATTGGGTGGAAAAATGATGTTTGATATGAAAATCTTCACATAGATGGCATACTTCTTGGTTTTTGAATGGGAAACCATTGTTTGCGATAATGGATTGGGGTACACCATACCGAAAAATGATATAGTTTAGGATAAACTTGGATATTTGCATGTCGGTGATGTAGGTCATGGGAATAGCTTCAATCCATTGGTGAAGTATTTAGTGGTGGTTATGATGAATTTATGGCCATTGGATGATGGAGGGTGTATCTTACCTATGAGGTCAAGTCCCCATTGGGCAAAGGGCCATGGTGATGTAATCAAATGAAGCTCCCGTGTTGGTTCTCTTATCAAATCTCAGTGTATCTAACACTATCTAAATTTCTTTACAAATATATATGAGTCATTTTTCATTGTAGGCCAATAATAACCTAATCCATAATCTTATGGGCTAAAGTTGGACCACTCAAATGGGATCCACATATACCCTTGTGTACCACTCGCAAGGTTGTTAGTGCTTCTTCAACATCAAGACATCTCATTAGGGCATTATTTAAGGTACATCTATACAGGGTATCTCCGATGATGGTGTATTTAGCTGACTTATGAATAAAGGTTATGTGTTGGTTGTTTGACAGGTCTAGAGGTAAGGTTTGGTCATTTAGATAATTGAATACGTCTTTATACCAAGGGTATGTAGGACCAACAATCATACACACCATCACAGAATTAGGGACATCATAGGTAGGGACCAATAGTTGTTCAATAAAAAACTCAAACTTAGGCACGTTGCTCAGAATATCCAATAAGGAACCCATGGTTGCCATAGCATCTACAACCCTGTTCTGAATACATGGTATATTTTGAAAGGTAATGTCATCATAGTACTTCTTGAAACTATCAACCATATGCATGTAGGGGGAAATTTTCTCATCCTTAGGCTCATAATCATCATTTACTTACCGGACTACTAGCTGAGAATTGCCAAAAACATGTAGACTCTTAATCTTCCACTAGGCTGCCATTCTTAATCCTATCACTAAGGCTTCATACTCTGCTATGTTTTTGGTGCAAGGGAAAGAAATTCTAAATGATTTAGGAATAGTGTTTCCCTGAGGTGTAAGAAATAGGATACTTGCTCCTGAACCACGATTTGTATGTGACCCGTCAAAGTATAATTTCCATTTGGTTCTAGTGTCAACTGTGAAGATAAATTCATTAGGAAAGTCTACCACTAAAGGATGGTCTGCCTTTATGGGTGCATCTGCTAACTGATTTGCAATCATCTATCCTTTTATATATTTCCTCTCCACATATTGGATTTCATACTCACTAAGTATCATAACCCATTTAGCTAATCGACTTGTTAATGTTGTTTTACTTAGGAGATATTTGAGGGGATCAATCTTTATGACCAACATTGTTTGGCGATTTAGCATATAGTGTTGAATTTTTTGAGTAGAAAAGAATACCACAAGATAGCCACGTTCTATGTTGTTGTAATTTAATTCATATCCCACCAAGGTACAATTGATATAGTACACCGCTCTTTCATGACCTTGATCATCATTTTGTGCAAGAAGAGCTCCTAATGTTGATTGAGTTGTTGAAATGTATAGTATCAATGGTTTTCCATCTGTAGGTGGCATTAAGATGGGTGAAGTGAGAAAATAATCCTTGATCTATTGGAAAGCTTCCTAACATTTAGGTGTCCACACAAATGGTACTCCTTTCTTGAGTAAATGTTGAAATGGGTGTATTTTGTCTGCTAGTTGTACAATGAAATGCTTGATAGATTGTAATCTTCCCTGTAGTGTTCTTAGTTGACCAATACTGACTGGAGGAGACATTTCTATGATAGCTTTTACCTTCTCTAGATCTACTTCAATGCCTCTTCTGGAAACGATATACCCTAGAAGTTTCCCTGATTTAACTCCAAAGACACATTTCTTTGGATTTAGTCTGACGTTGTAATTCTCTATTCTGTATAATATCTTGTCTAGAACCTTCAAATTATCTTCCCTTGTTACTGATTTAGCTATAATGTCATCAACATAACATTCCATGAGAATATGTACAAAGTCATGTAAAATAGTAGTCATTTCTCATTGATAGGTAGCTCCTGCATTCTTAAGCCAAAAGGCATAGCATTCCAATAGTATGTTCCCCATGGACACGCGAAAGCTATCTCGTGTTGGTCTTCAGCTACAATTTTGATTTGGTTATATCTAGAGAAAACATCCATGAGGGATAGAATCTTGTATCCTTCTGTAAGATCTACTATCATGTCTATGTTCAACAAAGGGAAGTCATCCTTAGGACATGCCTTGTTGATGTCTCTAAATTCTATGCAAATGTGGATGCCCCCAGTTGGTTTAGTCACTGGCACATGATTTGAAATCAAGACTGCATAGTCTATGGTTCTTATGAATCCAACATCTAAGAGTTTCTTAAGTTTTTCTTTGACCAGTAGAGCAATTTGTGGATTCATCTTCCTTAACTTCTATTTGACTGGCTTAATACCTGGCTATAATGGTAGATGATGCAATATAAGGTCTGGATCCAACCCAAGCATATCTACATATGACCATGGAAATTTTATCTATCTCTTTGTGAAGAAGTCTCAAAACTCTTGTTTTTCTGTCTCTGTCAATGATGCTGCAAAATATACTATTTGAGGGTTTTCTTCAGTATTTATGTTGACTTCAACAGAATCTTCTACTAGCATTAGTGAATTTTCTTGTTCAACGAGGAGAATGTTTAAACCTCCATCCTTGGGTGCCTCGAAGAGGTTTTCGCCATCAGATATGTCCTTTATTTTTATTGTTTATTTGCCTTTCAGTTTTCACCTAGGGACTTGTAATTTTTCTCATTTTAATCATTTTTCTTTTTATTTTCATTTTTGTGACTAGAGGTGTAAATAGACTCCCCGAAATATGCTTTTTCATCCAATTCTATGGTAAAACTATCTTTATGATCCCCTCTTGGTATGCCTTCTCGAAGTCCCATGAACTCAACTATTGCTTTGTCATTCTCAAATGTGTCTAAGATGGGTGTACCTTGTTGATCCCAATCGATAATTTGGGGATATATGAGGGGCATTTTGTCATCGAAGTTATCAAAGGTGGAAGCTGACAAGGTGAATATAGAGTGGTTGTCATGGTTAGAGAATTTTTGGACTAACTCCTTCTTGTTATTTTTCCTATGGGTAGGTAAACTCTGATGTGGGACTATTGCAATGGCTAGATTGTCAAAAGATGGTTCATCAGGTTCCCAAGATGCATGATCAAGGGTTTCCCAATAATAGTTCTTAAGCCATTATTCTTTGTACAAGGACTTCTTATTACAAGGACTAGATGAATTTGGTAAGGTTTTTATCATTTGGTCTGATTCTCCAAATAGATTATCTAGGTTCGTGGTATTGGTATAGGAAAGGGAATCCCATTCATAATCTCTTGAGTCAGGAGGTTCATTGTAAACTGGGGGAAGTGGTCTGTGAGATATCTCGATGTCTGCATAAGCACTCACTTCCTCTTCAAATGGTGACAAAGTACTAGGAAACCCAATTCTAAGCAGTTGAAACCCTAGCCCTAGGTATTTCGTTCGTGGCAAGACGATGATTGGTTTCATCCTTCCATTTTGATGTAGTCCTAACCCACTATATCCATCATAGCCTTTTCTTTGCATTATCTTAAAGACTTTTCCATATTGATTCTTAGCTATTTGAATAGATGGTGAGGGGTATTCATTGTCTTACTGGTACAACCAAGAGGTAATATCACCTTGGTCCACAAATTCTTCACTTAACTCTTCCCATTTGGTCAATGTCATTGTAGGGGGAACATGAAATGTGACTACTGACTATCTTCTATTTGCCATGGGTAAGCCATATGCCTTAGGGGGAACCAACTGACTAACACAATAGGATTTTTTCATGTGATATTCTCCACAACCCTTGTCTTGGATCTCGACATTAGGAGTGGATGATGGTTCTTTGAATGAAATGGACTTGGTAAGATGTGATGGATCAACATATAGGGATAAAGTGGATGAAGAAGCTTCTTGGTTAACTGGTACCTTTCATTGTAGAATTTCCCTTAGGCTTATAAAATATTGAAAAGGATCTGGATCACCATCAATCGTGATCTCAGTGCCATTATACAGGAATTTAAGACATTGGTGATATGTGGAAGGTATGAATTTCATTGCATGTATCCAAGGTCTACCTAACAACAGGTTATATAGAAGGGTGAGATCCAAGAATTGGAGGTTGGTGTTCATAACTGTTGGGGCAATTCTTATAGGGAGTGTGACAACTCCGTTGGATGATATTTCCTCATCATCGTAAGCCTTGATGACTATACTCTTAGAGGTGTCTACGCATTCTTCTAAGAATCATAATGCCTTAATCAATTTAAGGGTACACTGGTTCAAACCCGCTCCTCTGTCTACCAAGGCTCATTTGAATTTGGTTTGATGGACTAGGACTTCAAGATGTAATGGGTCATTATGATCAGTTTCTTTGGTTGAGTAATCTTGTTGGGAAAATGTGGCATGATGGGAGTTGGTTAAATATCCCACCATTTCTTTGAAACAATTGAAATCTAAGTCTATAGGAAAATTCATGCTCTATAAAGCTTTGTCGAGAATGGCTCGATGCTTAAGTGATAAATTCAACAGTTCCAAAATAGATATCTGTGTGGGGGTTTTGCTTAGTTGATCAAGGAGATTGTACTTAGACTTGGAAGACTATGTAGGTGGCTCAAAAGAAGGACCCATAAGAGTTATCTTAGTTTTGCGTGTCTTTATAGCACATTCTAGATGCTTCTTAATGGTGATGGTATGGACATTTTCATTTGCAACTTAGAGTTGATTTATTATCTTTCCTTTTCCATAGTCATACTTGGTATTTGCATAATTGGCTAATGGATTATTCTTGGTTCCCAAACTGAAGACCTTTCCTTTCATGTGGTCATGTAATGGGTCTGTGAAGACCTTATAATCATTTTTCTTGGTATTTTTCCACCCATTGACCTCTATGGTTCTGTTTTCAACAAATTCTTGTATAATATTCTTCAGTTGTCGAAATTGTTGTAGGTTGTGTCCTTTTGTTCGATGATAGTCACAATAAGTGTTATCTTCCCACCATGAAGGTTTAAAATGTCTAGGATCATACTCTCTTGGTTCCAAAGGTTTAATGAGATCATGTTTAATCAACTCTTTGAAAATTGTCTCGATTGGTTGCCCCAAAGGGGTAAATTCCTGTGTAGGAAATCTCCTTTGTGGTTGTTGTTGCTGTGAATTTTAGACAAAATTTGATGTTTGATCTGGAATATTTGTCATGTCTTGATTGGGGTTGTAGCCTCTAAGTGTGATAACTGGTCCCATATGTATGGTATTAGCAACAACAATACCATCATTTGTAACATTTTTGTTTCTATCATTGGGTGCATTTTGATATTATACCATTGGGTTTCTGCTTGGTACTTTAATTTATCCTTTGTCAATAAGGCCTTTTTCAAGGATGATGCCCTTTTGTACCAAGTGTAGGAATGAATTACAACAATGTACCCTTAAGTCACCTCTCAGTTTTGGATTGATGTTTTCAAGGAATATCATGACCTTTTGTTTTTCTAGTATTTCAATTGAACATCTGCTAGCTAGACTTCTTCATCTCTAGAAGAAAGTGGTGAAAGTTTCACCATATTCTTGTGTTGTGTGGCACAAGGTAGCTATTGTTACTTCATTGTCTATGTTAAAGTAAAAGTGTTTGAAAACTTCTCAACTAATTCACCCCAAGATCGTATGCCATATGGTAATTTAGAGAACCATTCTAGTGCTATCCCGATAAGGGTTCACGGAAATAGTCTCATCAAGTATGTGGGGTCATATGATATGTCCATACATGTCGTAGAGAATTATCTAATGTGTTCTAAAGGATTCTTCCTCCCATTATACTTAGGAAAATTCAGTGTAATGTATCCATGGGGGAAGGGTGTCATGTAAAGCACTTTGTCAAAAGGACATGGACATAGATCTTGCACTGAGATAGTTCATTTTCCTGACATAGACATGTTGTCCATCTATTGTTGAAGCATTTGAATTTGGTTTTTGAGAACATCTACTTGTGTCAAGGGCATGTTGTTTGTGTTGTTTGGATCAATGTAGGTATTCTAAAATGTTGTGTTCTATGACGGGTTGTGATTTGGTGAGGGAATATATCCCATTAGAATGTTCTGATTCGGTGTGGGGATATTTTTTGTCTGAATGTTTTGATTTGGTATATGAATTTTTTCTATCTAAATGTTTTGATTTGGTATAGTAATATTCATGCCAACTTTGGATCTCTTACCAGTAGTGTTTGTGCTAAAGGGGTTTGATGAAGTTGCTCTCGTAGTAAATTATAAACCTTGTGTTACGTTGAAAGGGATTGTTCTTACAATTAACAATGTTTGAGTAGGTATGCTAGTTGGTATTTCTATGGTAATTTGGGGAATATAAACACTTGACGTCACAGTTTGCGTTGGTTGAGTAGACGGTGTTTCCAAAGTATGAATATCAAATCTTGGTGGTAGTGTTGCACCTTCTACTAACAACTTTGCTAGATATTGTTGGGGATTATTTGCCAAACACTCATCCATAAAGAATGCAACTTCAGGATCTTGTATGGCGACATCTATGTCTTCGATATAATTTTTTTCATGTGTGTCTCTAGTGACGTTTTTTCAAGAAAAGGTTTGTGTGGTCTCTCTTTTCTTGATGGTTGATTTCCGAAAGGATTGAAAAATTCATTAGGGTCCGACATTGCTTTTTGTTTCTTTTTAGACCTTGTTTCAACCATGAAAAGTTGCTCAAAATGGGGTATTGCAAATTATGTCTAAAAACTGGTATGTCCTATTTTTATGTGTTTTTTTGGATTTTCTGAAAATAAAGGATATTGCTAAAGATTTCTAAAATGGTGTATACTAAGTTGATGTATGGTAGGATGAACAATATGCAAAATCTCGAGTAGAATATGATGGTAAATGATTCTAAGATGGGTATAACCTACCACCTATGGAATAAATGCATGCAATGATTTGAGTTGACCAAGGAACTTGATTGTAGGACAAAGACAGTTAACAAGGTGAATTTTTAAAACTAGTCTGTTGAGCTAGAAATATTCACAAATAGGATAATAGTGACTAGGTTCAATGATAGTGACAAAATAGAGCATGAACATATCCAATGATGAGGAAATTTATTCTATTCTATGATATGCAATTTCCTAGGAAGTGTATAAATGTATGCAAATTAGGATGACTATGACTAGGATGTATATGAAACCTAATAATGCAAGGTTTTGAGCAAATTTTTTCCAGTTTCTGTCCAAGGTTGATCTTTAGAAATAAAAGAGAAAAAGATAGTTATGCTTTCAGACTCAGTTTCCAATTTTCAAAATTTTCTGTCGACAGTCAAATGCGGTTCACCTGTCAGATGCGGTTGTATTTTTGTCAAATGTGTTTTTATTTTGTAGATGCGGTTTTTTGACTAAAACAAGTTTCAAATGTTGACAGGCAATTGTGGCTTTCAGACAGATATGGTTTAATTTATTGCATATGCGATTTAGCTGATCAGATGCGGCTCATAATATGGATTTTGGAAATCTAAAATTGTTGACAGACACTTGTGGCTTTTCATTTGATAGATGTGACTCTCATATACACATGCGAATCAAAAAAAATAGTTGAGGCTTAGAAACTAGACTCTATGAAAGTTATAACCTATTGACAGACACATGTGGCATTTAACTTAACAATTGTGACTCTCTAGGACATATGTGGTTCTAAAAATGACAGTTGCGACTCTTTTTGATAGTTACGGTTTTCTTGAGATGATGTTTCAACTGACTCCATTTGATAATCAAGTTGTTTTACGAATACAAAAAAAACAAGCACAAAATAGAATGTGTTTTCAGTTTGTAGTGATAAATCAGTTAAAATTACAGAATAATTACTCCCTAGGCTATGTTGGACAATATTTACTGAGTTCTTAATTGGATAAATCTAACTATGCATATTCAAGGTAGATGACTAGTAGCTTGACCCCACTGGGTCCCCTCCACGACACTCATTTATACAGGGCAGCCAAGCTACTATAACCATGAAGCTCCCATGGAATACATCTCATCTCCACACATGAATTGTAAATATGTAAGATCGATTCATAGGTCTAAACCTGCTACACCGAAAAATAGAAAGGATTTTGGCAAACTACAACAATTTGGCTTTTTAATTTGGGTACCCCTTTAGAAGAGCCATGGAGAGGCAATATCATCCCAGATCTACAGAGGTTAGGCTTTGCAGATTTTTACATACCGCAAGGGTACTGGAGAGTCAAGTGCTAGTCCACTGGGATCCTCACAATACTGAGCTTTCCTCGAGTATTAAAATTTGTATACCGGTTGCGAGTCGTTGGCGATAAGCGTGTAACCGATTTTGTGTCATCTTGGGGTGAGTAATTTTTTCCACCAAGATAGGCCCAAGTTCTAGAGTTAGTAATTGTTTCTCTTACACCCAGGATCACATAAATGTGGAAGGGGAGAGGATAATTCGATATACCAAATCAGGGTTATAAACTAAACAATTACAGACACGAAAAACACTGGTTAATTTTTAAACCCAAATGACAATTTTCTATCTACCAAAAAAAAATCTTTTACAGTTAACTAGACAAATCAATGTCTTCATAAGGTCCTGCATGCAAATAATTAGTAATTTCCTTTGTGTCTTAGGCTTTCATCCTGTAGAAAAGAACTTTGTTTTTAGTTTTTTCTTTGGTCTTCTATGCTTCATCCTACAAAAACTAAGTTATCCCCCCTAAACAAAGCTGCAAACAAAACATTAGAAAAAAAAAAACAAGACAAAAATGACAAATCAAAGCATGAAAGTATGAATGTAATACCCCTCTGTTTTGCCTTATGGTTGGACAGTGTGTCCTTGTGTGGGCTTGTTACTTTGATGAGTTTCTGGTTATTCAGATGTTATCTTTATTCCATGCTTTGGATTAGCATAGTGGTTATTTGAATTAAAGATGATTATGCTTTGGATTATACTAGTATGTTAGATTTGTCAGTTATTTGTACTATATTGGTGAAGGGGACGGTATCATATCACTCGCTTGCGAGTGCCCTGCGATCCCGTGATTTCCTCTTCACGGTGTGTATTTTATGTTGTTCATATTATATGTTGTTGTTTACTTGAATTATAGGTTGACAGGTACAAGACATTGACTCCACCTAGTTTCACAGGTTGGAGCGTGCTCAATGCCCAACAGTATTCGATTGGGAGATAGTAGCTAGGTTTCTGTGTCAAGTTGTCAACCTAGTCCTTGTATGTCGTTAGTTGTTTGTCAGGTTGTGTTGCTTTGAATATCGTTCCCTCTCTTCGTTATTTAATTGCAAGTTAAATTGGGTGATTTAAATGGCTTAAAGTATTTAAGTTGTTGAGTAATGTAATATGGAATTATGTTGAAATATAATTTATTTATTATTAATTTAATTTAATTAATAAATAATTTAATCGTTGATTAAATCTATTTATTAATTAATTAAATTTTTGATGTTGAAAGAAGTGAATTTATTTATGTTGAATTTGAAAATTAAAGAAAATGATTTAAAAGTCAATTTGAAATTTTGAATTCAAAATTTGGAGAAAATGAGATATTTTGCATTTTCTGTTTTCAAGAAGTTATGAGGGTGGTTGTTGAAATTTTAGGGTTTCATCTTTATGTTTGGATTTTGGATCACAATTTTTGGATCATGGAATTTTGGAAGAGTTTGAAAATAGGAGGAGGAAGAATATTTCAATTTTGTGGGTTTTGGATTGGAGTTGTGAAATTCAGTGGAGCTGAAGTAGGAAGCTGAGTACCACCTAGATCTCCTCACAAACTTAGGGAATCAAGTTCTTGTGTTAGAAATTGGTTGTTTTGAGTGTTTTAAATTGTATATGTTTTTTTGTTGATTATTATGTTGGAAAATTAAAGAAAATAGAATGATGTTCTTGGCTGTAAATAAATATTTCAGTTTCTTTTCCTCAATTTATTTCTTCCATGAGGATGTTGGAATCATAATATATATAAATATATATATATATATGTATTGATATATATATATATATATATATATATATATATATATATATATATATATTTATATATTTATAAATGTGTTATTTGTTTGAAATTTCATCCTTGGAGGGAGTTATGCTGTGGGTTTTCTTTTTAAAAAATACGCCCCTGGGAAGAGGCGTAGATTTCCAAAATTCGCAGAATTTGGTTTTAAAAATTTTAAAAATAAAATAAAATAAAATTTTAATTAGGGGGCTAGGGCCTCAACCCCCACCGCACCTCCCATGGAGGCAGGTGGAGGGAGCTAGGCCCAGCGTGCTCCCCACATCCCTGCGGTCGGTGCTAACACAGCCACCACCACCGCTGATGGTCGGCTGTGCTAAGAACAACCGCGCCACCCACAAGGGTGGACGACTATGCTTGGAACAGTCACCACCGCCGAGGTTGGCACTACCGCCGCCTAGCCCAACCTGGTGGAGCTTTCATTTTCTTCCCCTCTGTGGTGGGTTTATTTTCATTGCTTTTTGATTGGTCTAGGTATTGGGGGTATTTCTTTCTGAGCGTTGACTTGTTATTGGCGGCGATCAGTCACTTAAGTCATATTTTATCCCCTTTGGCCGTAACTTTACCGGCCCCTTTTACTTGTCCTTTCGGTTTTGCATTGTGACCTTTGAGTCCCTATGATTTTCGACTGATTAATTTTACAACTTAACCATTGAATTATTTTTGACCCCATGGGTTTTTTCCCCATCTGCCTAGTTGGTCCCCTTCTTTAAAGTAACTATTTCACATGTGTAGATTATATTGACTGATGGATGCAATGACTTTGATCTCGACCATTCATTGCACACCTCGCAAGGTTTGTGCTTATGTCATGGGAAATGCTATGACGCTTGCGAGATGCTGCCACCTATTGTTGAGCGTGGTGGGGCCAGGTTTTGAGTGCTGACCGATGGATGGATGCTAATGTTGACAGCTGTGTACTTTTTGATGCATCTCGGTTGTCCCTCGCTGACCTCGCACTGTTAAAACTTTAGTTTCAATAGATGCTGCAAGGTACACAATGTTTTGACATGTGGATGCCAGTGTTATCAATCAACGAAGGTGGTGGGACCTGTTCTGTGCTGATGTGGTACCTAATGGGCGGTTTTCTTGCTCGCTTGCTGACTGGAAGGCGAATGTGTCATTGTCAAACTGTTTTTGACCAAATCTAGGCCGTTCGCCTGGCCAACTGTGTTTTTGATCAACGACTTGTTTTCAAATGAACCGGTGCTATACTATAGCCATTCTATCTCGTGCGAGTGAATAGTAATGGTCAAGTTCGACTCGACCTATGTAACTAAATGCCAAATAACTAGTGAACTGCTATTTCAATATCTCATTTTGGTTTGTAAGAATTCTTTGGTGCTTGGGAAGGCGGCTATTATCTCAGTTCTCCATTATCGCGGCATTTGACACCTTGCAAAATAAATCATAAGTGATACATATGTCTTCTCTTGTGTTTTCGGAATATGTTAGCATTGCCTATTGAATAATTGGTGATTATTTCCTTCTCGATTCCTAGTGAATTGTTAAGAAAATTAGCTATTAGAGCTTATATAGATCATTGCTAGTGATTTTGTGAATATAAAAGAACTTTCTATAATGGTAGTCAAAGGCAGGGTGTAATTGTTTGTCATTTAGAGAAAAAACCCTAGTTCGAATTATCGTCTGTTTAAAATATATGGCACCCAAGGCACAAACTGTTGGTCTCGAGGCTACACCTAGGGGTTATTCACAAGATATTATTGATTTGTTGAAACATTCTACGAGAAAGAAGCAGGATGGAAGGGTCTTGTTCTATGGACCTGTCATTAAGGAAGGTTTAATGGATAAACAGTGTACAATTCACGATGCCGAATTGTTGTACACTGGTTGGTAGTTGTTCTCCAATTGGTTTCAAAATAGAAATTTGTCGATTCCTTTGTGTAATCCATGGAGATTGGACCTGGGTAAGCTGGTGGTACCCAATGTCTACGAGGATGTAGACTTATTAAAGGATATTGCTGCAAGGTACGACCCTGTGACTCGAATTGTCAGAACACATCTTGGCAAGCCAATGATTAAGGTAACCAGGGAGGAAATTGTAGAGATTTTTGGTTTACATGAGTGGAGCCAGGATTTGATTCCCATCAAATTAGAGGTCTTCAGGGAGGAATATAGAAACACCAAGTGTTTGATCATGACATCCCTTTTGATACCCCATTTGGCTATGTCGGAAAGAGGAAAGAATCAGAAAAAAGTTGTTATTGGCAGGAATGAGCCTGAACCTTTCCCAGTGGACTATTTTGCCCCCCATTTTAAGAAGACTATATGTGCATTATGTCAAGTTCTGGGGATTGATTTGAAGAAAAATTTGCCTATAGAGGTAACGTATGTGGCTGTAAACCTCCAACACCCTGGTTATAATGTGGTATATGATTTTTCCACTCACCTTGCAGAGAACATGCATTCTGGCTTAGCAGCTTTGAAGTTGGGAAAGAATTCGGTAAAATTCAAATGGTTTTCGCTACTAGTTCATATGTTTTTATATAGGGGTCAGAAGGTATTTGAGAAAGATAAGGAATTGAAGAAGATGGAAGGAGATATTGAAATGCCTGTCCAATATTGGACTAGAGTCTTAGACATGCATGATCATAAGTTTGATTATGTCACCTTTCATAATATTTTCAGATCCAACCTGAGAAAGGCCTTAGTTGCTGTTTCCCCTAGGATTCCAAAGGAAATCCATGAATTCCTAAGACCTATGGAGAGGAGGCCTGAGTTGAATCTAACACACAATTGGGGTGATATTATCCCCAATCACGGCACTACAATCTTCAGGGTTTTTGGCACAAATGCCATCCCGTTTGTTCTACCAAGGGAGGTCCCCCTCAGACTTGATTTTATAGAAATCATGAGGCAGTTGGGAGCATCTCAGGATTTCCATTTTCCTGCTAAACACAAGAAGGGATCTTTTTTCCCTGAATATACAGTTTTTTGCCAATTTTGTCATGATAAAGGGAGGGTGGAGAAATTTGCACTTGTTACTAAAGCCATATAGGCTAAGGACTGTATGCCCTAGGAATTATGATCCTGAGGGTTTTATTTCCCAAATGAAGGCTAAGCACCGGACTAGGACCTTTGTCCATAACTTCTACTTTCCAAAAGATATCATCAAGAACATTTTTGATAAGGACTTACAAGATGAGAGAAAGGCAATGTACATTGCCTATTCAAAAATGGTGAGAAGTAAATAAGAGAAAATACCTGGTTTTGATCCTGTACCTAATGCCAAAGATGAGCTCAGCAAGGTAATCTATGCTCTTGACAATTTTGAGAGCATAGTAGGAGTCTTAAAGGAGGAAAGAATTATAGAAGGAAGGGGAAAGTCACAAGTTATTGAGGAGTACCTTGAGATAAGAATTGAAGAAAGTCCTACCTACCAGCCTCAGGGGAAGATAAAGGTGTTTTCAAGGAGGAAGAGAAGTAGGAAAGAGGAGGTTACGATGAGTAGTGCATCATCTGTCCCAAGGCAATCAATGCCCAGTATTATTGATCTGGATTCACCTCCAAAGATTTTAGAACAGATTAACCCATCATCCCTAAAGAGGCACAAAATTGATAGTGTGAAGGATGTTGGCCAAAAGGGTAATGATGAGGAGGATATCATTGTAACTCTAGATGAAATAAATCCGGAGATGCCACTAGATCCAGCTGACATTGCAATGAGCTCAAGAGCTATCACCCTAAGATTGGGGAAGGATGAGATTAAAGGAATTACAAATAGTGATGATTTGAGGATGGAGGCTTGTAAAGAGTTCATGATGGATGACTCTTTTATTCATACTTGTGCTTTTGAAGATTTTGTATGGAGAGCTCATCTCTCATCATATATTGAGAAGGTAGCACATGAGAGAAGTCTGCATCCAGAGCTTCTAGAGCAATTAATTCAGTCAAGGGTCAGAGTGCAAATGAAGGAGAAGTTTAAGGAAATCACACCAGAACAGGGCAGGGCATTAGTTCAAAAGTGTGGGATATTGTTACTCCCTGAATGGGATATTGCTGATGCTATGGTATTTGACACAGTAAGAAGGGCCAATAAGCTGCTTCTTGCGATAGAGGAGGAGGTTGCATTGGCACTTAAAGGATTGGCCTTAAGTGAGGAGTGGGATTCTTTGGCAATATGGTCATTATCCACAGGGTCTCAAAAACCTATTGTTACTGAAACATCTGACTTCAGTGGTCATTTGATTGTGAAAAGAGTTGCTAATACCCCTGCATTGGAGGCTGTTGACATGGTTGTGAATGTTTCCAAATTCACTAAGGCAACTATGGAGGATTTAACTAAAAGCCAAGATACCTTGAGGAACTAGTATAATGACATTATTATTGAGTATAATAAGAGTCAGCAAAGGGTGGCAGAATTGGAAACTGAAATGGCCTTATTAAGACAACAGATGGAAACCTTGAGGTCTCAAAAGTAGGCTAGCTCTAGCCAAATCATTTCGCACCCGCTAGTGGATCAACCCCAACCTTCTGCATAGGTTCAATCTTGGGCTATGGTCCCGTATAATATAGGACAAGTGCCCATTGCAGTTGAAAAGGCCAGTACCTCGAGCGGAGATCTTTCTAGGGAAAAGCTGATCCAGCAGGTTGGAGAATATAGGGAGATGGTGAACCAAATCTAGGATGCAGCAGGAAGGAATAATTCAGAAATTGTTGATACTGTGTTAAGGCATTTACATAAATGGGTCTAGAGTAAGCTGAATGGTGTTCATGCAAATTATGCCTTGATGTTGCAAGCACTCAAATTATTTTCAAGGGACAGAGAATTGGCTATCCCTTTGCGAAATAGGTGGGGCCCTAGAATGGAGAAGTTAAAATTTATGGCTGTTGGGGCAAAACAACATGGGAACAAATATCCTACAGTCATGACAACATATCAATTTGTTAAGAGTATTGTCGAGCAAAAGTTCTAGGGGTTTTCTACTCCTATGGAGTCCAAAATCAAAGCATTGAAGGATATTTATGATGGAAAGGATTTGACTCCACTACCTCATATTTTGCATAGTCAGGATAGTGTCAAGCCTTTGCAGGCATGGAAGGAGCAAATGAATAATATAATGACTGCCCAGACTAAAGAGATATGCAAAAATGCTGATATTCGCATGTTGGAAAACACTTTAGAAAAGTTATCATTTGTCATTAGTTTCCTGGAAAACTTTGATAAGACAGCCACGTCATTGATGATAAAGTATGTACCTTATCAAAAAATGGTGGACCAGGTGGTAGCTTTCAATTGGCGGTCGAAGGAGGATTTCAAGTCATGGAAAAGGGTGTTCATTGATGAACTTGAATTATAAATAATTGGGATGAGAATTGCAATTTGGTCATGTAAAATACAGCTCTGGCCTTGGGTATTATATTTTAAAATGCATTCTCTTTCCAGATTCAGGTGCAAATTGTTCAAGTAAAATCAGTGCATAGAATGGTTAAAAGATGCTTTGGTGTCAGGGGAGCGACACTTGGAACAATTCCTTTCCTTCCTCCACATCAAACTAATGATCTTTTTTGTTTTGGGCTTTTCTTCTCTTACCAAGCAATGATGTAAAGTTAACTGATTAGGGATTAGCGGTCCAGTAAAAAGTGGACATGTTTATTCTCCAGCCTGAAGCTTGTGGGCTCCCTTGTTTTTATAAAAGGGAATTCTAGGCCGAGAGAGAGGTCTGTTGAAATCACTTGAGATACGTAAGATAAGAATCAAGTAGTGTAGAGAGAAGAATATATCCAGGTTTTGAAGCTTTGAGTTTGTTTTTGAGAACTTAGTAAATCATGGGGTTCTTGAGTATACTTGTGTTAACTTTGTGATGGTTTTGAGTCTATTTTCTCTCCTATTGTAATAGTTTGCATGAATTATTAATGAAGTATCTATCAAAGATGATTTTCATTAATTTCCATTTGTTATTTACTGTGGATTATGTTTGACTATAGCTCTAGTTCAATGGACCTATTAAATGCTTTAGTTGTCTAGTAAGTTTATGCAAATTAACACATAGGATTCATCAAGGAGTAATAAACTCAATTATTGATGTATGGATGGTAATGCTATGCATACAGATCATAGATGCTTTAGACGAATGCTACCCTATAGTTCAGTTCCTGGTTTGACTCCGTGCTTTAGGATATGGCACTAGAACTTTGACTGCTTCTCATCCTTGTATTTTTTGTTATAGCTTCAAGAAATTTCACTTGAATAACTCATAACAACACACTTAAGTGTTATTTCAATTCCTTGTTAAGTAGAGCCGAGCTCTTCTAAGAAATAGTTGATTTCTTGAAGGTTTATCTCATTTGACACAGACGAGAATTTATCTATTGTTTATCCACGTATGAGCAAATCATTCTTGTCATGAATGACAATATATTTTAGGAACACCCTCTTGGATCTTATAGAGTTTGAAGTGCAGGAGAGATAATAGTTTTACTATTACCTTCTCGTTAAGTTGGCACGGTGCCTTCAGGACTTTAATAATTGAGTGTGGCAAGCTCATAGAAGCTCTTGTGGGTTCTGCTTGGGTTGTTATAAAAAATATGAACACGGCCTCCACCTTCGCCCACCCTAAACCCCTGCAAAATGAAATCGCTGCCCTCAGCAAAGGGGAAACTGCAACTAGAAAATTGTGGCCTGTGGAAACCGTGGCCGGCCCAGCCAGCCCTAACCCGCGCTCGGCCCGAGGATAGGTGTGGGTCCTCTTTTAATATAAAATAAAATATATTTCTATATTAATATTTTAAATATTATTTTTATAATATTAGAAGATTATTCAATAATATTTTATATTATAACTTATAATATTTAAAATATTATATATATATATATATCATATTTTATTATAATTGTATAATTAGAGTGGTGAGTTTCATTAAATATGCATAGGAGATTATTGAATTCCTAATGACATGATTTCAGTTTAATTGTGGAAATGAAAACATTGTATTCATAGTCAAGTTTTGATTTTATTGTAAAAATGATACAATGGAGAAAAATAAAAGCATAATTTTACTATGTAATTGGAAAGGTATCAAGTTTTGAGCCAATGTTTGATTATTATCCTGATTTAAATTAGTGGAGGGATTTAAATTATTGGGTTCTTAAGAAAATTATTATTCTTTATTTTAAAATAATATATTTGAAAAGACAAATTAATGGAGATGAAAGTAATATGTTTTAAATAACGAAATTAACTGATTTATTTTATAATGATTTAGTTTGCAAGGGAAATCGGTTATTTATTTTAAAGCGAGATGTTTTGTGTTATAGTTGAAAATGACTATTTTATTAAGATCAATTAGGGAATTAAATATTAGTGTTAATTTCTCCCTTATCTGAAAAGATGAATTTTAATTCAATTTTATCGATGCAATAGATTACTGAACATTAATGAGGAATGAATTTAGAATATCCAAAGGTAGTTTATTTCATGTGCCTTCAGTGAATATTCTCTTCATGCTTTTGTTGGAAAATGGGCTAAAGGATTTTTTTATTCGTAAGTCTTCTAGATTGGATTTTTAGTTATGTGGGTTGTCATTTGTGATGTCAACCTATTGTGATTTCTCTTGGATAGTGCATGAGGTTGTGTCAATGTTAGTACCCGGTTTTCATGAATGGGGACGTTTGTACCTCCTTGGTTTAGGAGCGGATTATGGGATCCGTGTCTCCTTGTATGTTATGTGGTTTGTTGCCTTGAGTGTTGGAGTGTGTTTCAGTTTTTGTCACCTCCTGAGAAAGGAGAGGTCATGATGTCTGGTTTGTTGCACCTTCGTACCATTGATATTTGGTTGGTGTGTGTGTTATCAAGTAGAAGAGTGGCTTCCGTAGGGGCCAGAGCCTAGAAGAGGTAAGATTGGGTAACCTTCAGAAGTTGTTTAATCCAGTGATAACTAAAAACAATACTTAGAAGATTAGGACTAACTTTTCACTAATCAAGTTAAGTTGGCCTCACTCATAGGTGCAAGGGCTTGATTAGACTTGGGATGAGTGAGAAGGCCATGGGATGGAAAGGTCATCTATATTGTCTGTACGAAAGGTATTTGATTCCGCATTAGTAAGTATAAGGTCCAATGATTGGTTTGAGGCCACCATCCTGCCGAACTATGTGATGACACTCTGTCTAGGACAACAGTTGGTTTTTGGTTTTGCATTAGTATGTATGAGGTCTGATGATCGGTTTGGGCCACCATCCTGACGATCCACTAGGTAAATCATGATGTGTTGTATGATGGCACTTTGTGTGACCATAGTTGGTCCTTGTTTATTATGGGTATGGTTTTCGTAAAATACCTGATGTGACCATAGTTGGTATTTGATTATTATGTGTATGGTTCTTGTAACATACTTGTTCTACTTTATTTTTGGAAGTAATGTGACCATGTAGAGTTGTACTCATGTTGTACTTGCATGGTGTATGAGTTGTACTCATGTTGTACTTGCATGGTATTTGAGTTGTACCTTGGGATGTTCTTGTGAGGTTCATGTGATTGGATGTTTCATTTTGGTTCAGTTTATGTTAGCCTGTGTCTAGAGGTAGATAGTCTTGACTAGGATTCTTGGTTACTATCTCCTAGCACGGGGGGTGGGCCTTTGGGTTCCACTTGGTTGGGTGGTGTGCACCTAAATCCGTTGGGTTATTTCTTCATGTTTGTGTGGATGAGACTTCCAGTTGGAGAGCTCGTTGGATTCTGTATCAGTTCATTCCTTATTTCATTTCAATGAACTTGTAATATTTTACCCCTTAGTTGTTATCGAGGTGGAAGTTCTAATCTCATTATATTTTTGGAATTGCCTCATTCGGGGAATGAGATTTGTAATATTAATTATGAATTATTGAATTGAAATTTATCTCTTGTGATGATGTAATTATCTTATTTGGAATGCATGTGCTTTAATTTATTAAGTAATTAAATTACATGGTTTAAATCATGTTTTTTGTTGGGGTTCTATATAACCTCTATCTCATAACCTTAGAGGTTGTTGGCATTAGTTAGTAAACTTGCTTATTAATTATACTTTTAAAAAAAATAATTTTTTTTGTTTAAGTAGTTAAATTGCAACTTCCTCTAGGGTTGCGTGGTGGGGTGTTACACATGGTATCCGAGCCTAGGTTTAAACACTGGGTGCTTTGCGATGATGATGGAGCCATTAAGCTTTTAGTTGTGTGAGTTTTGAGTTGTGTACCTCACTTAATACCTTTGTGTGTAGACAAGGTTTTGACTTGGTGCATTATGTGTGAGGGAGTTATATCCCTACTTGTTTGTAGGCTTCCAGGAGCAAGCCTAACCCTAGGGGGGTGTTAGAACTGTAAAATTTTGAATTTTTACAGTCTATAGCATTCATGAGTTTCCAACATTCAGTCCTTACCTTAAGCATAAGGTCCCCCCTTTGTATTGTCTTGCATATTCTATGTCATATGACCCATTTTGGATCCATTTACCTTTTCTTATTCCATTAAAAAACCATATCGGCAAGACATGGTAAAAGTCTCCCCGAGATATATTTTCAATAGCATATATTGGTTGTAGATAGTTGGTGGGACTTTTCCTTTTGTTTCGGTGACTAAGAAGATTCATATCGGCATATGCTGGGGTGTCATCATAATGTCACAACGCATTCAGTTGGTCTTGCCGGCTAGTAATGTGGAGGGGTCATTTCGGCCAAACTAATGGGTATCGGCATGAAGTCATAGTGACATCATTGTGTCTTGCCGATTGACTTGTAAGCAAAGTGTTTCGGTAAGACTTATGTCTTCAGGGAAGGTCTTGGCGAGGTTACTTTTGTCTTGCTGAACTTAATGCAAGGGGATTCAAAAGACTATTGGAGAAAGTGTTGGGGTCTTTCCGATTCTGAAGATATGCCAATAGAGATACATATCGCCAGGAGAAGAATCTTTCGACATAAGCCTCACCGAAGTTCAAGTGTTATACCGACAAGTAGTTCAGGGTGAGTCTCACCGAATGGGAGTAATCTGTAGAGATGTTTTCAGTAAGACATTTGGTATCGATATGAGTCTTCCTGAAGATTTACTATCTTGCCGAAAGTGTGACTTCATTTATAGATTTTTTGGCGAGACAACTTGATGGACATGCTGAAGTGATAATTCATTGGTGAAAGGCTAATTTTGTTTCAGCGACTATAACTTGAAAGAAATGCATATCGATGTGACACAATAAGGTCTATGTCACGTCTCCCCGACTCAAAATGTTACAACAACATAGAAAACATGAGCAACAGTCATCATTTTTTAAATCCCAGGTGTCAATAAGACTTCATTCTGTCCTGGCGAAAGGTGTAATAGACGTTGAAAAGGGATTTCGCCCCAGATTTGAAAATCTCTTATCGAAAGGACACTTGATGCGACAGTGCCAGTTTCAAATTGGTGTTCATTCGTGCTTCATTAATGGCGCAATGGGATATCACAGTAAAGATTGAATCAATTCTTCATTTCTAAATTGATTGCAGGTGAATTGGTGTGCTGAACAAAGAACCAGGACGATTTTCGGTCTGAAGAGCTTGAGCAGAAAACTGTAAGTGACTATTACTTGGCTTTTGCGTTTTGATTCTATAAATCTTGAGAATGGAGTCCTCTAGTTCTGGAAAGGGTAAGGGTAGAAAGCTTGCTGTGAGTAGTTTGTCAAAGGGAAAGAAATAGAAGGTTGATATAGAACAAGAGGTCACTGAAAGGAGGTTAAATCAGGACCTTATTGATCAGTTACCTGGCTCGGGTCCTAAAGCAAGAAGGTCTGCATTGCTTAGTGTAGTGGTTGATAAATTAGATGACAAGTGTATGTTCATAGGTGATGTCTGGACTGCAATAAGGGGTTATGAGCTTTTTAATTTCCATTACCATAGAAGAAATCATTTTGAACTAGTCTGTAACCCATGGAAATTGAATTTAGGGAAACTGGTGTGCCCTAATGTTTTTGTAAATGTAGAGTTAGTAAAATTTCTTTAAGGTAATTATGATCCAAAGCAGAGGGCTATATGTGACCCATCTAGAAAACCAGAGATATATGTGTCTAAAGAAGCAATAGGTGAGGTTTTCAAATTGGAAGGGTTTTTCAATGAGGAGATCAGTTGTGAAGAGTTGGAAAAGGAATTTTCAAGAATGGACACAATCTATAAGGGTTGGAGGTTGCCTATCCATAGAATTAAGCAGGGTAACAAGTCAGAACCTTTGCAAGATAGTGAAGGGCCTCCTTATCATGTAGATTTGTTTGAACCTTACATCAAGTACACATATTTCTCAGTGTGTCAAGTCTTAGGGATGGATGCCCCGGAACTCATGTCAATTGTGCCAATGATTATCACAATGGATATTCAATATCATAACTCTGGGCCATTTTATTTTGCTTCATATATTGCTAGGGAGCTTGATTCAGGATTGGTGGCCATAAAGAATGGAGCTTCTATTGTTCATCTCAGACACTATTCATTGTTGATGCATTTGGTGTTGTACTTTGGTTAGGAGTTGGTAGTATGGCCTCTAGAGGTGAGAATTTCTCAAGTTGGTAAGGAAGGTGAAGCATTGCCTGTTCAGTTGTGGACTGCTATTTGGGATAGCAGGTTTGCTAATTCTAGTTTCATACATTTTGAAGAGTATTTTGTGAAAACCTTTTATAAACTGTATAAGTATCCCTATAATTATTCATTAACTGATGAGATTAAAAGGTTTCTTTGTCCCAATGATTTTAATGGGCCAATTGATCATAACTGTGGTGATTGGTACTGTTTGGAAGGAGCTACAATGATCAAGGTGTATGGATTTGAAGGTACCCCTTTTATTTTACCAAGGATAGTTCCAAACAAAATTGCATATTTGGAAATTGTTAGACAAATGGATTACAACAACATCATGAATTTCAGTTCTTATGGGAAGCAGGCTTTTATGTCTAGTACCTTATGCTTTGGTGATTTCACTGTGTTGGCCAAGGAGGGATATAATTCACTCCATGATAGGTTATTGCATTATAATATGAAAAGTGGACCACCCAGGAAAAACTTTGACCCTGAAGGATACATCAATTCAGCCAAAGAAAGGATTAATTTTGGAAGGTACTAGCATGTACCTTATCCTTTTGATGATATGATCAAAAATTTGGATGAAGAGGAAGCAGAGGCAGTGGTTGAAAACTATAACCAGGGATTGCAAGATATAGGAAATTTGTCTTCTGGGAGTGAGGAAACTCCAATGAACAAAGTGCCATAGAGCGGAATAGAGAAAGTATCTAGGTTGAGGACTCAGAGGTATGCTTGCCCGATTAGAGAACAGAGTCTTGAAAGTGGTGATGTTGATGCAAGGCATATGGAATACAGATCATTTGTCTCAGACGATGAATTTATAAACTCTCCAGAATTCAAAGCATTCTTGTACAAATAGAGGGGGAAAGAAATAAGAGAAGGTGTTGGTGCCATCACTTCTAGGAATGAAGAGCAACTACTGGATCAATTAAGAAGATGTGTGGATGATGAAATGATAAATATGACTCCTAAAAAGGGGAGAAAAATGTTGGAGAATGCTGGTGTAATGATCTTTCTTGGACTTGATTTGAATTCTGCATTGGTATTTGATAGCTTCTTAAAGGATAGTAATACTGCACACAAATTGGATAAGGATAAGGTGACAGAGGTGTATGTAGGCTCTAAGTTTAACACTGATGAGGGATCATTGATGATATGGGCTTTGTACCCACCCCACAGGAAGTTAGTAGTGATTGATACAGAAAAGGCATTTGGTCATGTTATGACCTTAAAGGTTGGAGAAGCTGATCCTGTGGTAACTGCAGAGATTGGTATAGATATTACAAAACTGAATAAAGCACAGATCCAGGCATTGATAAGGGAAAGAGAAATGTATAAGGCAAATAATGAGAGACTATTAAGAGAAAATGATAGATTGAAAGACTTGGTTGGTGCTCCAGTAGTTTCAACCAAAATGCTCACTCAGGGAGAAAGCTCTCAGACAAAAGATCATTGGGCTGGGCCAAGAGCTTATAATCAGGGGAATTATGATGCCATTGTAGCCATTGTTAAGAAAAGATAGGTCAATTTAACATCCTGGTTAAATAAATTATGGGGGAAGTATTCTTCTACTCTGGATGCGGTTAAGGAGCATGAAAGGATGAATGAGTGGGTTATGGATAAATTTCATGAATTGACCACACGTGATGAGGCTGGCAGTACTTCAATTGAAGTTGTAGATCATATTATCACTCGTCATCAAAAATTCTATGATGAGTTGCTCGGGGATAAACAGGGATTGTTTGAAGCTACCAAGACAACTGTGATTGCATTCTCTGATAATAAAGGGGATTTGAAAGATGCCACTAGGTGGAAGAATGAATGTGATATAGTGTTGAAGGAAATCATGAAGACAACTTCTGTAGAGGATACAACATTAGAGGAAGTGAGGGAACAGATTGAGGAAATGATCAGGATGGAAACCGCGATCCAGAATGTCGTTGAAGGATGCAGATACTTTTAACTGCCAAAACTATTTGGATTACCTTGCTATGACTCACTTATGGTTAACTAGAGCTTAATATTCTCTATCTTCATTTTATATTCTTGTTTTCTTCTATTTTCGAAGGGATGCGTCCTTTCATTTTCTCAATGTATAAATGACCGTTTTGAAAATAATGTAAGGGGGAGCGAAGTAGAATTAGATAGAGAATAGAGAAAACACAATAGGATACAATTTTGAAAAAGGATGAGACTGGTAGCATATGTAAATTATGGAGATATCAATGAAAATTTAATGTGATGGTGCGGTGTTTCTAGTATCAGTTGTTTATGATATTTATCGAAGGGTATTATTGAAGTTGTCTCTGTAGTGGTGTTTCCTGGTTGTTTGAATTAGTGTAAACAAGGTTTTACATAGTTCATCAATGCACATTTGTTGTACTTGTATGATCAATTAATTGTCTCTTTCCAGTAAAGATTAAATTCTCTTAATTGATGATAGTAATTAGGGAATATCAATTGGATTATTAAGAAGAACTCAGTAATCACAATATTGCATGTTTATACAAGTTATAAACCAAATAAAATGCTAAACAACTTGAATGTCTGCTAGAACAAGTAAACTTGTTTTAGATTTTCTTGACTCCATAAACCCTATAAGGGACTGGTCTTTTCGTTTTCATCCTTTAGTTTCACTCACAATCTTTTATCTATCATTTTTGAGCATTTTAGGTTTTAGTTTTAAATATTATTGTGCTAGTTGTACCAAAATTGTTTTATTTTATCCATTTCAAATTGCCATCTTGGATAAATTAGGGCAATAGGAGAAGTTCAAAAGTCAAATCTGCCTAATTCAAATAGGTATGCCCGTCTAGGTCTAGCAACATCTAAAGAGTATAAGGTTTAATTATTCCAAAACCTTGTTCTGTTACCCTAAAATGTCGTGGAAGCTTGGCAACCTTTCATGGTTCAAACCTGCATTTTTGAGAGCTAACAAATTGGCAACTCTGCTGGGGAACAACAAAGAGTTTACACCTTAATCATAGAGTCAAAAGTCCTAGATACAGACTCTGCTTGGAATAAATAACATTCTTTTCTCACTTTCAAAAAGTGAGTGGCCACTCTGATTTGAATATTGAAATATGAATGGAAGAAGATCTCAATTTAGGGGGGGTCATTTCAGAGCTCCTCCTAGCGATGGTAGGTGGATGCATAAAGATAATAAGGTTGACAAGGGTGAAGGGAAAAGTGAGGACATGTTATTGACAAACAAAGACAAATCATCAATACCTTTTGGTGAGAATTGTTTTGACAAATGGAAAGATAGTTCAACTGAAGAGCCTTGTACCCCAGAAGATCAGAGGAATCCCTTTTACAACCCTCAGAAACAAGCCAAATTTGAAGCTAGACTCGAAGCTGAATGACTCAGAATTCAACATGAATATGACCAAAAAATGTTGGGTGATCAGAATGAACTTACTAATCAGGAAGTTCATGAAGATGATTATGAATCTTTAACTTATCTTGAAATTAAAGCACAATTTGAGTCTCAGAAAAGGGAGAGGGAAGAGCAAGAAAGGGCCCAAATGATTCAAGCAATAAGGGAGTTCAAGTTGCAAAAAGCTCAGAACATTCCTCATGGATCTGGTTCTCCCCCAAAGTATATACCACCCCATAAATAGAATAGTCAGGGTGCTGGACATTTTCAACCACCAAAGATCCCTCATCATCAAATTGGGAATCAATATAGACAACCAAATCATCCACCACATATTCCCACACAACATATAAATAATTATCCACCTCCTGGTCAGCATCATGTGCCACAAGAAAATCTACAATATAATAATCCTATGTACCAGTATCAATATACTACTATGATCAGACAATTTGATTTGGCAGGTTTTCAGTTGTGCCCTTATCCTATGGATGGTTCTTGGAGGAGTTTGGTGCCTAAATTCACAGGGAGTAATGTAATCACTGTTGAGGATCATTAAAGGAGTTTCAATGCTTTCATTCAGGATTTGGATGTACCTTATGAAGATCTGCATATGAGGTTGTTTATGATGTCCCTTGTTGAAGAAGCTAGGGATTGGTTTAATAGCCTGGTGACAACTTCTATTTATTCTTTCCAGATATTTCAAGATCAGTTCCTTGAATAGTTTGGGAATCTAAGTGCACCAGATGTTGCTCTCCATGAACTAATGTGAATTGAGAAGGGTCAAAATGATTCAATCTTTGATTTCAATAGAAGATTTAATAAATTGCAGAATAGAATACCTCCTGGATCAAAGTTACCAGATTTTGTAGCATTAAGTGTTTACCTGAATGCATTTGACCTTAAAATAGGGTATGAGTTGAGAAATAGATTCCCAAGGGACTTAGCTAAAGCACAAAAGATAGCATTAATAATTGAGAATAACAGAAAGGATGCTAGGATAATGAATAAGAGAGACAACCCTAGACCTCTTTGGCAAAACAATAATTATCAATATAAGTAGGAGAACACATATAGGAAGGATAGGCCTAGGCTGCATGATATGCCTTACAACACAAATTGGAAAGATGGAAAACCTATGATAGACAGGCCTAGAGACAAGGATACTCCTGATCCATTGAGAAAGAAGGGAATGTATATGGTGAATAACAATTGTTTTTGTGAAGTTTGTGATAAGCCACATTCCCCTGAATATTGTGTTGTAGCCCAGAAAATGCAAGAGGAGGGAGTGTTAATGGGAGATGGTGGAGAGGATCACAAGGTCTACTTAACTTCAAATGCTCTTCAACATGTTGAGGAAAGATATTCATCTTCAGAGGAAGAAGGTTATGAGTATGATGTTACAGAGCAAAGATACAAAATCCATCTGGCTGAGCAGCAGGTCTTTTGTGATTTTGAGGATGGTTATGTAGAACCACAACCTGTTGAGGTTCCTATTCATAGTAGTGTGAGGAGACTTACTAATGAGGAGATGGAGAGATTAACTGTTGCCGCAGTTGAAGAAGCAAAGAGTAAATACTGGTTGAGAAATAGGATAGTAAATGAGAAGGAAGGTGTCCCTAGGGGTATCTTTATGAAATATCAGAAAGCTATACAAGGAGTGTCAAAAAAGACTAAAAACCAACAACATGAAGAAAGAAAACAAAATCCTATCCAAAAGGATGCAGTAAAAGAATTACACAAAGAAATTCAAAAGACAGATCTGTTAGGTAGGAGGGAAAATGAAGAGAGCAAAGGAGAAACATTAGAACAAAAGAAAGTGATTAAAACAAAAGGTTCTTCTTTTGATTTCACTCAAGCTTTATCTCAGGTAAAGATGTCTGTCCCACTTCTTGAAATGATGAAAATTAAAGAATACAGGGACAGTGCAGTACAATTGATAACAAATGAAAGTGAAAAACATGTAGCTTCTGAGAATAAAGTGACTGCTAAAAATAAGCAGGATAAAGTGAACATTCCAGAAATTTATTTGAGTAATGTGTTGACAAGTTCGCCACAAGTTGATCCTTTCTTTACTCCATTACTCATAAATAACAAATTAGTGAGGAATTGCATGATATATTTTGGTGCTGCCATGAATATTATGCCAGTAGGAGTGATGAAGCAACTAGGCATGTGGGTGGATACATATGAAGGAAAATGTTATGCAATGGATAACCGACATGTTCCTATGGTGGGTATAATGAAAGTGTTGATGGTTAAAATGACACAAACAACATTAAAATAGAATATTTCTACTCTATTTCTCCTGAAAAAGAAAGACTACATGTAGTGGCCTAACTCCCAAGGTCCTGGTAGTTGGTTCTCAACTGTCTGATGTCACTCAATTGGTTCATGCAACTGTAATATTCAGGGGGCCTGTGCCGGTAACAAAGGATTCAAGCTATGACTCTCTTTGTCAAAATAGTTCCTGTAAATCAATGGGTTTAAAATAAAAGAAAAAGATAGATCCAGGGGGTAAATCAATAAGTATGAATTAAATTTATCTAATATCTAGACATATACTTTTAACAATGAATTTTTTCTTAACCAATCATAAAAACCATAGCATGACACAACCCACAGTATAACTATACCATCGTATACATCTTAGGTGCTTAATTCAATTCCTCTATTCGCCTATCACAAGTATTTCCAAGATTTCAAAACAACACACATTCATTCATCATTCAAACTATAGATCAACAGACTTCAATAACTTTAATTCAATGACAATTTAAAAAGATAATCTTTAAACCTGGTTTCTTCTAATGACTTTCACCACATAAGAAACTATCATGCTTCAACACAATCACTGGCATTCAGGTGGATTATAACTCATCAACCTTATCAAACAACACAATCTAATGCAAACTCCATATTTCGTAAACCTGCAATTCTATTAACTATAAACAAGATTTGGTACAATGTATCTTTGCAAAAAAAGCTCTATAAAATCCTATCTCTTAGCACTAGGTAAGCCAATCCAATTCTCAATTAGCTGACCCTTACAATGTAATACCCATCTGGTATTTATAGAATACAAAAAGAAGTTCAAAATTTACTTCTATCTTAGGCTTTACCTTTTTAGGAACAATCAACTTTCTTGGAAACTCAGATCAACTTTGATCTTGAGTTATTACATTATACATGTAGTTTGATCTAACAATAGAAGATAGAAATAGAAGAAAAGAAGATCATGCGTCCTTAGATTGTCAGTACTGCATGCATGCAACATGCAAGGAAGAAGATCATCATGCGTCATGCATGGAAGAAGAATATCATGCATGCAAGATTTTATGCATGTGAAGCTGGATCCACTATGAACTCATCACAACTGGTGAAGACTTGTTGTAGCATATCCATATCTGGTCCATCAATCTAGTCATCTTCAAATTTGATGCGATCCAACTCAACTGCAGCAAATTCTTTCATGCTTTTTACCTTGACCAACTCTCTCCCTGTAGCTTTTATTTCTTCCTTGACTTCTACAAGCCGATCTATCACTAAGTCTTCTCCATCATCTTTCTCCTACATGAGTCCTTGGAATCTTTCATTCCATTTCTCTCTAACCTAACTCAACAGCATGCCATCTTTAGTCATTACATTCACATCTACTATTATAGCCATAACCACTTCCAACTCTTCCAACTGCTCAGTTAAATTATTAACTGCTTCTTGAATTTCATCCTTATGCTTGCTTAAAAAGCTAGCCCTAAACTTAAGGATACGAGAAGTATTTTCTACAAAATCTTTATTATCATCTTTGAGTATAGATTCTTCTAGAAGAGTAGTTAGAGGCAATGTACCTATCTTCTCTAACTTTTCACTATACTCTTTGTACTCTTCTTCTAACTTCTCGGATGCCTCAATATATTGATGCATCTCTTTTATTACTCCTTCCGCCTCCTTATAGGTTTCAAATCCTTTTTCCAAAACCTCACCTACCTCCTGGTTCACTTTGTCTATCCATTTGTCAACCATCTCCGCCTTACCTCTAACCTACACCAAATCATCAACCTCCTTTTTGCTTAGGAAAATAAGAGTCTCAATTGCTGCAACCTGTTGTGACCTTGGAGAGGAGACACTCTTCAAGAATGAATGTAACTGATCCAATTGAGCCTTAAGCTCATCTTTCTTTTGTTTGTCCTTAATCATCCTTGATTTTTTTGTTGAAGCCACCACATCAATCAGATTCATTTGTTGATTTCTAGTGGGTCTTCCCAAGTTAACTGTACTCAATTGATAGTCTGTGAGCTGCATATCCCCTACCTCCTTTTCAATCATAGGCACGACACATTCAGCAACTATCTCCCCTTTATCTTTGAGTCTGGTAGAATGCAAAACTTTAGCCCTCTTCTTAGGCCTTTCCTGTTCAATCTCCTTCATCATGTCCTCCCAATTAAGAGGTTGAGGAGGTGTTCTAGCTCTCTTCTGCAAATCTAATTTCAACCATGTAGGAGCACTAGGAGTCATCATCATGGAAGAGGAAGCAGCAACTATAGAGGATGGCTGAATATCTACCTCAAGTTGAGAATCAACCTTTGCCTTTTCTTGTTGCTCCTGCAACACATGCATCTGCACCAACTTCTCAGCCTCTTCTCTATCTCTTTGTTCCTGTATTTTCTTGTCTTCTTCTTCCTTTCTCAATCTCTCCTCTTCCATCTGATCCTTCTCTAACTTTTCTTTCTCTAAGGCCTCTCTTTCCAACCGTTCTGCCTTTAAAGCTTTAAGTTTTGCAGCTTCGACCTCTTCTTCTTTTTGCTTCCTTTCAGTTTCTTCCTTTTCTATCCTTTTCGTTTCCAAGGCTATGAGTTTCTCTGCCTTTTCCCTTTCTTCCTCAACTTGCTATTTCTTTACTAGCTCTTCAACCTCTTTTTATTTTCTTAGAGCTTCAGCTTCTTGTTCTTTCTATCGAGCCTCCTCTGCAAGCTTCAATCTAGCAACTAGGGCTTCCTTTTCCCTTCGGTTTCTTGCTTTCTCCTCCTTGAGATCATGGATCTTCTGTATCAGTTCCAGCTTATCATTTTCTGCCTTGACCTTGATCTCATGCTCTCGTTGCCTCATTTGCTCCTCCATTGTATCAATCGCTATCCTTGTTTCAACTTCTTTTACCTTTGATTGCTGTTGTTGAAGTAGAGCATCAGCTTGTAACTTTTCCTCCATTTCCTTTTGTTTCTCCGCAGCAGCCCTTGCATCAGATTCTCTGGTAGCATCTTCAAATTGTTTCCATTGTTCTTCCTGTGTAAGAATCTGCTCAACAGTATAATCTAGAGGTACATTTTCTTGCAAGTTCTTCTCTGACAGAGTTTCATCCGAGTCTGTCTCAATTTCTACCAATTGTTCCTCCACTTCTTTTTCTTTAGTAGCTTCAGCCATGGCATAAAGTACTCCTTGAACTTCTTTACTTTTCTTTCTTATGAGTGGGGCTTGTGCAAATGACTCACCCAATGCAAGCGTAGGAACAACAGATTCAATTGGAACATCTCCCTCGGGTGTCTCTTCTTCTTCATCAACTACCTCCAACTCTGTTTCTTCAACATCAGGAGGAAAGAATTCTAATGGTTCCTTGGAAGGTGCCTTTCTTTTAATCCTCTTATACCCTTTACCTTTCTTGAGGATTGGTCCTTGAGGAGCTTGAGTTCTCATCATCAACCATTGCACACTTCTATCTAAGACTATTCTTCCCAGTTTCTTAATATCAATAGTTTCTTCCTCATTCCAGTCTATTGGATCTAAATTTTTGGTGCCAATCTTCAAAGCTTCATATGAGGGATCTAATACAATTCCATCATCCACCAAAGTGTTAGGAATATTATCTTTAATACCCAGCTCTACCATAAGTGAGATTTGTAATCTCTCATAATTCTTCTTCCTTAAGTCATATTCATCCTGCCTATCACACCAAAAATCCTCCAACAAATTAAAATGTCTAGTAAACACTAAAGGTAATAAAGCATACATCTTCTTCTTTGGATCAAAATACTTACGAGCTGTATACAATCCCAATATTAATTGTATCAACTCATTACAAACCACCTTAGCTGCCTTCAAGTGTTGACAACCATATTTCCCCAGTGTCATAGGAAACTTATGGCATCCTGTCTTGTGCTTCATCCCAAATCTAGCATTAACTCCAATGGCTTGATATACAAATTCCATAAGCACTATTCTATTGCTGTAGCATCTTGGAAGTAAATGGGGATGACCTTCAAACCCAAACAATCTGAAGTATGTAAATTTGGGGTATTGAATGTACCAACTTCCCCATTCAGAAATGAATGCCATAGCTTCTTGGCTTAACACGTATCTTGCATCTCCACTCAACTGGTTGATAACCACATATAAAAAGGCATCATTGACTCTCCTGAAGTGAGTCTCAACAACCTGAAGGGATAATTGATCGTAGTGTTCCCATACCTTCCTTTGTCCATCCAAGACTCCCATTATACCTACTCTGTTTAATCCTGGGAAAATCCCCATTCTTGCCACAACATAGACCACATATGAAGTCATGAAGAAAGATTTGGTCTGTCTGACCCTTGTGAGCTGATCATGTATGGCATCAGAAACAATCATTGACCAATCGAATTGATAATCACCCTGAAAGATCACTTGAATAAAATGAAACATCCATTCCTTGAAATGGAAGGCATCCCTCTTCCCAAACACTCCAGACAGCATCAATATCAAATCAGATATCTCCTTCTTGAAGTCTACCCTCTTTGGCTGGTCTGCCAGTTTGCTTAAAGACTTCTTCTCGGTGCTTAACCATCTTTTGTTTAAATGAGACTTATTGGAGTCTTTATGCTTACTGTATTTCTCCAATGCCTCAGCCTCAGTTAACTACACTAAATTCTTGGGATCAGGAACATTAAATATACTTTGGAACATTTGCGGAGTAAGATCTATAATCACATTATTCTATGAATCCATGCATAATCTTGTAGCTGGATTATAAGTACTGGCCACTGTACATATCAACTCCGGACACTGAACTGACAAAGGAAACACAATGATATGTGCAAGACCGGAGTCAACAATCCTTTGAGTTCTCCCTATCAAGTTTTCCCTTTCTACAAAGGTCTCTTCATGTAATTCTTCAAAACTATACTGGCCTAGATTAGTATCTATGATATCTGACCAGTTTGATTCCACCTTTCTCACCTTCACCACCAGATTCCTATGATCATACCTTAATGTATAAGGTAGCTGTTCTGGTTTCACCTTCTTGATTTTCGGTGCTGTCTTTGACATTCCAGCTGGTTGATTCCTTCAAGTAGCCTCTCCTGATGTTCCCGACATCTCTCAAATCTCCTACAAGCAAACCTCTAATTAGACCTTCAAATAAATCATTATAAAACATGTTTTAAAAACATACTTGTTACATATACATCGGAGTCGGAACCAGACAGAAGCTCAAAACAAGCACTTTTACAAAACTGGCGGACTCAGAGCAAAAACCGATATAGGAACTTCACCTAGTAACAAACGGGCTCGAAGTCGGAGTCAGGGAAGTTATCGGAACCGGGATCAGAATGAAATAGAGATTTGGTTTTTCTTCGAATTCTCTTCTTTTCATATTCTATTTCCATTCCGCCTCCGCCTCCGATTTAGTTATTGTTACTTCGAAAAAAGACTCCCCACTATATGCGGAGCTGGACATGGGATGAAAATGGAACTGATAACCTTTACAAACAAAATTCTTAAGTTCAAGATCAGT
The DNA here is from genome assembly GCA_007115665.2 of Sequoiadendron giganteum. Taxonomy (NCBI): domain Eukaryota; kingdom Viridiplantae; phylum Streptophyta; class Pinopsida; order Cupressales; family Cupressaceae; genus Sequoiadendron; species Sequoiadendron giganteum. Next base: position 339,705,074 of record CM021101.1, on the reverse strand, counting down.
TCCGATCCCACCTCTGCTAATTATCACATACTTCAAGAAAACCTTTTAGAACTCGGAATCGAAAACGAGATAGCCATGGAATTGATAACTTTGGTAAAAAGAAAAATCTTATGCCCATACCCCATTCCAATCTCGCCTCTAATTTAGTTAATCATGACATCATCAAATTTATTCATTTTCATCATAACTTCATGATTAAACCTAGGGCACCATAAAATGGCCAAGGAGCTTAAAAACTCTACCCTCATATGTCTGTGGGGACCAATTGTATTTTAGAGCCATTTATTTAAATCTTATTTAAAGTAATTGTAGAGACCGACGAAACCCTAATCTAACAAACTTAATAAAACCAGAGCATGGGTTTAAAACCCTTCCATTCTCCCAAATGACGAAACCCTAATTTAAACAATAAATCTAATCTACCTTAACTCACTATAAAATCTCTAATCTACCTGACTATAAATTCTTAATCTAACTCACGCCATAATAAAAACCTTTAATCTAATCTAATCTACTGCAAATTGAAAACGACACGACACAATCATGATTAAGACGTGAAAGCGACAATGCCCAAAAATAGAAATAAACGACATGATAAAACAAGACAACAAAGATTAAAGCAAAACAAAACAAGCCAAAACAAGAACCTGCTCATTCAATCACATCAATGATCATAAAATTGCTTTAAAACACAATGATTGAACACGCGAACAGATACAAAGCAAAACACAACAAGGAAATAAACAACGAACAACAAAGATAGAAGACCTACCTCATACGCAAACAAAGCCACACTAACTTTCTGAATCGATTCGCACACAATATCCCTTCTCTATCTTGATCAATTTGCTCAAACAAACTCTGCTATTTCTCTCTGCGCTCTCAGACTTATGATAATAACAATAATGATCGACTTTAACCCTTAATAAAGAAAAATATGTGAATTTCTACCTACATCGGCAACCACCATTAATGCATTAAAACACAGTAAAGGTGGAGTCAGAACTGTAAGAGAATGAACACTGGTCTGCAGTGCAACTTCAGGTTAAAAGTCAACGACAAAAAATTGGTGGGGTCAGAACTGTAAGAGAACGAACACTAGTCTGCAGTGCAACTTTAGTCAAAAAGTCAATGACAAAAAATTGGCGGGGTCAGAACTAAAATGGAAACAGGATCTTAAAATCATAAAATTTCCAAACCTTATCCCCATTCCGACTCCGCGTCTGACAACTAAAAAAAAAACAAAAACAAAAACAAAAAGTTAAGTAAAAGACCAACCTAATAAAACAAAACACAAAAACCGAGACAAACAAACATTAAAAAGGGAGCGGAGGCGGGATCAGAATTGAATTTGATTTTGCAAATTTTGATAACAACCATCCCAATTCCCACTCCGGCTCCGCTTCTGCCAAAGAGAAAAAACAAAGGCAAAGAAAATACTGTCGGGATAGAACCAAAAAACAAGCCTCGAAAGAACTTTCAGAACTTGATTCATCTCTGGTTCTGACTCCGACAAATAAATCAAAGAAAAACCAAGTATTAGCAAAACTAGACTCCAAACTTTGTTCCAAAAACAACTAAGTACAGAAAACACAACGGGGGACCCATTTTGACCAAGGAAAAAGATGGGGTGGTTATGCAAGGCATAACGGAAAGATGTAGAAGTCAAGTTAGCTGCTTATCCTCAAGCAGCTTATAATATTGATATAACAGTGATAGACACCCCTCCTCAATTCAGTATGCTTTTATCAAGGCAATGGACAACAACTATTGGTGGAAATATCCAGTTCAATTTATCTTATGCAACAATTCCGGTAAATGGCCAAGAGGTGAAGTTGTATAGGGAACTAAGGATGAGTCAGCTTATTGATTATGTACCACAAGACCAAATCAACTGCTTTTGTGATGTTGATCTTGGGAGTTTCAACATAGAGCCAGCACAACCAGAATTGACCAATAGTGACCCTATTGAGAAGCATGTTGCACAAAACCACAATGGTGTGTGAAAAATGTATTTTGATGGAGTGTGCAACCAAGAAGGAAATGGAGCTGGGATAGTATTTGTTTCACTTGAAGGTATTACATTTAAGTATTCATTCCTGTTAAATTTTGAATGTACAAATAATGTGGCAGAATATGAAGCTCTATTAACTGGATTAAATATAGCGGTGAAACATAAAATAAAGTTGCTGCCTATCCTGGGAGATTCAGAGTTAGTTGTCTCGCAAGTCAGGTCAAAATATACAGCAAAAAACAAAAGACTAAAGCAATATAGAAATGTTGTATGGGATACAATTGAGTTGCTTGATGCTTTTTCAATTGAGTGGGTAGATAGGTCAAAGAATATAATGGTCGATTTTCTAGCTAATGTAGCGTTGAAGAAAGATGATATTACATTGGCTGGAGTATCACAAATTGAACTCAAGACTAGGCCTGTTGTGCCTAATAATGTATATAATTGGCAAGTTTTTAACGATGACACTGATCTTTTGAAATTCCTTCACTACATAGACCAGTATGAAGCCCAGGAGATTGACTTTAATGCCTTTGTTGAAGAGGTTGATGGAAAATAAATAGTATTTGGGAAAGAGATTTTGTAGCTTAAAACCAATAAACTTCCTAAAGGGTTGGTGGCACTTGAGATGGTATATGATGGAAATGATCGGTCTTTTGTGAAGCAAACATTAGTTGGAAAAAATGATATCGAGGAAATTAATTTGGGGACTGAGATGGCACCAAAAAAGGTATACATAGGTAAAAAGATAAGTCCTACAATTAGGAAAATGCTGATTGATTTGTTGAGAAAGTATAAACATGTATTTGCTTGGTGTTATGAGGATCTAAAAGCATATAGAGAAGACTTGTTTCAGCATGAAATACCATTGAAAACATATGCTAAACCATTTAGACAAAAGTAGAGACCTATAAATCCAATTTTAGAGCCTAAAATGCAGGAGGAATTAGTAAAGCTCAGAGATGGTGGAATTATTAAGCCTATCAGACATTCAACGTTGGTCTCAAATTTGGTCCCTGTCAGAAAGAAGAATGGAGATATCAGATTATGTGTAGATTTTAGGAATCTAAACATAGCATCCCTTAAGGACAATTATCCTCTGCCAAATATGGAGGTTGTACTGCATAAAGTGACAGGTTGTGAATTGTTATCTATGATGGATGGATTTTCAGGGTATAATCAGGTTAAGGTTAAAGAATCAGAACAATACAAAACAACATTCACGACTCCTTGGGGAACATATGTCTATTTGAGAATGCCATTTGGTCTTACTAATGCAGGGGCGACTTTTCAAAGAGCCATGGATGTGGCGTTTGCTGATTTGATCAATATTCTCATGGTGGTGTATCAGGATGACCTCATTGCTTATTCCAAGAAGGCTGAAGATCATGTTCATCATTTGGAAAAGGTATTTATAAAAGCTATTGAATATGGAATCAGTTTAAACCCCAAGAAGTGTAATTTTGTAGTCACAAAGGGTAAACTTTTAGGACATATTGTTTCAAAGGAAGGGGTTAGGATAGACCCTGAGAGGGTTGAGGCCATTGATAAAATACCTATCCCTAAAAATGTTAAGGCAATACAATCATTCTTTGGACAAATAAATTTCATTAGGAGATTTGTCTCTAACTTTGCTGAGATTGTGAAACCCATAGCCAAAATGTTGAGAAAAGGACAGAAGATAGAATGGAATGCAAAGGCTTTGGACGCTTTTGTAGCTATTAAACGAGCCATCAAGGAGGCTTTTGTTCTTAAGTCTCCTGACTTTTCAAAACCTTTTTAGATTTTTTCATTTGCCTCAATGCACACTGTTGCAGCTGTTATGCTATAGAAAAATGAAGATGGTCATGAACAACTTGTATCTTTCTTCAGTAAGTCATTACAGGGATCTGAATTGAAGTATGATATAATGGAGAAGCAAGCATTTGCATTAGTGAAAGATGTAAAAGTTTTCAGACTATATCTTGTTGGAGCTAAAGTAGTTGCTTATGTTTCTCATGCAACAGTCAAAGATATTCTGACACAGTTTGAAGTAACAAGTAAAAGATGCAAATGGATCAACAAAATCCAAGAGTTTGACATAGAGGTACAAATTTCTAAACTAGTCAAAGGTCAGGGTTTGGCTAAACTAATGGCAAAAGAAAATATTGAAGAAAATCAGATTTGCAATATAGAAAAGGAGAATGTAATTGCAAGCATTGAACATACTCACTGGTATACAGATATTATGCATTATCTTAAATACATGAAGTGTCTAGAGGGAATGAATGACAACCAGAGAAGAACATTGAAGTTACAGGCGTCTAAATATGTTTTTATGGATGGAGATTTATTTTGGAAAAACAGGGATGGTATATTGTTGTTGTGTCTGGATGAATTTCAATCTAAACATGTTTTGAGTGAAATGCATGAAGGAGTTTGTGGAGGACATTACTCAGCAAAAACAACTTCTCAAAAGATTCTCAGGGCAGGATATTATTGGACAAAGGTTTTTAATGACTCTTTCGCACATGTAAGGAAGTGTGAAGCTTGCCAGAAATTCTCTGGAAAATTGAAGTATCAGGGAGCTTTGCCACTTCGACCCATGCAGGATGATGCCCCTTTTCATCAATGGGGAATTGATTTCATTGGGGAAATACAAGAAAAATCAAGTGGTGGGCATAGCTGGATATTAGTGGCCACTGATTATTTTACCAAGTGGGTAGAGGCCATTCCAACCAAACAAGCTACAAGTAAGGTGGTGACACAGTTCTTGATGGATAATATCATTACTAGATTCGGTACACCAATAAGGTTGATCACTGACAATGGAATGTGTTTTAGATCAGATGAGTTCAGAGGTTTCTGTAGCACATATGGTATTGTTATCTCTTATGCAGCTCCTTATCATCCATAGGCTAATGGACAAGCAGAATCTAGCAATAAGAGTCTCTTGAAGATTATAAAAAGGATGCTAGGTCAGAATAAGAAGGCTTGAGATTCAAAATTAAGACTAGCTATATGGGCTGATAGAATTACGGTAAAGAAGGCAATTGGGAAGTCCCCATTCGAGCTAGTGTATGGAGCACAGGCCAGGATGCCTTTGTAGAACTTGTTACCAGTTTACAAGTTTGTTCTTTAGGAAGATTTGGATATTCTTGAACCTATGGAGGAAAGAATGGAATAGTTAGCTGAATAGGATGAAATAAGGAGGGTGGCTCAAAATCAGAATGTAAAGTTGCAGACACAGATGAAGTATTTATTTGACAAAAAGGCAAAGGATAAGAAATTTGGAGAAAGTGATTTGGTACTGATGTGGAATGCAAGTGCTAGGAGAAGGGAAAACATGGGAATTTTGAAGCTTTGTGGCTAGGGCCATTCATGGTGGTTGGAAAGAAAGGTGAAGACTCATACTACTTGCAAAATATGGCGGGTGAGGACCAAGAATTGCCTGTACACGGGCAATTTCTGAAACATTTTTTCTCTTAAGGCAACACTGAGGATTGGGGGTTGCCAGTGCATGGAAAACTCTCAATGATCCTTTTCAAAATTCTTTTCCATGCACAATAGTCTAGGATATAAAGGAAATAGGATTTGCAAGTACATGGACAATCATGATGTTTTCTTTTTCAAATTCTTTTCCATGTATAGTAGTGTAGGGTCTCATCCTTTTGCATTACCATTTGTTCCATCATCCTGAGTTTGGTTTGCTCATCCAGAAATCTGAATCCTTGTAATGATCTTGCTATCATTCATCCCCAGATGGAGCCACTGTTAGAACTATAAAATTTTGAATTTTTACAGTCTATTGCATTCATGAGTTTCCAGCATTAAGTCCTTACCTTAAGCATAAGGTCCCCTCTTTGTATTGTCTTGCGTATTCTATGTCATATGACCCATTTTGAATCCATTTACCTTTTCTTATTCCTTTAAAAAATAATATCGACAAGACATGGTAAAAGTCTCCTCGAGATATATTTTCACTAACATATATTGGTTGTAGATGGTCGCCAACTAAGAAGATTCATATTGGCATATGTTGGGTGTCGTCATAATGTCACAGCGAATTCAGTTGGTCTTGCCAACTAGTAATGTGGAGGGGTCATTTTGGCCAAACTAATGGGTATCGGCATGAAGTCATAGCGACATCATTGTGTCTCGCCGATTGACTTGTAAGCAAAGTGTTTCGGTAAGACTTATGTCTTCGGGGAAGGTCTTGGCAAGGTTACTTTTGTCTTGCCGAACTTAATGCAAGGGGATTCAAAAGACTATTGGAGAAAGTGTTGGGGTCTTGCGGATTCGGAAGATATGCCGACAAAGATATATATATCGCCAGGAGATGAATCTTTCGGCATAAGCCTCACCGAAGTTCAAGTGTTATATCGACAAGTAGTTCGGGGTGAGTCTCACTGAGTGGGAGTAATCTGTAGAGATGTTTTCGGTAAGACATTTGGTATCAGTATGAGTCCTCCCGAAGATTTACTATCTTGCCGAAAGTGTGACTTCATTTGTAGATTTTTCAGCGAGACAACTTGATGGACATGCCGAAGTGATAATTCATCAGTGAAAGGGTAATTTTGTCTCAGCGACTATAACTTGAAAGAAATGCATATTGATGTGACACAATAAGTTCTATGTGATGTCTCCCTGACTCAGAATGTTACAGCGACATAGAAAACATGAGCAACAGTCATCATTTTTTGGATACCAGGTGTCGATAAGACTATATTCTGTCTTGGCGAAAGGTGTAATAGACGTTGAAAAGGCATTTTACCCTAGATTTGAAAATATCTTTTTGAAAGGACACTTGATATGACAGTGCTAGTTTCAAATTGGTGTTCATTCATGCTTCATTAATGGCACGACGGGATATCACAGTAAAGATTGAATCAATTCTTCATTTCTGAATTGATTGCAGGTGAATTGGCGTGCTGAATAGAGAACCAGGATGATTTTTAGTCTGAAGAGCTCGAGCAAAAAACTGTAAGTGACTATTCCTTGGCTTTTGCAGTTTGATTCTATAAAGCTTGAGAATGGAGTCCTCTGGTTCTAGAAAGGGTAAGGGTAGAAAGCTTGTTGTGAGTAGTTTGTCAAAGGGAAAGAAACAAAAGGTTGATATAGAGCAAGAGGGCACTGAAAGGAGGTTAAATTAGGACCTTATTGATCAGTTACCTGGCTCAGGTCCTAAAGCAAGAAGGTTTGCACAACTTAGGGCAGAGGTTGATAAATTAGATGACAAGTGTAAGTTCATAGGTGATGTCTAGACTGCAATAAGGGGTTATGAGCTTTTCAATTTCCATTACCACAAAAGAAATCATTTTGAACCAGTCTATAACCCATGGAAATTGAATGTATGGAAACTGGTGTGCCCTAATGTTTTTGTAAATGTAGAGTTAGTAAAATTGCTTGCAGATAATTATGATCCAAAGTAGAGGGCTATATGTGACCCATCTGGAAAACCACAGATATATGTGTCTAAAGAAGCAATAGGTGAGGTTTTCAAATTGGAAGGGTTTTTCAATGAGGAGATCAGTTGTGAAGAGTTGGAAAAGGAATTTTCAAGAATGGACATAATCTATAAGGGTTGGAGGTTGCCTATCCATAGAATTAAGCAGGGTAACAAGTCAGAACCTTTGCAAGATAGTGAAGGGCCTCCTTATCATGTAGATTTGTTTGAACCTTACATCAAGTACACATATTTCTCAGTGTGTCAAGTCTTAGGGATGGATGCCCCGGAACTCATGTCAATTGTGCCAATGATTATCACAATGGATATTCAATATCATAACTCCAAGCCATTTGATTATGCTTCATATATTGCTAGGGAGCTTGATTCAGGATTGGTGGCCATAAAGAATGGAGCTTCTATTGTTCATCTCTGACACTATTCGTTGTTGATGCATTTGGTGTTGTACTTTGGTCAGGAGTTGGGAGTATGGCCTCCAGAGGTGAGAATTTCCCAAGTTGGTAAGGAAGGTGAAGCATTGTCTGTTCAGTTATGGACTGCTATTTGGGATAGCAGGTTTGCTAATTCTAGTTTCATACATTTTGAAGAGTATTTTGTGAAAACCTTGTATAAACTATATAAGTATCCCTATAATTATTCATTAACTGATGAGATTAAAAGGTTTCTTCCTCCCAAATATTTTAATGGGCCAATTGATCATAACTGGGGTGATTGGTACTATTTGGAAGGAGCCACAATGATCAGGGTGTATGGATTTGAAGGTACCCCTTTTATTTTACCAAGGAAAGTTCTTCCAAACAAAATTGCATATTTGGAAATTGTTAGACAAATGGATTACAACAGTTTTATGATTTTTAGTTCTTATGGGAAGTAGGCTTTTATGCCTAGTACATTATGCTTTGGTGATTTCACTGTGTTGGCTAAGGAGGGATATAATTCACTCCATGATAGGTTATTGCATTATAATATGAAAAGTGGACCACCCAGGAAAAACTTTGACCTTGAAGGATACATCAATTCAGCCAAAGAAAGGATTAATTTTGGAAGGTACTAGCATGTACCTTATCCTTTTGATGATATGATTAGAAATTTGGATGAAGAGGAAGCAGAGGCAGTGGTTGAAAACTATAACCAAGGATTGCAAGATATAGGAAATTTGTCTTCTGGGAGTGAGGAAACTCCAATGAATAAAGTGCCATAGAGCGGAATAGAGTAAGTATCTAGGTTGAGGACTCAGAGGTATGTTTGCCTGATTAGAGAACAGAGTCTTGAAAGTGGTGATGTCGATGCAAGGCATATGGAATACAGATCATTTGTCTCAGAAGATGAATTTATAAACTCTCCAGAATTCAAAACATTCTTGTACAAACAGAAGGGGAAAGAAATAAGAGAAGGTGTTGGTGCCATCACTTTTGGGAATCAAGAGCAACTATTGGATCAATTAAGAAGATGTGCGGATGATGAAATGATAAATATGACTCATGAAAAGGGGAGAAAAATGTTGGAGAATGCTAGTGTAATGATCTTTCCTGGACTTGATTTGAATTCTGCATTGGTATTTGATAGCTTCTTAAAGGATAGTAATATTGCACACAAATTGGATAAGGATAAGGTGACAGACATGTATGCAGGCTCTAAGTTTAACACTGATGAGGGATCATTGATGATATGGGCTTTGTACCCACCCCACAGGAAGTTAGTAGTGATTGATACAAAAAAGGCATTTGGTCATGTTATGACCTTAAAGGTTGGAGAAGTTGATCCTGTGGTAACTGCGGAGATTGGTATAGATATTGCAAAATTGAATAAAGCATAGATCCAGGCGTTGATAAGGGAAAGAGAAATGTATCAGGCAAATAATGAGAGACTGTTAAGAGAAAACGATAGATTGAAAGACTTGGTTGGTGTTCCAGTAGTTTCAACCAAAATGCTCACTCAGGGAGAAAGCTCTCAGATAAAAGATCATTGGGCTGGGTCAAGTGCTTATAATTAGGGGAAGTATGATGCCATTGTAGCCATTGTTAAGAAAAGACAAGTCAATTTAACATCCTGGTTAAATCAATTATGGGGGAAGTATTCTTCTACTCTGGATGGGGTGAAGGAGCATGAAAGGATGAATGAGCGGGTTATGGATAAATTTCATGAATTGACCACACGTGATGAGGCTGGCAGTACTGCAATTGAAGCTGCAGATCATATTATCACTCGTCATCAAAAATTCTATGATGAGTTGCTCGGGGATAAACAGGGATTGGTTGAAGCTGCCAAGACAACTGTGATTGCAATCTCTGATAATAAAGGGGATTTGAAAGATGCCACTAGGTGGAAGAATGAATGTGATACAGTGCTGAAGGAAATCATGAAGACAACTTTTGCAGAGGATACAACATTAGAGGAAGTGAGCGAACAGATTGAGGAAATGATCAGGATGGAAACCGCGATCCGGAATGTTTTTGAAGATGTAGATACTTTTAACTGCCAAACCTATTTGGATTACCTTGCTATGACTCACTTATGGTTAACTAGAGCTTAATATTCCCTATCTTTGTTTTATATTCTTGTTTTCTTCTATTTCCAAAGGGATGCGTCCTTTCATTTTCTCAATGTATAAATGACCATTTTGAAAACAATGTGAGGGGGAGCGAAGTAGAATTAGACAGAGAATAGAGAAAACAAAATAGGATACAATTTTGAAAAAGGATGAGACTGGTAGCATATGTAAATTATGGAGATATCAATGAAAATTTAATATGATGGTGCGGTGTTTCTGGTATCAGTTGTTTATGATATTTATCGAAGGGTATTATTGAAGTTGTCTCCATAATGGTGTTTCCTGGTTATTTGAATTAGTGTAAACAAGTTTTTACATAGTTCATCGATGCACATTTGTTGTACTTGTTTGATCAATTAATTGTCTCTTTCCAGTAAAGATTAAATTCTTTGAATTGATGATAGTAATTAGGGAATATCAATTGGATTATTAAGAAGAACTCAATAATCACAATATTGCATGTTTATACAAGTTATAAACCAAATAAAATGCTAAACAACTTGAATGTCTGCCAGAACAAGTAAACTTGTTTTAGATTTTCTTGACTTCGTAAACCGTATAAGGCACTGGTCTTTTCATTTTCATCCTTTAGTTTCACTCACAATCTTTTATCTATCATTTTTGAGCATTTTAGGTTTTAGTTTTAAATATTATTGTGCTAGTTGTACCAAAATTGTTTTATTTTATCCATTTCAAATTGCCATCTTGGATAGATTAGGGCAATAGGAGAAGTTCAAAAGTCAAATCTGCTTAATTCAAATAGGTATACCCACCTAGGTCTAGCAACATCTAAAGAGTAGAAGGTTTAATTATTCCAAAACCTTGTTCTGTTACCCTAAAACATCGTGGAAGCTTGGCAACCTTTCATGGTTCAAACCTGCATTTTTGAGAGCTAACAGGGGGGAGGATGTAATACCCCTCCATTTTTCCTTCTGGTTGGACAGTGTGTCCTTTTGTGGGTTTGTTGCTTTGATGAGTTTTTGGTTATTCAGATGTTATCGTTATTCCATGCTTTGGATTAGCATACTGGTTATTTGAATTAAAGATGATTATGCTTTGGATTATACTAGTATGTTAGATTTGTCAGTTATTTGTAGTGTATTGGTGAAGGGGACAGTATTGTATCACTCGCTTGCAAGTGCCCTGTGATCCCGTGATTTCCTCTTCATGGTGTGTATTTTATGTTGTTCATATTATATGTTGTTGTTTACTTGAATTATAGGTTGACAGGTATAGGACATCGACTCCACCTACTTTCACAGGTTGGAGCATGTTCAATCCCCAATGGTATTCGATTGGGAGATAGTAGCTAGGTTTTTGTGCCAAGTCATCACCCTAGTCCTTGTATGTCGTTAGTTGTTTGTCAGGTTGTGTTGCTTTGAATATCATTCCCTCTCTTCGTTATTTAATTGCAAGTTAAATTGGGTGATTTAAATGGCTTAAAGTATTTAAGTTGTTGAGTAATGTAATTTGGAATTCTGTTGAAATATAATTTATTTATTATTAATTTAATTTAATTAATAAATAATTTAATCATTGATTAAATCTATTTATTAATTAATTAAATTTTTGATGTTGAAAGAAGTGAATTTATTTATGTTGAATTTAAAAATTAAAGAAAATGATTTAACAGTCAATTTGAAATTTTGAATTCAAAATTTGGAGAAAATGAGATATTTTGCATTTTCTGTTTTCAAGAAGTTATGAGGGTGGTTGTTGAATTTTAGGGTTTCATCCTTATGTTTGGATTTTGGATCACAATTTTTGGATCATGGAATTTTGGAAAAGTTTGAAAATAGGAGGAGGAAGAATATTTCAATTTTGTGGGTTTTGGATTGGAGTTGTGAAATTCGGTGGAGCTGAAGTAGGAAGCTGAGCACCACCTAGATCTCCTCACAAACTCAAGGAATCAGGTTCTTGTGTTAGAAATTGTTTGTTTTGAGTGTTTTAAATTGTATATGTTTTGTTGTTGATTATTATGTTGGAAAATTCAAGAAAATAGAATGGTGTTCTTGGCTGTAAATAAATATTTCAGTTTCTTTTCCTCAATTTATTTCTTCCATGAGGATGTTGGAATCATAATATATATAAATATATGGATTGATATATATATATTTATATATTTATAAATGTGTTATTTGTTTGAAATTTCATCCTTGGAGGGAGTTATGCTGTGGGTTTTCTTTTGAAAAAATACGCCCCTGGGAAGAGGCTCGGATTTCCAAAATATGTGGAGTTTGGTTTTAAATTTTTAAAAAATAAATAAATAAATAAATAATTGGGGGACTGGGGGCTCAACCCCCACCGCACCTCCCATGGAGGCAGGTGGAGGGAGCCACACCCAGCGCACTCCCGACACCCCCGCGGCTAGGGCTAATGCAGCCGCCACCGACGTCGGTGGTCGGTTGTGCTAAGCACAACCATGCCACCGACGCTGGTGGTCGACTATGCTAAGCATGACCATGCCACCTGCAAGGGTGGATGACTGTGCTTGGCACAGTCATCACGGCCGGGGTCGGCACTACTGCTGCCTAGCCCGGCCTCCACCTCCGCCCACCCTCAACCCCTACAAAATTAAATCATCACCCTCGGCAAAGGCGAAACCGCAGCTGGCCCAACTAGCCCTAACCCATGCACGACCCGAGGATAGGCGTGGGTCCTCTTTTAATATAAAATAAAATATATCTGTATATTAATATTTTAAATATTATTTTTATAATATTAAAAGATTATTCAATAATATTTTATATTATAATTTATAATATTTAAAATATTATATATATATATATCATATTTTATTATAATTGTATAATTAGAGTGGTGAATTTAATTAAATATGCATAGGAGATTATTGAATTCCTAATGGCATGATTTCAGTTTAATTGTGGAAATGAAAACATTGTATTCATAGTAAAGTTTTGATTTTATTGTAAAAATGATATAATGGAGAAAAATAAAAGCATAATTTCATTATGTAATTGGAAAGGTATCAAGTTTTGAGCCAATGTTTGATTATTATCTTGATTTAAATTAGTGGAGGGATTTAAATTATTGGGTTCTTAAGAAAATTATTATTCTTTATTTTAAAATAATATATTTGAAAAGACAAATTAATGGAGATGAAAGTAATATGTTTTAAATAACGAAATTAACTAAATTATTTTATAATGATTTAGTTTGCAAGGAAAATCGGTTATTTATTTTAAAATGAGATGTTTTGTGTTATAGTTGAAAATGCCTATTTTATTAAGATCAATTAGGGAATTAAATATTAGTGTTAATTTCTCCCTTATTTGAAAAGATGAATTTTAATTTAGTTTTATCGATGCAATAGATTACTGAACATTAATGAGGAATGGATTTAGAATATCCAAAGGTAGTTTATTTCATGTGCCTTTAGTGAATATTCTCTTCATGCTTTTGTTGGAAAATGGGCTAAAGGAGTGTTTTATTCATAAGTCTTCTAGATTGGATTTTCAGTAATGTGGGTTGTCGTTTGTGATGTCAACCTGTTGTGATTTCTCTTGGATAGTGCATGAGGTTGTGTCAATGCTAGTACCCAGTTTTCACGAACGGGGATGTTTGTACCTCCTTGATTTAGGAGTGGATTATGGGATCCGTGTCTCCTTGTATGGAGAGACCTTGTTATGTGGTTTGTTGCCTCTAGTGTTGGAGTGTGTTTCAGTTTGTGTCACCTCCTGAGAAAGGAGAGGTCATAATGTCTGGTTTGTTACACCTTGGTACCATTGATGTTTGGTTGGTGTGTGTGTGTTGTCAAGTAGAAGAGTGGCTTCTGTAGGGGCCAGAGCTTAGAAGAGGTAAGATTGGGTAACCTTCAGAAGTTGTTTAATCCAGTGATAACTAAAAACAATACTTAGAAGATTAGGACTAACTTTTCACTAATCAAGTTAAGTTGGCCTCACTCATAGGCGCAAGGGCTTGATTAGACTTGGGATGAGTGAGAAGGCCATGGGATGGCAAAGTCATCTATCTTGTCTGTATGAAAGGTATTTGATTCCGCATTAGTAAGTATGAGGTCCAATGATCGGTTTGAGGCCACCATCCCGATGATCAGTGTGGGTAACTCATGACGAACTATGTGATGACACTCTGTCTAGGACAACAATTGGTTTTTGGTTTTGCATTAGTATGTATGAGGTCCGATGATCGGTTTGGGCCACCATCCTGACGATCTGCTGGGTAACTCATGATGTGTTGTATGATGACACTTTTGAGTGACCATAGTTGGTCCTTGTTTATTGTGGGTATGGTTTCCGTAACATACCTAATGTGACCATAGTTGGTATTCAATTATTATGTGTATGGTTCTCGTAACATACTTGTTCTGCTTTATTTCTAGAAGCAATGTGACCATGTAGAGTTGTACTCGTATTGTACTTGCATGGTGTATGAGTTGTACTCATGTTGTACTTGCATGGTATTTGAGTTGTACCTTGGGATGTTCTTGTGAGGTTCATGTGATTGGATTTTTCAATTTGGTTCAGTTTATGTTAGCCTGTGTCTAGAGGTAGATGATCCTGACTAGGATTCCTGGTTACTATCTCCTAGCACGGGGGTGGGCCTTTGGGTTTCACTTGGTTGGGTGGCGTGCACCTAAATTTGTTGGGTTATTTCTTCATGTTCGTGTGGATGAGACTTTGAGTTGGAGAGCTTGTTGGATTCTGTATCAGTTCATTCCTTATTTCATTTCAGTGATCTTGTAATATTTTACCCCTTAGTTGTTATTGAGGTGGAAGTTGTAATCTCATTATGTTTTTGGAATTACCTCATTCGGGGAATGAGAGTTGTAATATTAATTATGAATTATTGAATTGAAAGTTATCTCTTGTGATGATGTAATTATCTTATTTGGAATGCATGTGCTTTAATTTATTAAGTAATTAAATGACATGGTTTAAATCATGTTTTTTATTGAGGTTCTATATAACCTATGTCTCATAACCTTAGAGGTTGTTGGCATTAGTTAGCGAACTTGCTTATTAATTATACTTTAAAAAAAATTAAATATTATGTTTAAGTAGTTAAATGCAACTTCCTCTAGGGTTGTGTGGCGGGGCGTTACAACGAAAGTTAATAAAAAACAAAAAGAAATTTTACTAGACAGATGTGGCTTTCGAAGTTACAGATGTGGTTCGATGTTGATAGTCGAATGCGGTGCGACGTTTGATAGTAAGATGCAGTACAAAATTTTGGTAGTCAAATGTAATGCAAGATGTCATAGATGCGGTTCGCGAGAATAGATGCGTCATTTCTTCAATCAATTACGGTTTGTCGTATGATTCTTGTAAAAAATAAAATAGAAAGCTGAAAACATGTTGCAAAATTTGAAGCGTGGATCATGTTGGGTTCACCAAATGTAGACCTAGAATAAATTGAAATCTTCAAAAATAGAAGATATTCAATCGAATCTAAAAAATATTAATCTAAAATCAAACAACTAAGAACGAGTAAAAGTGAACAAAATAATTAAAACTATAACTAGAATAGTCTCACCAAATATGTGTCCACTCCTTCGAATTATCTTGATTGTCCTTCATTTTGTTGTCTCAGTATTCTTGGCCTCATATTTTCAGTATTGATGCAAGCATAACCTGGATGTATTGTCTCAGCAAAATATCAAAGATAATAAGTTCTTCTAAAAAGTGTTGATTTTGGGAGGAGGAATAATGATAATGATAGGTCATTTTATAGATTTTGGGTTTTCTAATGATCGGCTTGGATTCAAAAGAGAGATCAACGATTGAGATTGATGAATTCCATGCGATGTGAGTTTTGTGTCAGTTAGAACATGAGTTAGGAAATTTTGCAGGATAAATATAAAATTAGAACAATAACTTAATCTTGTGTCAAGACTATTTGAAAATAGAAAGAACTTGAGTTCAAGATTAAATAAATAATTTAATCTTCAGTTGAGAGTCTTTGAAAATAGAGGAAATAGACTTTGAATGAAAAAGACAAAGTTAGAACTCGAAGAATAATCCGTTCAAATGCACACATGAATTAATTAATTAAATAAAGATATTTAATTAATAAACACATTCATGCATATGAGTTAGAGCTAGTTAATTGACTGGTTGTGACAGAGAGTCCTCTCGTAGAGACGATCAAATATCGAATCCAGAGATAACTGATGGATTTAAAATGGATCTTGAGTCAGAGGGTGAGTGAATAATTAGATAACTGGATGACAAAAGAATGTGACATAAACAATTATTTATGAATTAAATGTTAATTTCATTCAACATTCAAAATTGAAATGAATTAATTAAATAAATAATATAATTTATTTAATTGACTATTGAAAAGGATTAATTGAATACTTAAATAATAAATATTTAATTATAGTTGAAATGTGTGACAAAGGGGTAATTAAATAATAAATTATTTAATTTAAGAAGGACAATTAATTATATAGCGACATAATTAAATAAATATGATTTATTTAATTAATCAAGTTGAAGAAAGGTCATTATGAATTAATTAAATAATTAAAAGTTTATTTAATTAATAAAGGAAATATGTGTTTGAAAAGGTAATTAAATAATAAACATTATTTAATCATGACCATGGACATTAGAAAATTATGTTGAAAGTGGTATTCGCAGGCCTAGACCAATTTTTGGTGTCTACACTTAGTTTAAAATAATGAAATCTATTTTCTTATTTTGTATTTGCACGTATATATGCATCATGGTCATGAATTAGTAAAAGGGCTGGTGTAGTTAAAGGTTAAGAAATAATAATTTGTTTTTTTATATATAAATGATTATAGTTTATAATGAATTGGAAATATTGAGTTGTAAGTAGTTTTTCTTATGGTTAGTAAATAAATTGGGAAACTAATTAAGAAGGAATGGAAAGAAAAATTTGAAATAATTATAATTGTATAAATACGAATACTTGTGGTTATAGTTTGAATGTTGAAGTAGTATGCTTTGTTATCAATAAGCTATCTTGTAGAGAAAGTTCTAAATAGGGGAGTTTTATAATTGGATAATTGGGAGGTTTTAGTTAAAAGTTTGTATTGGGTAATATTTTAAAACATGACTTTTTGTAGCATTCTTTGGTAGTAGAATTACACATTAGGATTTACAAATTAGTCTTAATCGATTTCTTTGGCCTTGATAAAATTAAGAGATATTGTAGGCTTTATTCGATTTTATTTGTAGAATTAAAAGGATTTATATTTAATTATAGGAATAATTGTATAGATAAATAATCTTAGTTTAAATAGGGAGAAAAAGGGAATTAAAACGTGGTTTTAGTTTATTTGTAGGTTAACTTGTAGATTTAAATGTAAGAATTTTATATCTATAAAAAATTGAATAAACCTAATGGATAATTGAACCATTTCAGATAAGGGGCTTGAGTACGTATGTAATTGTATTGAACCAGTCATGTAACTGATTAAGAATGTAGAAGATGTTGAATTAGTTAATCACAAAGTAATTTCTTAGCTATAGTTAGATAAATTAAGTGGCTTTAGTAGATAAAAGAGTAATTGATTCAGAAAAAAGAGGTTGTCATTTTAGATAAGAAAAAGTAACAATATAGTAAGTGAATTGGAAGAAGAATATGTTTTCTTTAATTATATCATAATGAGTGTAGGGATAAAGTGATAATGTAGATTTATTAAATGTCTATATATATATATATAATTTTATAATCAACAATTAGATTGGAACCCATGATAATATATATGAATATAATTGTATTTATAAAATAGTGGGTTGTGGAGTGAAAATGTTATTGTATTATTAAATACAAAGCTCTTAAACTATCCTGAAAATTTCTTAATGGGTGTGTGAAAGAATCATTAATAATGACTTAATTGTTTGTTATAAATTATCGCTTGAATGTTTTGATTATTAAAATGTTTCCTAATAGTTTATCCTTAGGAAAATGTAATGATGATTCAAACATTCTTTGGAACTTATTTCTCTTGGTGTCTTAGTGAAATTAAAGAGATGATTTAAATGTTCTAAGATATTTTTTGGAATTTTTGGAAATATGCTTAAATAACCTCTTTAGTTATTTTAAATTTACTTCTTAAGGAACTTTAATTTCATATAACCCCTATAGAATTATTGTAAAGTGAAAACTTTAATACTAGGATTTTGAGATAATTGCTTCATAGATGATAGAGTTTTCTTGAAATATTGATTTATCATCTTTTAATTTGATCAAGTAAATAGCTTATTTTAATGTCGAAATTAATTGCAACCTTTAGTTTGAGTTCATGTATGAAACACCACTACTTGTTAATTTTTTTCATGTCTCTCTTAGACGAATTATCGATTGAACTTGTTATTGTTTATTGTGTTTGATCTTGCATGAAGATGAAAACCTTTTTAGAAGTGATGGCTTTTATTTTTGTTGTGTTTGTTGAATTGGTTAAGTTGGTTTGAGCCAAATTGTTGTTGTTAGGGTATTGTGTGTGGAGCAAATTGAGGTCTCCCTTGGATGCCCTATTGGATGAATTTACTATTGATAATTGTATTTTTTTATATTAGCTTTGTTTGAGTTTCATTATTTTGTTATGATGTTGCTACACTTGTCATTTTGCAATCATGGAAGTTATATAGTCATTTTGCGAGTCTCCTTGATTGAGGATAATTTATGCAATGAAATTCTTGTAGTCATATTTTGAGATGGTTGGGAACCCAAAGTGTTTTAGCTACCATCAGTGGGAGTGTTGTTTTATTTGTTGACTTTTTTTATGTTTGTTTTGCGTAACCTTGTTTGCTTGACCTTTTTTTGGATGTGGGATCCTTTCTTGTCATCTCCTAGCATAGGGGGTGGACCTTCGCATCCACATAGTTAGATGGAACATGCTATGCACCCCATTGGGTTCCTAGGATGTGTTCATAATGCATAAGCAGATGCAAAGTTCCAGAGCTTCACTTGGTTGAAGACTATTCCTCATTTTGTACCTTATTCTTCATTGATGTATCATTCTTGTACTCGATGTGTGTTTCCCCTTGATATAAGGGAAGTAGTATGAAATTTACTATTGTATCTTTGATGTGTTGTATATGTGGAAATATATTCCACGATTGTATCATGAAACTATAAATTGAATTGTAATAAAATGATGAATATCTTTCCCTCTTTTGATCATTAATGGTTGTATGTCAATATTATATCTTGGATTTGTTTTCTTTCATTTTTTATAAAAGTTAGGGTTTGTAATGACCATTCTGTGTACCCTAGAGGATGTAGATGGCGTTGTAAATTTATAATTTCTTTCATGTAATGGATGTACAAATTTATCTTATGCTATGTTTCGCTTTTTAAAAATAATTGTTCGGTGTTTGTTGTCCTTTGGGGTTCACATGGTGGGGTGTTATAGTACATGGATCTATTATTTTGTTGAATATTCTAAAGATGAGTTGGAATGAATTAATGAGCTAAGATGATGTCTTTGGTACTTGGTTTCGAAGTGCTTTTGATAAAATTTAATAAACAAATTAAATTGTGTTGTGTAGATGTTCATAGTGTGCTCTGGTATTGTGCTCCACATGCTTTCTATGTTTATTTTATTCCTATGTTGATCTTATAGGTTATTGAAGGGTGTCAAAGGCTATTATATTAAAAACTTGGGGTTCTAGAGCATTGTACAATGCAAGATATTTTCATCAATGTGTGAACCACTTGTTTAGTGATTTTTTTTGTGGTCTAGGAGAAATGTATTTGCTCCACATTTCTCCACTATTTGGTTTTAGGTTTTGCAAATTTGGGAAGTTTCTTATAATTCTCTTATATTTTTGTGATCAATAATTTACTTGATTTAGTGCAGTACAGTGAGAGTTTCATTTATTAGTATGCAAGTAAGGGTTATCAATTGTTCTAAGTTAAAGTATTTTTTGATGTGAGCTTGGAGGATTGGTTTGATGAATATTAAGTAGTTTTTGGATTATTTTGGATTGAGTTCAAGTGAATTATGTTATCCAAAACTTTTGGTTTGAGTTAAGAAAGAATAAACTTAATGAGTGTGGTGTTTTGCATGGGTGTTGGCCGAACTTGTGTTTAACACTATATGTGAGGCTTGTGAAAGTGTGTTGAAGTATGTTGAAATCTATTTGGGTCCTATTTTAGGATTTATGTAGGTAACCTTTCATTCCTATCCACCATGATAATTTTTAGGTGCCAACCTATTTTGAATTTGAAGGTATAATGGCTAGTGTTCGACATTGGAGTATTTTTTGAGGTATAGCTTGATATAAATATGTATGGTGTTGATGCAAGAGTTAGAACAAAAGAGTAAGAAGTAAGATAGATGTGAGTGATGTGTATAATATGAAATTGAGCAGAGCAATGTGAATTTAATGTTAGGGTTTGAGAAGGCAGTGAGCTGAGGGAATTTGAAATATTTCATGTGAGACTGTGAAAGTTTGCGAGAAATTGTGGTGGACTCCTAGTGGAATTGAGAAGTTTTTTCTTTGTGTAACATTCTTCTTTTATTTTATTATATTATTTTTGTGGAAGTGAGCCTTGGTTGTGAGCCTTTTTGGATAGCATGTCTTATTCTGGTAGTGTGACTCTTTGTACTTATTTTTTATTACTTATATTGTGAGCTAATACTCATCATTGTTTTCCCTCATTAGGTTTTCCACATAAATATAGTGTTCTCATGTGTACATGGTGTTGTGATTTCAATTTTTTTTATCTGCATTTCATGATTAATCAATCTAATAGACTAAGGTTTTAATGAATTCTTATGGATCTGATTATTGTTCATGGTCTTAAAGGTTTAATTTGTTACAATTGATTCACCCCCCTCTCAATTTTCTTGTTAATTTCAATAGAGTTATAAATTATTTTTAGAAATTTTGGTTTGGTTTCCTTCTTCTAGGATATTTTAGGTTACAATGAAACTTTTACCTGAAAATTCACTAATTATTGATATGGAGGGCAAGTGTCTATAGGTGTTATGATTGACAAGGAAAGTGAAGGAACTAATAGTGAGGATTATTGTGATGAAGAAGGGGAGGATGAATATTTTGAAGAGGAAAACAAGATGGAAGAGGAAGATTATGTTGATGGTGATAATGTTAATGAGGTTGGTGAGATGGTGGGACTAGGTGAGACTAAAAATAATTCTTCTCTCGACCTAAAATATGTTAACAATGTTTCTAATGATGTTTTGAGAAACCAAATTAATCTTTTGCAAGTCAAGAAGGAAGATATAGAAAGGTATATTAGAAATTTGATGAGGGTCGTAGATGGCCTCATGAAATGAGTTGTGGTTGGTACTGTGTTGGGGTAGACTAAGACTAGGAAACAACTCAAGAATAAAGGGAAATAGGTGGAAGAGAAAGATGTTGCTAATGTTGGGGGCATTGACTCGAGGGATTTTATCTCTCATGTTGGGGACAATTGGGAGTTAGTAGCCATTGTGAAATAATGGTATCCAGTTTTTGGGATTTTTTAATTTTTGGTGAGTTGGTTATTGTTTTAAACAATTTTATTAAGACTTACTATTATTTTATGGAAGCTATTTGGAATTATATCTTTGACCTGCAAACTATTTATTTAATGATAGTTTGTTATGTCTTTGATTTGGTTATGATTCTTGTGAGACCTGATGATAATATTATATCTAGCCTGCATGCTCATGGTTGATCCTTTACTATTTGCTAGAACTATTTAAGTTTTTTTGTTTGGTTGCTTGTTGTTTGTGAGTCTGTTTCTTTGAGCTTTTTTTCCTCTAGTTTTAGCTATTGTATGGGATCAAGACCCTTCCCTGCTAATATAATAAAAAACATGTATCAATTCCTTTTAATTAATTTTTTCCCTACATTTCTCCCTTCAATTTTGAACCAAATTATTGCACCCACCTTATAAAAAGTTGCATGCTATATAAGACCTACAAAGGAAGAAAACCTTTGGAAATAATTGAACCAACTATTGTCATAGTTGTGGAGTAAAATCTATGTTTTTTCATTAGAGAAGAAAACAAAAAGGCTAATTAAATGTTTTTTGGAGAGATATTAATATGGTTTATCCATGATTAGATATTCAAACTTGGATTTTTATAGGTCTATGAATAATCAAGAGTGGATTGAATTCAAGTTTGGGACTCAAAAATTGGTGCAATTTTATCATATTGATCTGATTAGGATCTAGGATGATTATAGAGGAATGCTTAACATAATTACATAAGTTAATTCAAAGCTTTAATTAAACAAATTAACATAATTGAAATGCTTAAATGACCAAAGAATAATAAGGTAATGAACTGAAAGAAAGAAAGTAGAGAGATAGAAGACAAAACACAATTGATAACGGAGTTCGTCCAGGCGGACTACGTCTCTGGGTCCCTCTCCAATAAGGTGACCGATCCGATTATCTCCAAAAAAATCAATTACAAGTGTTTGAAAATCATTCCCTCCAAGCACAATAGCTGAATTATTCTCTAATGTGCAGGAATAATCACAAAGTCTCCAAGAACGTACTCTCCTTCTCATCACCTGGCTGCCTACCAAAAGCCTAATACTCCTTTTTATACATGAAATTAGCCAAAAAGGCTATAACCACTAATTACAAAGATAATCCCTTTCAACTAATTGAATCTTCGTAATAAACCCTTTACTATTTTATGGATTTGATTTTACTCCATAAATGGGGGTTGTTTTAACCATATACCCTTATTTAACTAAGGATAGGTGAATTGAGTATTGGTTAAATTAATATTACCCCGAAAATATCTCAAGCGCTATAAATAGCGCAACGGTTATGTAATATTTTGGGAGGACGATGGTCAAGGTTCAACCCCCGTCAGCCTCCATTCTCTCTTTGGGCAGTTTGTTATTAGCTAAAAGAAACTTCTTTCTAAATAATAGTAAATTGCATGTGTGGTGTAGCGGCAAAGGTGGACGGTTTAGCTATGGAGATCACGGGTTCGAATCTATACTTGGAAACTTTTTGGTAACTGTTGTAACATTATTTTTGGTGGAAAGCATATCCACCCGGATCAATCCTCCCCATTGGAGAGCTTTTGGACCTCCGAAAGCTTGATTACTTAGTAAGTAGGTGAGGGTATAGTTCCCTCACCTTTCCAATATCCATCCATCTTGCTTTACCAGGGTGCATCCCTTTACGTCCCACTTTGAGGTATTCAACACCACCTCTTTTAGAAGATCTGACATTTCTATCGAGGATGACATCCTCTTGTAACACATTCATGTATTTAGGTGCTAGATCATCAACAAAAGGAATCTGAATAGTAGCCTCTTCATCTAATATCATTGGAGGCTCATACAATTTTAGATTCTCTACATTTACAACTGAGTAGATTTACATATATGGAGGAAGATTAAGGTAGAAGGAATTGGTACCGATCTTCTCTAAGATCTCAAAAGGACCATATCGAATAGGATTGAGCTTCCTTCCTTCACCTTGCATTCTTTCCTTACAGATATGTAACCAAACTCTATCACCAACTTGGAAATGGTGATCAACGCAATGCTTGTCATGGTGAGCCTTGTATTTTGCTTGGCTCTGCTCCAACTATGCTTCTACTACTTGGTGGATTGCTTGGACCTTTTGGATGAACTTTAAAGCCCTTTCTACATCATAGTGTCCTTCTTCAACATCATCCTTCCCAAAAGCAAAATCCATTGGTGTCTTAGGCAAGTAACCGAAGCAAGTCTCAAAAGGAGACCTCTTTGTAGAAGAGTGTGTCGTATGGTTGTAAGCATGTTGAACATAGTGTGTAGACTCATCCCACAACTTGGGATGTTTACTATAGTAGCATCTGAGTAGGTGCACAACTATCTTGTTCACTACCTTTGTTTGTCCATCAGTTTGTGGATGGAGGGCTGTACTCTTCTTCAATTTAGTGTCCATGAATTCCCACAATGCAGACCAAAATTCCCCTAAGAATCAAGAATCTCGATCCGATACAATAGAAGCCCAAAATGGACCCATACAAATTGAAAGTACAAATCTGCTATTTGTTCAGCTGTGACCTATTTTTTACAAGGTATTAAAATACACATTTTGCTAAACCAATCAACTACTACATACAAATAATCATGACCCTTCCTAGACATAGGTAAACCCCCCATGAAGTCCATAGAAAACTTTCCCATGGATGAGATGGTATAGGTAACGGTGTGTACAAACCCAATTTCCTATTACTTGGTTTACTGGTTGCACACATTAAACATCCTTTTATATACTTAGTGATAGTTCCTTGCATATGAGGCCAGTAACAATATTTCTACAATTGAGCCAATGTTTTACTTACCCCGAAATGTCCTGCAATCAAAGAGGTATGTGCTTCCTGAATTACCTATGCCTATTCATCTTTAGGAATACATAGTTTTCCCAAGTGGTACAACAAATTATCTTGCACATAGTAATCTTTCTCTTCTACATGTTTACCTTGGATTAAAGCTGCATAGATATCCTTAAAGCTCTCATCATTAGCATATTGTTTTTAAAAACTTTCATGAACCATTGAACTATTCTTAAGGATTATTAAAGCATTAACAGGAGGCCTAGAGATCATATCTGCTACTTTGTTATGGGTACCTTTCTTATACTTAATTACCAAATGAAACTGTTGCAAAAAACCCATCCACCTAAAATGCCTACTTTGTTGTAGTTTAGACTGTGAGTGCAAATATTGAAGTGGCTGATGATCAGTGTGGATTACAGTTTCTTTCCCCATTAAGTAGTGTTTCCATTTCTTAACACTCTGAACTAAAGCATAAAGTTCCTTATCATAAGTGGGATAGTTACTTACTGCTCCTGAAAAAGTTTCAGAGTGGTAGCAAACTGGTTTACCTCCTTGCATTAGTAACGCTCCCATGGCAAACCCACTCGCATCTGTCTCGATCTCAAATGGCTGGTGTAAATCTGGTAAAGCCAGAATTGGTGCGGTGCTCAACTTTCCCTTCAAAGTGTCAAAAGCCTTTTGTTGTGGACCTCCCCACTAAAAAGTTTCTCTCGTACTGGTTAATGCATGCAATGGTGATGCTATATAAGAGAAATTTGAAATAAACTTTCTCCAGTACTGAACTGCACCTAGGAAACTTCTAACCTCTATGACTGTACTTGGCTTAGGCCAATTTACAATAGCTTCAACCTTCGCAGGGTCTATTTTCAATTGACCATTCCCTACGACATAGCCTAAGTACACTAAGGACGTCTTAACAAATTCACATTTAGACATCTTTACATACAATTTTTCTTTTCTCAGTACATCAAAGACTTTCTTTACATGACTTACATGATCTTCCCAAGTTTGACTGAATACAAGAATATCATCTAGATAGACTATGACAAAATCATCAATAAAAGGACGAAGGACATCATTCATGACTCTCATAAAGGTAACTGGTGCATTACAAAGCCCAAAAGGTATAACCAACCACTCAAACAGTCCCTGTTTTGTCTTAAATGCAGTCTTCAAAATATCATCTTTTGCAATTCTTATCTGATGATAACCACTTCACAAATCTAACTTAGTGAAATAAACTGCATGTTTTAACTAATCAAGTAAATCATCAATTCTGGGAAGAGGATACCTGTTCTTTACCATTATCTTGTTCAAGGCACGGTAGTCGATGCACATCCTCCAAGTTCCATCTTTCTTTGGAACCAAGACAATTGGAGAACCACAAGGAGATGTAGTAGGATGAATAACTCCTTTTTCCACCAACTCTTGAACTTGCTTTTTAATTTCCTTATTCTGCATAACAGATAAACGGTACATGCCGATATTAGGAAGTGGCACATCCTGTTGTAACTGGATTTCATGCTACATCTCTCTCTTGGGTGGTAACCCCTTCGGTTCCTGAAACATGTCATCATAAGCGGAAATAATTTTGACCATTTCAACTTTATGTTTAGGGTCACACCCCTTGAATGCCTCAGATTTATCATCTTCTTTGGCTTTTACAAGCATTCATACAAAGTTCTTACTTGAGTTGACTAACCTCTTCATTTGACCAGCATTAACTAGTGTAAGATTAGTCTTCACCTTATGTGCCCGTACAATGTATTCTACCCCATCTTTAAAAAGATGATACTTATTCTCCCCCCTATAAAAGATTGCTTTTCTGTCATAAAGATAAGGACTCCCTAACACAAGCCCACAAATATCCAAAGGGACCACATCTACTTCTACCTCATCTACAAAGTTTACAGTGATAGAAAATTTCAATTTACACTATTTAGTTATTTGCAATTGTGCATCATTACAAACCCATCCAAGTGGATATGGCTTTGGATGAGGTGTTGTAGCCAAATTTAATTTCTTTACCACTTCCTCAAATATTAAGTTGACTTGGGAACCTGTATCAAACAATGTATCAACCTTAGTGTGTTTTGTTACAACACGAATGTGAAATAATTCATTTCTTTGCTTATCAACCTTAGGAGAAGATTCTTTACTTGTACTTGCACTAACATTAGAAAAAATTGCATCAGATGAGAGAGATATACCTTTATCTTTACCTTGGATTCCGGTAGCAACAATCTTTGTCTCATCTCTGGAGTCAGAACCAAGATCCTGTTGAATCACTGCAGTAGTCTTCTGCTTGCCTTTATTACCTCCATATTTTTTCGGCCTCAACTCAAGATGAAGCTTCCAGCATCTTGAATCATCATGCCCCTCTTTCTTGCAATGGGAGCATGTGGGTTTCTCACCCTCTTTCTTAGCTGTAGCTGTCTTCTTCCCTTTGCCTTTATCTTTGTCTTTTTCTTTCCCTTTGGACTTACCCTCAAACTTAGATGGCTTCTTGGAAAAGTTATCACTAAAAGTGTTCTTACCCCTTGACTCTAAATGAGTAGCTTGAACAAAAACCTCATCTAGATTGTTGGGACTGAGCATCAAAATAGTGTGCCTAAGGTAAGAATGCAAACCACCTATGTACTTAAGTAATGTGTATTGAGTATACAAGGGAACATTTAAAGCAATAGCCCATTTTCTAAACTCATGAGTATAATCCTGGACAGACTGCCCCTTACCTTGCCTAAAGGTTTGCCAATTCATGGTTAACTGTTGCATGTAACCTAAAGGATAGAATTGTTTCCTAAGGGCAGCAACAAATTCCATCCAAGACATGTTAACATGACCATGGTGAGAAATTTCTTCCCAAGTCTTACTCTCCCACCAGGTGAGAGCTATACCTCCCAACCGGAGAGTGGCTAATTGGATCCTAGAAGCATCTTCTACTAGGCCTTGAATCCTATAGTACACTTCTACTTGCTGGACCCAATCATCTAACTTCTCAGCATTTAACTCCCCATAGTATTTAGGTAACTCAAATTTTACATCAAGCTTAATAACAGGCTTAGACTTGCTCTTAAATGGATTTGCATTAGAAGAAGGAGAAGGAGAAGGAGGAGAATGGGAAGAAGAAGAAGAGGGAGAAGATGGAGGAGAAGGTGTTTTTGGAGTTTTCTCCTCCGTGTCTTTCTGATCTTCCTGCGTCTTGTGCTTTGAAGAACCTCCCTTTTCATGCTTCTTCTTTTCTGCATAAAGTTCTTCCACCATTGCCTTCATATCGAGAAATAGCTTCTGGAAATCCTTTGGATCGAGCTCTAAATTTTGTCCACCTTCTTTTCCTTCCATTTGTGATGGTCGATTAGCTCTTCGTCTTCCGATCTCAGGATTATATTCTTCAAGTTCTCCTTCACCTCGTTGAAACTTGGATCTCGTTAGCATTCAATTTCTACAATACTAGCCACACACAAAGCTCTGATACCAACTTGATCTGATTAGGATCTAGGATGATTATAGAGGAATGCTTAACATAATTACATAAGTTAATTCAAAGCTTTAATTAAACAAATTAACATAATTGAAATGCTTAAATGACCAAAGAATAATAAGGTAATGAACTGAAAGAAAGAAAGTAGAGAGATAGAAGACAAAACACAATTGATAACGGAGTTCGTCCAGGTGAACTACGTCTCTGGGTCCCTCTCCAATAAGGTGACCGATCCGATTATCTCCAAAAAAATCAATTACAAGTGTTTGAAAATCATTCCCTCCAAGCACAATAGCTGAATTATTCTCTAATGTGCAGGAATAATCACAAAGTCTCCAAGAACGTACTCTCCTTCTCATCACCTGGCTGCCTACCAAAAGCCTAATACTCCTTTTTATACATGAAATTAGCCAAAAAGGCTATAACCACTAATTACAAAGATAATCCCTTTCAACTAATTGAATCTTCGTAATAAACCCTTTACTATTTTATGGATTTGATTTTACTCCATAAATGGGGGTTGTTTTAACCATATACCCTTATTTAACTAAGGATAGGTGAATTGAGTATTGGTTAAATTAATATTACCCCGAAAATATCTCAAGCGCTATAAATAGCGCAATGGTTATGTAATATTTTGGGAGGACGATGGTCAAGGTTCAACCCCCGTCGGCCTCCATTCTCTCTTTGGGCAATTTGTTATTTGCTAAAAGAAACTTCTTTCTAAATAATAGTAAATTGCATGTGTGGTGTATCGGCAAAGGTGGATGGTTTAGCTATGGAGATCACGGGTTCGAATCTATACTTGGAAACTTTTTGGTAACTGTTGTAACATTATTTTTGGTGGAAAGCATATCCACCCAGATCACATATCTAGGAGTTTTCATAGACCAATGTTTTTTTTGTCAAATTACCTATCTTGCTAGTAAAGTAATAACCTAGGCTATTCTAGAATCACTTGGATGATTATAATATACCATAGGTGATCCAATGTAACATAAAAAATTATGTCACTTATAGGTCAAAATATAAGTTTTTTAATGGCTGACAAAGCATGTGAGCATGGTACATGACCAACATGTCATGTCCCCCTTCATTAGAAAATTTGCAAAACTATTTTAAATAAATAATTTATTAAACGTGAAGAAGAAATATATTAAAATTAATAAGTAATTAAATTAAATTAATTTGTTAATTCTATAGTGGATTAAAGTATTAAAAGAAATTTCATTATAAAATGAAATATTAAATATTTATATCACATTGATTTAAATTATTCATAGTTTTTAAATTTAAAAGGAGATAATAATTATTAAAAATTATTTTATTTAATGATGCAAATAATGTTTGAATGAAAATATTATATTAATTTTACTTTTAAGCACATGGTTATGGAGAAAATGAAAGTGATGATACTTGTATAAGGTGGAAGAGAATCTCATCATTTATAATGGTGTAAGAAGAATGTATGGGGGTGTAAGAGGCTTAAGAAGGAATATTGGACTAAAGATGAGAAGTGGGTAGCTTTTTTAACAAAATGAGTCATTATTTTATCTTTTAATGGGTCATTTTTACTTATTTATGAAGTTGGACGATCTGACTCATTAAAATATCATTGTAATTTATATTGCAACTTAATATACTATTTTTTATTAATATAAGGGAGTTTCAAAGAACATTTTATGAAAATGGGATTTACACATACAACATATTATTTATATTCAAGATATAATTTATGAGAATTACAATATTTTTTGACCAAATGGAAGGAATAATGATGACGGGAATTTCCCTTACAAGCCAAAAATCACAACAATAATAGAAAATAACACAACCAATTCTAGAAGAAACAAATATATTATATAATTAACTTCATTACATGGGCCTTCTAATTACATCATTTGCAAATCTGAAATAGATTTTGTTCCAATCTCTTAGGTCTTACAACTAGACTGTTACAACTAACTCTCTCTAGTCTACCCCCTTCCTTTCTTCCTTGTCATATCTCTTCTCACCAACCAACCCCCCCTTCTCCTTTTGGTAGCTCATCTTATATGCATTTTCCCCCTTCATGTTGTCTTAGTACCACCATGATCATCTAATGAACATTGTGCCATGAAAATCACATTCGAATATGTGCTTCATCATTAGGTCAATGCCTATCATTGACCAAAATCATGTTGATTCACAATGAAGATGTGGAATCAATGGTTTGGAACATGTTTCACCACCTTATTCATTCAACACATGTCATTATCCACCTCTATATGCTGATCGCTCTATCAGAGGCACTCCCAAATTAATCCTTCTAAAATGGTGATGTCTCATCAAAGAAATATCTTCTTCACCACTGTTTCCTGCCATATCTTCTTCACCTTCACTCCCAGCTGTACTTTTTTTTTCTCATCCTCTGCTACAATTTCACCATCTTTCTTTATAGTATTCTCAAAGAATACTTTTGCAATATATTCTTCATCATATTCACCTACATACACAACTATGATGAACTTTTTTTCTTTGTTCTTCGATATTCCATCAATCACACACTCTCAATGCTTTAATAAGTCCCTCTACAACTACAATTACTCCTTACAAAAATATATCACTCACACAAGTATCCTCTACCCGACAATGAATCTAGAAGATGCTTCCTCTACCCACCCTCTCTTTGTGGAGTAACTCTACACCTTCTACGCAACTTTATCTCTATTGGAAGACAATAGTTAGAGACCCTCTTTTATTGCTGAAATAGACATACTTTCCCACAACTGTCTCTTGTAGCTTTACCATATCACTCTTCACTAATAGGTCCTAGAGCATACTCTGCATTCTCAAGATATTCTGGCTCTAATACCACTTGATGAAGGGTACTCACCTTCAAGACCAAAACTCAACAATAATAGAAAATAGCACAACCAATTCCAGAAGAAACAAATATATTCTATTATTAAATTCATTACATGGGTCTTATAATTACATCATTTGAAAATCTGAAATAGATTATATTCCAGGATCTTAGGTCTTACAACCATACCATTACAGTTGACTCTCTCTAGTCTATCCCCTTCCTTTCTTCCTTGTCGGCTCTCTCCTCACCAAAAACCCCCCCTTCTCCTTCTGGTCGGCTCATCTTATAGGAATTTTTACTCCTCATTTTGTCTTAGTACCATGAGGATCATCCAATGAACATCATGCCATGAAAACCACCTTTTGAATCTGTGCTTCATCATTAGGTCGATGTAAATCATTGACCAAAATCATTTTGATTCACAATAGAGATGTGAAATCAATTGTTTGGAACACTTTTTTCCACCTTATTCATTCAACACATGTCATTTTCTACCTCTATACACTTATTTCTCCATCAGAGGGACTCCCAAATGAATCCTTCTGAAATGGTGATGTCTTGTCAAATAAATTCCCATCAGAATGTTGAAGAGACACTGTAGAAACTCCCACTGAAATGAGAATGTCTTGTCGATATTATTCACAATTTTTTTTAAGTGGTCCACACTACCTATGTGTCATCCCTGTCATCATCATACAACTATGTCTCTATTAAAAATTGATATATCAATCATTCATTCATCACTACATGTCCTACTAATATCATCACTTACCTTTATCAATGCTTTATTGGGTCCCACCTTATCGACATGTTGAAGAGACTTTGAACATGTCTCACCAAAATTCCATTTTCTCTCTGACAAGGTATTATTGGGATGTTGAAGGGACTAGCATCTAGGTCCCACCAATATGTGTCTATCCCTTCAATGAAATGCTTCATCAATATTTTGAAGGGACTCGCCACTAAGTCCTACCAAAAATGATGTCTCCCTAATGTATAAGCTTCACAACCATCCACTATTGTTTCTTTCGCCATCACTATGTCAAAGGGGCATGAAAGAAAGGTTCCTCTAAAATATCCATGTCACTCAGATGAATTTTTTTTATAGAACATCAAATGAAAAAATTCATTCCTCCTTCATGTTTTTTTCTCTAAAAGCCCAAATTCTTGCATACCTCCATACTCGACAAATTCAAGCCAATACAACCCTTATTCCGAAATAACAACACAACTATTTTTATCGATGCAATATTTCTCTTACACCCTAGATACTCTTGCATCAAATAAATATAATATTATCATATGGGAGTTACATATTTGGGAGTTATAATGAATATTTTATGAAAAGAGTGAGAACTTCCACAATATTATTAAACTTATTTTTTTGACAAGAATAGAAACAGCGAGGAGTTACATGATTTTTTTATTATAATTTATTGTTTAGTAGGGGATTATGAGGGAGAGATGCTATTTTATTAAATAAAATAAATTTCCTCCAAAATTTATAAAAGGAGAGGAGAGGAATACATCCGTGAAGGATTTATCTTTTACTTTTTGGAGAAGTTTATTTTTTTGTAGGGTGATCAATTCCATTGGAAGGGTTTTACATTTTGGATTTTTTTAGTATTTATAGGGAGATCAAATTTTTGAGAGGAAGAAAAATATACCAAATTTCTTGAAGGATTTGGGCTTTTGCATTCTAGTTTCATCCACTTTGCAACCTCAATTTCATTAGAAAGGAAGAAGATGAAGATTGGTTCAACAAATGCATTATATATATAAGATCTTGTTAATTTATTCGATAAATTTTGTTTGAATAGTAGATCATAGAACAAGAAATTTTAGTGAAATAAAATAATCAATCTTAAATTTAAATGCATGAAAATACTTAATTAATTATTGGTTAAAATGAAATTATTGTAATTTTTTATAACAAATGTTTTATTGATTTCATAAAACTCTAAAATAAAATTTTATATTGAAAAGAAAATTTATTCCTATATGTCTATAAATTTCTGTTGTAAATTTAATATGTTGTTATTTTTATATATGTTTTAATTTTATTTTATAATAAAAAATTTAGATTTAAAAAATTTATATAGAGAGAGATTTTTATATTTTTATTAAGTATTTTTTAAAGTGGAAGAGTCTAGGAAACATGGTAACATTCTGAAATAAATGAATAATACGCTTATAGAATTGATTCCTAAGAAGTCACGCCCAATTTACTTTTCAGATTTTATACCTATTTCTCTTTCCAACACTTTGTATAAGATATTCACTAAAGCGATCTTTTTTAGACTAGCAACTTTGATTCCTCTAATTATTTTGGAAGAGCAAGGGGGTTTTGTCCCTGGCAGAGAAACTGCTGATAGTGTAATTTTTGCACATGAAATTATTCACTCTCTCATGGAGGAGAAAATTCCCACGATCATTTTGAATCTTGACATGATGAAGGCGTATGATAGAGTAAATTGGTAGTTTTTGTTTAAGGTGTTAACAAACTTTGTCTTTTCTCAGAAATGGTGTAAGTGGATTATTTCATGTATTTTAAGTGCAATTTTTTCAATTTTGGTCACTGGTTCTCCTTGTGGTCACTTTAATCCCACTCAGGGGGTCAGATAGGGGGAACCCTTCTCTCTCTTCCTTTTTATTTTAATGGTCAAAGGTCTTAGTCGTTCTATTTAGGGGGCCAATAGAAGGAATATTTGGTGGGGAATAAGGATAAAAAATGTGCCTTGGTTAATAACTCACTCCCTTTTCGTGGATGATACACTATTGTTTGGACATGCTAGTCTCTCAGAGGAAAATTCCATGCAAAGTGTCTTATTGCCTTACTCAGATTGCTCTATCCAACTTGTAAACAAGGATATATTGAAGATCTTCTTCTTGAATGTCAACCCCTCATGAAAGGTAGGCTCTTGAGATTTTAGGGCTTTAAATAGGACACTCTTCCATGTAGATACTTTGGAATTCCCTTCTTCTCTAGAAAAGAGAAACATGACAATTAGGATAAGGTCATTTCATCAATGTCAAATAGAATGATGACTTGGAAATCTAAATGGTTGTCATTGGCAAGGAAATTGGTCAGATTAAATTAGTATTGCAAGCCCTCCCAATTTATTTAATGTTTGTCTTGGGTATGTGCAGGATCATGATGGGCCAAAAAGTGGCAATATGATGGGTATGTGGCTGACAATTTTTTTTTTACCTAAAATTGATGAAACAAAAAGGGTTTTTAAAGGATATTCTTAACTTTCCACCAATATAAATAATACTTTACTTTAAATTTAATAAATAATGATTATTAATTTTCTATTGAATTACGACTAAAGTCCTTATTTTTAGGCTGATTGAAAAAAATCTATAGCTTTCAAACGGTATCATATTTTTTGAATCCAAAACATGCCTCACATTCTAGGCTTTGCATAATATAAGATTATAAAATAAAAAAATGAATTTCATGAATTTTTGACCAAGTCAAGGTGGTCAGACATATGAGTCTTTATATTTCTTTAAAGTTATCATAATTTTTTTATAATTAATTATTTACTTGGAAAAAAATTACAAAAAAATATGCATCACACCGGGACATGATTCCTCTACTTATATCTAAAATCTTATAAAAAAATATTATCATTTTAATGTGGTTAGGGTGGTTAGACAAACACCTACTTCTTCTTTTTTCTCTAAAATTTAAGTACTACTATATTGAAATTTGAAATTTTCACCAAATAGATTTTATTTGTTTGTAAATAAACCTAGTATTTTAGATACTAAATTCAATTTTCTACAAATTATTTTCTTACATATTTTGGAGATGATATAAATAACTTATTCAAATTTTTATGGCAAGTTTCCTAACTCTAATTTTTATGACTTTTTGCCGCTTAAGGGCCTAGTTTTTCCATGATGATCCTGCACATACCCTCTTGAAGATTCCAAAAGGGAAATAAAAGGAGTTTCATAAGGTTTTCAAGGAGTTCTTATGGACTGAGAATGTGAAAGAGAGAGAAAAATTCCTTTGGTTTCCTAGGAGAAGGTTTGTCTCCCCAAGGATCTGGGGGTTGTGGGGCTGAGAGATATGGTTCTCCAAAATAAGGCTCTAGGATCCAAACTACTATGGAAAATTTATAAGGATCCTGATTCCAAATGGTGTCAAATTATGAGGCACAAATACCTTGAATCTTTGTAAAGAGAGTGTTTATTCACACTAAAAAATCCTCCTTCTAGCTCTAAGATTTGGAACTTCATTATGTCTTGCAAGTCTATTATTTTTCCACATCTATCCTAGGTCATACATAATGAGAAGAAAGCTTTGTTTTGGAATAGCTCTTTGGATTTTCATCAACCTCTTCAATCTAGGGGTAAGTGGAATGGAATTGTAGTGCTTTTAAAGAGAGTATGGGGTTGCAAAGTTTGTGACTACTTGGAAGTTGATACTTTCTCACTCCCTCCTATAGCCAAGTGGAGGGATCTTGAATTTTTCCCTTTCCCAAAAGCATTGAAGGATTATATTTGTAATGAGCTAGCCTTGAGGAAAATATTGTATTCAGATAGGGATGATGAAATCATCTAGACTAAATTTTCTTTAGGCTCTTACAATGTGAAAGAACAATACAAATCCTTAGCTAAGGTTGATAGGTCTCTAATGTGGCCAACTGAACTTTGTTGG
This sequence comes from Sequoiadendron giganteum, assembly GCA_007115665.2. Lineage (NCBI taxonomy): Eukaryota > Viridiplantae > Streptophyta > Pinopsida > Cupressales > Cupressaceae > Sequoiadendron > Sequoiadendron giganteum. Next base: position 339,669,790 of record CM021101.1, on the reverse strand, counting down.
GGCCCTGATGTGCTCCCCAAGACAAGAGATTTTTTTTGGTTGGCACTAAAAGATATAATTTTGACTAGAATGCGATTAGATCACCTTGGAATCACTCCCCTCTTCCCTTGTGTTATTTGAGAAAAGGTTTTTGAATTTGCATATCATTTCTTGCTTACTTGTAATTTTTCCTCCACTTGTTGGTCTTGGCTAATGAGTAGATTGGGTTGGTGTAGCCCCTTTCATTATTCTCTCTTGTAAAATTTTCAAGCTTGGCCTACCTTATTCAAAACTTCTTATTTTCTCGTATTTGGAATTTCAATCCTTCTATTTTCATTTGTAACATTTGGCTTGAAAGCAATAAAAGGACCTTAAGAAAGAAAGCTTCATATATTAGTTAGGATTTGTAGAGAATTGAGGCCATGTTAACAAATATGGTGGTGTCTTTTGTGCTTAGGAACTTGCATGCATTGAGTTATTTCATTTCATGGGATTCTTGGTTGTTTCTATTAAATCCTCCTTCAATACATGGGCTGATACAAAATGTTAAACCAATTATGAACAAAATTGTGATCAAGTGGTCCCCCCTGTAGGATGGAGAAAAATAAATTTCAATGGGGCTTCTTAGGGTAACCCTATTTTATCTGGTGAAAGAATTATTTTGAGAAATCACAAGGGTGATGTTGTTAATGCATCTTGTCAATTGCTAACTAGTGGCGCAAACAATGTGGTTGAGTTCAATGCATTAATTTTGGGTATTGAGTTGGTATTGAGAAATAATATATATAAGATTGTGATTGAAGGTGACTCTTAATTTGTTATTGGGGATCTCTCTAGAAAATATCTTGATGCTTGGAATTTGAAATATTTTTTGCAACATGCACTTTCCCTTTTACAAATTTTTTTGGCCTTTCGGGTTTAGCATTGCTATAGAGAAGCCAATATGGTGGGAGATAGTCTAACTAATAAGGCCATTGATAATTCTCTTCTATTCTTCATTTGTTCTCATGTTGATATTAAAAACATTCTAGACTAATGGTCTTTGGCTTGTTCAACTTGTTGGTTCCTTATTTTATGAATCTTTTTGTCACTTGTGAAATTCATAGCTTGACTCTAATTTTATTCTAATATAATATTGATGGTAAAGGTGACATGTAATAATGGTCATCTTAACACCTCAATGTTTTTTGAGTGATTGATGGTCCTCTTGACATCTTTAGTTGGTTGAATTCATTTATTATACTGGAGGGAGGATGGTCTCCATGACATCTCTAGCCTCTTCTTGTTTCTAGCTTGTTGTGGCTGAGGTAGTGTAATGATGGTCTCCTTGACATCTACCGCCTTGTCTTTTTGTTAGTTATTCATACTTTGGATCACATTCCCCTTGAAATCATGGGAATTGAAAAAAATTTGTTGGTTACCTTGAATGTTTATATTGGATGGTCTCCATGCCATCTTAGATTGACAGTTGGATGGTCTCCACCACATCCCTTTTTGTTTATCTTTGGGGGTAGAGATTGTCCTCATGAAATATTTTTTCTATATTTTTCTCTCTCATGGTTGTGGCTGTCTCCTTGATGTTAGTTTCCTTGGTAACTTGTCAAGAAAATGTTTTGATGACATGGCTTTTGTGATTCGTTTCTAGCATGCTCATTACTGAGATGGCCTCCATGACATCTCTTGGGGTCGATAGTGGGTTTTTGTTGGAATTTTGACTATGGTTCTTTCACCTTTATGACTGTCTCCTTTATGTCATTGGCTCATTTAGTTGGTATGATTGTTCACATGGCTTGCATACTTTTCATCTAGGTGGGGCCATTCACACATTCAAGATTGATTTGTGTGAGATTTTCCTAATTAAGGGTTTTTGGTGGCACATTTTCATGTTGTGATCTCACTCCTAGGTCTTTTAAGTGACTTCATTCTATGGTGATGGATTTTTCATAGCTTGAAATTTGTATTGATCCTCATTGTAGACCATTGGTATATTTTTGTTGGCTCTAGTTTTGGTGCTGGTGATTTAGAACTTGTGTGGAAGGTGTGGTGGTTTTGATTACCCATGCTTGATCTTTTATTTCCTAGCATCCACATTTTGGGTGGTGCATTTATCAATTTTTAAGTTCAATTGGGTGGAAAAATCACCATTGCTTGGTTGTGGCTATGTTATCTTTCTTTTTGAGCTTATCATGGATAGTCTCTTTCGATTCTTCATTATGCCCCACTTCCTAGAAGTTAGGGTCTTTTAAAATTGTGTTTATGACATTATTCAAATTTCCTTCATAGTTCATTTTCCATAATTAGAAGAGGCAATTGTGAAAGTGTTGAACAAAGAGTGGATTGAGATACACCCTATATCCCTACCACATGAATTAACTTCTTTATTTGTCTCCAATCTCATGGAAATTTTTTGATACAATGAGATAGTGAAATTTGTTGCAAGAATAGAAAGAAATGAAAGTGTTTTCATTGAAGTCAACTGATCAGTTGGTTATCTACTAGTTTCTATTGACTGTATACGTTGAGGATATTGAGAAAATTGTATAAAAAGAATATTGTAGGTTGTTAGCTATTGAGGATGTTTTGAACTATTTTTTTTTTCTTTTGGATGAGGTCTAGAAGAATTGTTGTTGGTTCAAATTTCTCTTTATGGATCGAGATTTGTGTTTCCCTAGTTCTATTGAAGATGGTTTTGGAATTTGGAAGTATCGAGCTTAATTTATTTGAGTTTTACACTCATTTGGTCGATCATGTGTCAAGCACTACATTTGAAGTTGATGACGCATGTTGGATCTATTATGGCTCTTGGTGAAGCATGTGTTTGGGTTTCCATCATTCTAATAGCACCCTAGGATGTTTGGTACAGACCTAATTTGAAATTGAAGTTAGATGGCCGACTTTGTATCTTTTCAAAGTTGGAGATGATATAAATATAAAATGCATTGGAAATGAAAAGTGAACATAAGAAAAGAAGGAAGATAAGTGAAATAAAATATGTGACTTTGATGCTAATATGAAATCATGTGAACTATGTGTGTGGTTGATCATTGTAAAGCTTAACACTAAGTTTTTAGATGTAGTGAGCAGAAGGTAAACTCTATCATTTAAGAAAGTGGATAAGTGATTATGGTGGAATTCTTTGTTGCATTGGGATTGTTGTCTCTCTATAAAAATTCTTCTTTTTCTTCCTTGTATCTTTGTGGTAGTGAGTCATCTAGGTTGTAGCCCTATGGATAGTGAGTTCAAATGGTGAGTCCTTATTCCAGTAAGTGAGCCTTTTTGTTATCAATTTTGATATTCTTGTTAGACTCAAGGGAACACTGAGAGGGGGTGGTGAATCAGTGTTCAACAAATCTTACCTTTATTATTCTGAAAATTAAACCACTATGTCATTATATTAAAAGAAAGATGCAAGCATTCAAAGGAAGCATTCATAACACCATGACACAAAGATTTTTGCGTGGAAACCCTATTAGGGGAAAAACCACGGTAGAGGTTAATCCACAATTTGAGTACTCAAATAAATTTTTACAAAAGGGAATGCACTTTCATTTTGGAACACTACCTAGAGCTCACTTCTCAAAAGGGAAGGCTAACTCCCTTAAAAAAATTTAGATTAAAACCATCTGAAGGATGGACTAAGATAGTCGCATCTATTCATGTCAGGTTACAATTTCGGTGAAGCTCATAGATTTGATTATGGATTTGCTTTCTAACTCTGCATTTCACTTTGCCCTGCTCTGCTCTTCGCATCACACATAGAAAAATTTGCACTATTACTCTATTGTATTTTGCACCATATTCACATTCCATATATCCACTGTCTTCACACACGTCTTCACATATGACACACACAAAAGGATAAAACTGATCTCATATATATCCGCTATCAAGGATTTGATGATTCTTATGCCAGTTTCATAAAACGTTTATTTCTTCTCAAATGTGGGCCAGATCCACCACTAATTCTTTATGTGCATCCTCCAAATTCGGTTAAGACCAAGAGAGGACCTACACAAACATAATAGAGCATGGAAAAATTTGATTAATTACTCCTTATACATCCACGATTTTTATATTTTCCAAGTCGGCCTTCTAACACAAATAACCAATAGATTAGTGCACCGGATCTCCTAGATCACGTACTAGTGAATGCATATCAATATAATTCATGAATAATCATCAAAAAACATCAAAAAACCTTCCTCAGAGATCCACAACCAAAAATTGTAGTTCGATAAGATGTTTAGATCAACTTTTATACTTATATCTGGATGTCTTGTTCTTCACCCTATTTTGTCGGTGTAAACCAGAACTATACTGTAGATCAGATGCATGACTTAGGTTGCTAGGGTTTTCATCAATGAAAACACTTACAAGCCATATTCCAACAATATCCCCCTTTGGAATTGATGGCAACACTTAGTGAAAAGAGACTAAGTGTCAGAGTCATTATAAGTATGATTCCAAACTTTGTTGTACTCTCTCCTAAGATTTATAAAGCATTTTTCACTACATTCTATCCCTCTTTGATATAAATCACAAAGTATAGAGACCATATTCCAAAAAAAAAAAAAAAAAAATCAAAAATCTTCAAAACTTCTGATTATATATACCGACAATTCTCCCCCTTAGACCAAAACTTCCAAAATTTGAAAACAATTGACTGTTGCTGTAGAAAATTATGTTATGATTTTTCTTCATTTTAGGAAGGAGTTTCTTCCAAGAATTTATTGTGATCCCAATGATAATGATAAATTTTTATTCTTGGATTTTTTGTTGACAATTTCAGTTAAAGATTTTGGAATTGTAATTGCTTCTTCCAGTTTCTCACCTTTCCTTAATATCTCCACCATCTGCTCCAATCTGCATTCGGTCAAATCCTTCACCTTCCAAAAAGTATCAGCAAGTGTGTTCTTGGTGAATTGAATTTTTGTGTGTTCATAGTGTAACTCCTGAAGCCTTTTTATGACGGTGTCATCCTGATCCTACAACATGTCAAAGCTTTTCCCAATACCATTCAGCTCTATTTCAATTTGTTCCAATTTCTCTTTGTAATTACTAATTGCATGGGGAAAATGGATGCAATATTTGTAGATGTTATTAGCTGAATTTATGTATTGCCTCAATTCCTTCATTTTATTCTTCAGTTTGGTAAGTGATTCTAAACTACTCCTTTAAATGAGAAATGACTTCACCTTCTTCTTTGTCTCTATTTTTAGAGTTCATTGTTTATTTATTGCATTCAATCATTTCCTTAGGTAGAATGTTCTGCAAACTTTCCAATTTGATCTTGCAATGCTCAACATGAGAATTTAATACACTCATAATCATATCTTGATTGTATGATGGTCTAACAAACCATAACCTAGCGATCTTTTTCATTCCACCTTCTTCCTAAATAAGTTGTTGTAGCATTTCCTTTGTTAGATCATCTTCTTCCTCACTATATTTTTTTCATTCTGATTCATTTTTTTGTGGGTCCTCATTTTCTTCATTAGATTCTTCATCTAGAATATCCACAATCTCCTTTTCTTTACCTTTTCCCTCAATTTTGGGAACTTTTCATTCTGGAGGGTTGTATTCAACAACTTCTTTTTCTATTTTCTTCTTGTTATCCATGCCACCGGAAGAGGTACCAACTTCAATTGTTCTTACCGAAGGGGAAATATTGATTGAACTACACTTTCCAAGCACATTCTTATAGAAATTTTTAAATTCTAGATCCCAATCACCCAAGTTCCTAGAATATGAGTATATTTGTCTACAAACTAGTTCGTTTGTTTTCCACACCACATTGTTGATCTTTGGAAAATAATTCAAGAAATACATTACTAAGCATATGATCAAAGTGTCAAACTTGAAAGGGTAGCCTATTTATTTTTTCCGTTGCACATTCTCGATTAGCTGATCCTTTATCAACCCACATAGGTCAAAGTCTTGACCTTTGATTATCATCTTGTGAGAAATATAGAAAATTCCAGCTGAGGTCCCTCCTTCTTGCTTTATGTAAAATAATTTATATGAAATTCCATGCATAATGTATTTAGTAACAAGATTCTTGACTGTTGCAATTATCAGTGCCCTTTGATCTCTGATTATTCTAGTTAGGTTTTCTACTTCCTTGTTCCAGATGGATTTCTTCCTTGGTATTTCTCTGACTTTGTATAGTCTAGTCAAATTCTCAATTACCTCCTTTGAGATGGTGTAGGGTTTGTCCAAAGTTAAAGTATCATCATGTAATTTGCTCAAGATGAGTTTGATAAATTCTACGTTCTCAAATTATGGAAACTCATTCCAAATATCCAAATTTTTGTGTTTGGCTTCACTCAATTGCTTCAATTCATTAGGTAATAGAAAATTCCTCATGGACCTAATCTTTCCACTGTTGTATTCATCCAAAATGATTTTCCTCTTGATTTGTTCCATTTTCCTTTCTCACTTAGGTTTAACAACCATACACCGAATTATATGAAAGTTCTGAAGATAATTGAAATACTTGATAGATTTCGAGTTTCGATGATGAATCAATTTCTCTGCTTTGAAATTCTTCTAGCGAGTGCTCTCCTTCTTCTCTTCTTCGATGAAAAGTGACAAATGATGATTCCAACTTGAATTTTATAGTTCACACACATGCAATAAATTCATTTTCCCTAAGTTTTTTGGGTGCTCTATTTTCTCAGATAGCAAGAGAAAAATTATCTTGCGGACTTATGAATTCTCTGAATTTCCTTGTGGAAGTTATCCAAAATATCTGCACATCATCAATATACCTTTTTGACTATTCTTCACATTTCGGTAGCATCCACAGATAGGGGAGGAAATATTTTCTTGAAAAACTCCCCCTAGGCCAGTAGCCTGAAATCAATTACCTGAAGAATTACCGGAAGTAGGTTCAAATGTAGAACCATTTCTAGCATCAGAATCATTCTTCCTTACCCAATTCTTCTTCATTTCATCTCTTATCTCATATGTATTCACTTTTCCTTTCACTTTGTCATTTCGTTATATATTTCTACCTTTGTATACCAGGCCTATTCTATCCATAGTTTTGTTTCTACAAAATATTGCAATGTGACCATATTTATTACAATTGTAGCACATAGTGCTTCCTTGTCCAAACCAATCATTCCATTGATTTCTTCTTGATCTACATTGATTAGTAATATTTTCAAATCTCCCACATGTGTAACATTCAACATTCTTTCTATTGAATCATTCAAAATTTCTAGGCTTTGAACTATTCCACTATAAAAATAGTGTGGGGGCCTTGTTTACTCACCTTGGTGAATCGTGGTCCATAATTAATATTTAATCTCCTAATCAAAGGAATGTGAAGAGTACATTGTGGCATGACCTTGCAGTTAAAATTAATCAGAATAGGGGAGGTCGTTGGCTAGTTGTTGGAAAATTTAACTCTCCTCTCTTTCTGTCAGAAAAAAGTGGTGGCCTATTGGATTACTCTGACAACATGTCTGATCTGGCTAATTTTCTAAATTCTTCAGGTTTAATTGATATTGAGCTCATGGGTCAAAAATTTACTTGGTCTAATAGACACTCTGGTGAACACTTGATTCAAGTTCATTTAGACTATTTCCTCTTCTCTCCCCATTGGACTAATGCTTTAGATGCTAATCTAATAACCCTGTCTAGGATGATCTCTAACCATAACCCCTTTTTCTGACCACTAATATTTGTCCTACTATGGGTCCCATCCCCTTCCGTTTTGAGATAATAAGGAATTCTCACCCTAACTTCAAAAATAAAATTGTTGAATGGTGGAATATTCATGTCCATGGCTCTCCCATGTTTAGGATTTTTTTCAAAATCAAACATATTAAAAATATGGTTAAGGGATGGAACAAGAGTGTGTTTGGTGATGTGTTTCACAAAAAAAAGTTGTTAGAAGAAGAGTTGAGGACCTTACAAAAGAAAATGGAGAAAGGAGATGATAGTTAGTGGACTCATAGCTAGGAAAGGGGAACTAGGATGGAATGGAGAAAGGAGATGATAGTTAGTGGACTCATAGCCAAAATGAGGAAGTCTTTTGGAAGGAAAAAGCCAGTGTCCAATGGTTGAAGGAAGGTGATAGGAACACCTCTTTCTTTCACGTGTTAGCCATAAAGCATAGGAAAATGAATCAAATTTTTAAACTGACTGATGATTCTGGTGTGGTGATTTCAAACCCTGCCCAGATTGGCCTTTGTGCTGCTAACTACTTTCATGAGGCTTATTCAGCCCCATCTAAGGCACCAAACTTGGCTATGGACAATGTGTTTCTCAACCATCTACCTACCATAATTTTTGAGGAATATAATAAGGGGATTCTCAGTACTATTTCTTTGGAAGAAGTTTAGCTAGCTACCTTTAGCATGGGGGTTTTAAAAGCCTCGGGCCCTGATGGTTTTCCTCCTACCCTTTTTTTCAGATTTTCTAGGATACTTTGAGCGGGGATCTCATGCTAGCGGCAAAGGATTTCTTCAAATATGCTAAAATCCTTAAAAAACTAAATCACACCTTCATTACCCTTATTCCTAAGATTGTTGAGCCTTAATCCATGACTAATTTTTGGCCCATTAGCCTATGTAACACCTTTTATAAAATGATTTATAAGATTCTAGTGAACTGTATCAAGCTTTAAAGCCTCGGGCCCTGATGGTTTTCCTCCTACCCTTTTTTTCAGATTTTCTAGGATACTTTGAGCGGGAATCTCATGCTAGTGGCAAAGGATTTCTTCAAATATGCTAAAATCCTTAAAAAACTAAATCACACCTTCATTACCCTTATTCCTAAGATTGGTGAGCCTTAATCCATGACTAATTTTTGGCCCATTAGCCTATGTAACACCTTTTATAAAATCATTTCTAAGATTCTAGTGAACTGTATCATTACCCTTCTGGATAAAATCATCAGTCCTACTGAAAAAGGTTTTGTCCCAAGGTGCCATATTCTTGATGCCACTTTGACCACCCATGAGCTATTCCATTCTATGGATAGATGTAACTATGCAGGGATGGCTCTTAAACTAGACATCTCTAAAGCTTATAATATTTTTTTATGGGGATTCATCCCAAAGGTTTTGGCCAAGTTTGGATTCAACAATTTGGTTATCAAACTCATTATGGAGTGTATTAATACTATTAAGTACTTTTTTTTTGGTTAATGGGTTCCCCTTTGGGTTCTTCTCTACTAGAAGAGAGATCAAACAAGGTGACCCCCTATCTCCCTATCTCTTCATCATGATTGTTGATGTGCTCAAAAAGAACTTTAGTGGTGTGTTGTCGGAAGGCTCCATTATGGGCATAAGAGTGGATTCTTCCCTGGAACCGGTTGTTGTGCAACAATTTTTGGATGACACTTTTATTTTTGAGAAAGCCTCTATGGTGGAAGATAGGAAATGGAAAGCATGCCTTAACAATTATGCTTCATGTTCTAATCGATGCATCAATTACAATAAAAGCATGATATATTTCTTTAACAACACACATAATTTGCAAACTAGAGTGACTATGGTTCTAGGATGTATTAGTGGGTCCCTCCCCTTGGTCTACCTTGGGCTCCCTCTCATGATTAAGGAGGTTACCCCTGATTTATTGAATTCAATACTGGAAAGAATCCAAAGAAAGTTGGATGGGTGGAAAGGCTCCATCCTAAGCCATGCTGGCAAACTCCAACTACTCACAATGGCCCTTCAAGGTATACCAACTTATTTCCTTTCCATATTTAAGATGCCTAAGTACATTGCTGATAATTTTGAACAAATTAAAAGGAATTTCCTTTGGTCTGGGACTAAGGATAAGAAGAAACTCTCTATGGTTAAATGGAAAACGATCTTTCAGAACAAAAATTATGGTGGCCTAGGAGTTAGGACTAATTTCGACACTAACAAGGCTTTGATGGCCAAGATTGGTTGGGATCAGTTAAAGAACACTAAGGATTGGTGCAAAATTTTGAATTCCAAATATCTTCAGGACAAACCTTGGATCAATTGTCTCTTAGATTCTCACCCTTAGGGCTCCTTGGCCTGGAAGAGCATCTACAACACACATGGCTTGCTAAGGAATAGGATTAAGTGGAGAATGGGCAATGGAAAGTGGATCATATTCTAGGAAGATATGTGGCTAATTGAGACCCCTCTGGATTGTTCTAGATTTAGGAATCTTATAGGATTTGCTTAGAGATATTTTGGTATCCATATCAGTGATTATGTTTTCGGACCCCCCGGGGCTAGGGCTTGGAAGGACCTAACCCTTTATTTTCCCCAGTCTCATGACCTTTTTTGTCTGCCCTGGTTCCTCCATGAGATCTTCTCTACCACCAGGTTTCCCTATTATGAAAAAGAAGATGAGATTTTTTGGACCTTTGATAAACATGGGGATCTTTCTGTTAGGTCAGCGTACAAACTGTTGAAAAACCAGGGTATTGCAGAGGAACCTTGGAGGAAAATATGGAACTTCCACATGATCCCTAAAATAAATTTCTTCTAGTGGAAAACCTGCCATAACAGGATTCTTACCCAGGACAATTTGAGGAAACGAGGATTTTTTTATTCCTAATAGATGTTTACTTTTAAATGTAGGGAGGAAATTGTTACTCACCAGTTGTTATACTACTCGTTTGCTGCTGAAGTTTGGGGGCTAGCCTTTGAAAAACTGGGAGTCTCTTAGGTGATGTGTAAGGATCTCTTTTCCTTCATCTTGGGCTAGAGTGGTCCTTATTCCCATCCCCTGCCTGGTGAAATTTGGAATCAAGTTCCTCCTATTCTGGACTAGTGTCTATGGAAGGAGAGGAACAACAGGGTCTTCAAGAATATTGAGTGGAATCATAGGGATGTTTTAGCATTGGAATCTGTCTCATTCAGGAAAAATATCACTCTTTAATTGGAAAATCCTGGAGAAGGGACCTCTTGATTATAAAATTAGAATGGCCAAGGCTTGGCACCAGGGGTTAGAGGCTAAATCATTTGACAATTCAAATTCCTTAGCTAGGAAAATACCAGATGGGAGCCTCTGGTTAGAGGCTAGTTTAAGCCCAACTTTGATAGGGATACTAAGGGCAACCCAAGCAGGTCTAGTATCGAAGGTGTGATTAGAGACCCCAAGGGGGTTATTGTTGCAAGATATGCTAGGGGTATTGGTTTTTAGTCCTCTATTGTGGCAGAAGCTAGGGTGCTGCTCATGGGCCTCTGAATTATTATCTCTCTCGGGATTGCTAATATCCACATTGAAGGAGACTCTAAGTCCATTACGGATGTTGTGAATATGGAAAAACTAATTGGCTGGAAGACTAAGGATATCTAGTTGGACACTAGGTTTCCTTTTATCCAAACTTAGGGGTAAAAAAGTGACACATATATTTAGGGAGGGAAACCAAGTGGCAGATGCCTTTGATAATCTTGGAACTTGCTCGGGATACTCTAAATGTTGGAGGAAAATGGAGAAGATACCACCAAAAATAAAAGATATCATCTTGAGAGAAAAATGCAACCAATTATCATGATGAATTCAAATATTCGGGTGTTGGGTGTTGGTTGGGGGGTCCACTTGATTATCTTTTGGGTCTGGTGGATGAGCATTAACACTGAGATGGCCGACAAGTGGAGGGATCCTTACTGTTTGACTCATTATTTTTTTAGAGATCTTTAAGTGCTGGATGCTACTTGGGGGGCCCACTTATTTGTCCTTCAGGCTTGGTGGATGAGCTCTATTACTGAGGTGGCTGACAAGTGGCGGGGTTTAAAAATTGAGGCTTGTAATGTGAATAAAAAAGGAATCTTTATGAAGGGAATTAGAAAGTATGCGACTTTGATGAATTTGAGAGGTCGTATCATGTGATCTCTCCTCTTTGGCATTGTGTGATATCTTTTTTTAACCCTTCATAGCCTCTGTATGACAAATAATTTAAATTCTGATTTGACCCCTCATTATGAAAGAATGCTTCCTTCTAGATCCTTCATGCTTGCTAGTTTAGCATGTGTCTCATATCACACCCATAGGAATGTTTCTATTTTTATCCATACCACTAACTTGTCTTGTTTTTCGCATACTTACTCTAAGGCTAAGGAGCCATGCATACCGCTAATTCATGTTTCACTAGCTGCAATCTTCTCATGATCCACTTTTACTCTATTTTCAAGTCACCTTGTGGTGATTTTCCCTTCTGCACGTGTGACCTGCACACTGGCATCATTAACCATTGTTGTATTTCTTGCCTTAATGAACTTGTGATGAATATCCATTTCCCTACTAGCTTTTACAATTTATGTCTTCTACAAGCTATTTGGTTTTCTGTGCAGGTGAATCCAATGGGTGGTGACTGTGTTCAGACTACATTGGACAACTGTGATGAATTCCGAAAGAATCTGTTAGTTTGGCACATCTGTGCTAAAGGTGGCATTGCTCCTCTAATGGAGATTTTGGTTGGCCATGACCCTATTTTGTCTAGCCAGTTTTCTAATTCATGGAAGGACCAAAGGGTCACGATAGGCAGTATTTCCTTTGAAGTTAGTGAATAAGTCATCACGCAAGCCACTAGTATGCTATGTACCAAAAAAAAATACCCTAGGCACACTAAGAAGCAGGAAAATGAAAGCTTGAAAGATTTCTTCATGGGGAACGAGGAACCAGTGTGGAACCAGTTGGGTTTTGAGCGAGAAGCTCTTCTAGAGCCTTGGGACTAGGTGTGCTTAGCATTGATAAAATATGTCACCTTGGAAGGTAGGTTCAAAACCTATTTCTTCTATCATTTTCCCCTATTAAATCATTTAAGACATAATATGTTGCTTAGCTTTCCCTTCTTTTTGCTTATGGACCTAGAGAATTTGGTTGAGAAATGTAAAGAGCTAGCCAACCTTAACCCCAATGACCTCCCACCTCTTTCGCTCCATCAAGGGTTATCTTGAGACTTTACCACTTCCACCTGGCCCTTTTTCCTCCCAAAGCCATCTCGGTTGGGTGCATTGATGAAATTGAACCCTTGACTATTGTGAACAATTTTCTGGCTAAGTCTAAAATCCCTCCTCGTAAATCAAATCTAGGTACCATGGGAAACCCAAAAGCCAAACCAGCTACCAAGAAAATAAAGGGAGGGTCAAGTAATGTACATTCTAGTGCTTCTGCTAGTCTCTGTGATTTAAAGTCCACCATGAAAAAGTCTACCTATAGGGAAAACATTGCAAAAAATGGAAGGATGGTAAGAGAGGTATGCCGGAGCTGAGTGGCAGAGAGGGGAAGGGAAAAAACTTAATTGGAAAAGACTCGAAAGGAGATATTGTTGTGGAAAACACGGTAATGACTAGTGGGGAGAACACCAAAAGTAGATCTGGGAGGTTGGTAAAAAATATTAAGAGACTAGTTATTGAGGATTCAGAGGAGGACCAGACTAACAATAAAGAGTATAAGGATGAGGAAACTGAGGAAGAGGAGGATGAGAATATGGAGGGGCCCCATTTTACCCTAGAAGACAACAAGATACCAAAAGAAACCTTAGCCTCTCATTCTCTGCATCCCCTGGTCGATGATCCTAAAGAGATCCTTGGGGCTATGGACGTTGGGGAGGAGCCCTATGCCTTGGAGAAGAAAATGGACAAGCTCAACAATCGGCTTCATGGGTTGAATTGCTTTACAATGAAGTTGGGACACTTCATCACTAACACCCTATCCACTATTATCAAGGAGGAGTTGGAGGGTAATAATGACTAGGAGAAAAAAGAATGGGTTGGTGATTATGTCATGGACCTCTCATTTAAAAATTGGGATAATGCCAGTTAGCTACTGCCTTTCCATGGTTTATGTGTTGTCAAAGTGTTGTCATTGTTACTTTTTGCTTCTATGTTAGATTTTTAGTCTTGTTCCTTTTTGGCCCTTGTGGCTCCTTGTGAAGGGTTTGATGCCTTGTAAATATTTCTTAACTTTTTCAAAAACATTTTTTCTATTGACAAAGTTGTTTGACATATATTTGCATTCATTTGATTTATGACCAAACTTCTTGCATTTGAAACATTGACCAAAAAATGATGAATATTTTGATTTCATATTACATCTACACTGAGTAGCCATATGGCCAAATTTATTGCAAGAAAAACAATATACATTAAATTTTTGAGCATTATGTTGTCTTACCAGATACCTTCCAACTTTGTTCATCAGGTTTTCTTGACTGAAATTCTTCTATCCAGGTCTAGAACTTTCTCCTTTTTCATATCTAGGACCTCTCTTATCATTCCAACTCTTCTATCCTTGACTCAACTCATCAAGATTCAATGAACTGATCTTAAAATTTTCTTTATACTCATTTTCAGTAGCAAGTTCATTTTTGAGGATAACAATCTACTTACCAAGTTCTTCATTGTTTCTAGATTGTTGTAGGTCACTTTCCAACTGAGTGAATTCTTCATTTGTTCTTTTTTTTTCATCAGATTTCTCCTTTAAGGACTGAGAAATATTCTCTTTGTTCTTCTTCCTTTCTTCAATCTCTTTATTTAGCTTCATCACCATAGATTCCATCTCATGCTTTAAAGTAGAATTTTCTCTAGCGAGATTTTCACATTCTTCAATTATTTCCTTCATGGTCCGATTCAGGTGAGAATCATCCATGTTTTCAATCTCTTGTTGCTTGATCTGATCACAAAGATCCTTCCTTTTCTCTCTGGATTTGACAATTTGATCCTTCAATGACTAAATGAATTTCTTAGCATCCCTAAGATTTTCTTTCAATTCTTGTACTTCTTCTTTAGACTAATCAAGATCATCAAATGTCACCAAAAATGTTGCTAAAGACTACCAAAGTCCATCACATTCCAAGATCCACCTCAAGCTGCTAAAATTCTTCTAAGGAGCTAGATGCTCTAATACCAATTGTTGGACTCAAGGGAACACTGAGAGGGGGGGTGAATCAATTCACAAAAAATCTTACCTTTATTATTCTAAAACTTAAACCATTCTATCATTATGTTAAAAGAAAGATGTAAGCATTTGAAGGAAACATTCATAACACCATGACATAGATTTTTGCATGGAAACCCTATTAGGGGAAAACCATGGAGGTTAATCCATAATTTTAGTACTCAAATAAGGTTTTATAAAAGGGAATTCACTTGCATTCATGCACACTATCTAGAGCTCACAACTCAAAAGGGAAGGATCACTGCCTTACAAATGTTCTGATTAAAACCATCTGAAGGATGAACTAAGATAGTAGCATCTATTCATGCCAGGTTACAGTTCTCGTGAAGCTCATAGATTTGATTCTGGATCTGCTTTCTAACTTTATACTTCATTCTGCCCTGCTCTACTCTTCACATCACACATAGAAAAATTTGCACTATTACTCTACTAAATTTTGCACAATATTTGTGTTCCATATATTTTCTATCTTCACACACTTCTCCACATATGAAACACACCAAAGGATAAAACTGATCTCATATATATATCTTCTATCAAGGATTTGATCATTCTTATGTCAAATTGATAAAACATTTAGTTCTTCTCAAATGTTGGCCAAATCCACCACTAATTATTTATGTGCATCCTCCAAATTTGGTTAAGACCAAAATATCACCTAAACAAACATAATAGAGAACATAAAAAATTGATTAATCAATCCTTATACATCTTTGATTTCTATATTCGCTAGGTCGACCTTCTAGCATAAATAATCAACAAATTAGTGCACCAGATCTCCTAGATCACGTAGCAATGAATGCATATCAGTATACTTCTTGAATAAGCATCAAAAAACATCAACAAAAATTCCTTAGAGATCGACAACCTAAAATGGTAGTCCAGTGAGATGTTCAGATCGACTTTTATACTTATAACTAGATGTCTTGTTCTTCACCTTGTTTTGTTGGTGTAAACATAAACTATACTATAGATTGGATGCATGACTTAGGTTTCCATTGGTTTCCATCAATGACAACACTTACAAGCCATATTCCAAAAATTCTCTATAGTGTGAGTTAATCCTCACCATGGTTTTTCCCTAATTGGATTTTCCATGTAAATCTAGTGTTATTGTGTTTGTGCATTGGAATTTGATGGTTAATCACTTAATTAATTTTTGTGTTAGTTCTGGAAATTGAATTTAAGTTTTGAATTCGTAACAAATGAGTCACCCCCCCCTCTCAGTTTTCCCATCCAATAATTTGTATCAGATCTTGGTTCCTTGGTGAAGAGCTTAACTACTTGAGGAAGGTCTAGGATGGCTAGCAAAATAATCTATGATTACTTGAGGCTTGATGGAACTAATTATGGTATTTGGAAAGTATTGATGGAAGAATGTATGGAATATTATGGATATGATGTAGATAAATCTTATAAGAAACCCTAAACTCCTCTTACTAATGGTTTGAGTACATCTAAAGAAATCAGAGCACATGAAGCAAATAATAAGGAAAATTTCATCTTGAAGAATAGTCTGGTACACTCTGAGTTATTAAGGTGAAAATTTTGAAGTCATCTAAGGAAGTTTGGGATTCTTTAGAAATAGCACACGATGATGATGAGAGGGTAAAAGAGGAAAAATTATAGAATCTTGAAACATAGTTTGATCTTGTACACATTTCCAAAGATGAGAATGTTAAAGCCTATATACAAAGATTGGATGAGGTTGTGGCTAGAATGCGATCCCTTGGAGCTACTATAGATGAAACTAGAATTGTAAAGAATATTCTTAGAACCCTTCCTAATTCTTTCTTTGAAAAGGTGAGTTATATTGAGTAGACTATAGACTACAAGACTTGTACTAAGGATCTTCTACTAGGATTTTTGGCATCTTATGAGATGAGGAAGCTGAATCTAAGGAGTGGAGGTAAAATAGAGACTTATTTTACAGATACAAAAATTGAAGATCTAGATGAAGAAAAATTTGATGAAATCAAAGCTAACTTTTGTAAGAATAATGAGAAAAGGCTTGAGTAAGTATGAAGGTAAATTTTGGTTTAAGTTTTTTAGTTGTGGAGAAATTGGTCTCTATACTACAAAGTGTCTGGGAAGAGCTAAAAGGAATAAACAAAGATATGAGGAAAATAAGAGAGGAAAGAAGATCAACAAAGCTTACTATGTTAATGAGAATGATATTATTTCAGATAAAGATTTGTAATATGAAGATCTAGATGACAATGAATGCTTGTTCTCAGTGATTAAGGATGAACCTACTTCTACTAAATCAAAAAGACAGTCAAAAGAAAGTCTTCCAGAGAAGAAAAAGAGAAAGAGAAGGAGAAAAATGAAGGTATGGTTATCTCTACCCTACAAACTAAATAGAAAAATATTTTTTGGGTATTTTATAATGGTTGCTCACATCACATGAATGGTGACATGAGTAAGTTTGTGAAAATTGAAAAATATGATGGAGGTTTGGTTATGATTGGAGATGATACTGGTGCTAAAATCTATGGGAAAGGCTGAGTAAGTTTTGATGGAAAGCATCATACTAATGATTTTTACTATGTTAATGGTTTAAGGCATAATTTCTTGAGTGTTGGTCAGATGTAGAGAAAAGGATATGATCTTGTGTTTAAGGATGAGAAATGTGAGATCCAAAAAGGATCTGGAACATTGATTTCTACAAGAAAGAAATATGAAGGGAACATTTGTCAGCTTAAAGGTGTTGATGGATGATGCTTTATGACTTAGATAAATGATAGTTGGCTATGACATAGGAGAATGTGTCACATGAATTTTGATAACTTGGCAAGAATAATTTTTGTTTAGGTCATGAGATGTCTACCAAGAATTATAAATCTTGTAAATGCAATTTGAGAAGAAAATAAGTCATTACAAATCAAGAGAATAATCTACTACTGGATTACTAGATTTGCTGCATACAAACCTTTATGGTCCTATGAGAGTGTGATGTCTACTTGGTGAAAGGTAATTTATGCTTTTAATTGATGATTATTCTGGATATACATGGGCTACATTTCTAAGAGAGAAATCAGATGCATTAGATATATTCAATGCATTCAAGGCAATGGTTTAAAATGAATTGAATTTGAAGATTAAATTCTTGAGATCTAACAAAGGTGCAGAGTTCAGCTCCTATGATTTCAATATGTTTTGTGAAGTGCATGGTATAAAGAGATAGTTATCTACTATGATAACTCCTCAATAAAATGGATTTGTTGAAAGGAAAAATAGAACAACTCAAGAAGCTACTAAGTTAATGATCATTTGGAAAGAAGATATTCACACTATTGTATATGTATTCAATTGAGTTAAGGAAAGAGAAAATAGTACAAAGATTCCCTATGAGCTATGGCACAAAAGAATCCCTATAGTAAAATATTTCAAGAAGAAGAGATGAGGGAACTTTGGGTAAGTTTGATGCAAGAAGTGATGAAGGAATATTTATTTCATACTCTACTAAAATAAAGGCATACAAATTTTTCAAAAAAATATTGAGGAAAATTGTAGAAAGCTTGAATGTGAAGGTTGATAAAATAGTAAAGAATTCTATTGAATTAAACATAAACATGACTATGCAAGAATAGAAGAAGTTGTGGAAGAATAGGATAAATATGAGAAAGAAAACTATAATGAAAGTGAAGAAGATGCCCAGGTGATGTCTCATAGGACATCGAAATATGTACAAAGGAATCATTAGGAAATTCAGATTATTGGAGACAAGACAAAAGATGTGTTAACTAGAAGCAAAGTTGTTGAAGTAAATTTGTGCTTTTTCTCTGAGACTGAACTGAAGTCAGTAATTGAAGCCTGTAAGAATGAACATTGGAAGGAAAGAAATAAATAACGTTTGCAGATTGAGAAGAATCAAACTTGGGAATTGGTCCCAAGATCAACAAATAAAAATATCATTGGATCAAAATGGGTATTCAAAAATAAGATAAATGAGAACGAAAAATTTGTCAGAAACAAAGCAAGCCTTGCATGTAAAGGCTACTCACAAGTATAAGGTATATATTTTCAAGAGAATTTTGCCTCAGTAGCAAGAATGCAAGCTATAAGGATGTTCTTGGCATTGGATTCTTATAGAGATTTCAAAGTCTATCAGATGGATGTCAAGTCAACATTTTTGAATGGTGAACTAGAAGAAGAAGTCTACATGGAACAAATGGGAGGATTTTAGTTAACAGATCAACTGGATTCAGTGTGTAGATTGAAGAAAGATTTATATGGATTGAATCAATCTCCTAGAGCTTGGTATGTAAGGAAAGATAAGTACTTGAGTCAACAAGCATTTAACAAAGGTACAAAAGATAGTAATTTATATTTCAAGACTCAAAATGAAAAAATATTGATTGTTGTTGTATATGTTGATGACATTATCTTTGGAGCGAATGGAAATATGTGCAAGATTTTTTTGGAAAATATGCAAAGAGAATTTGAAATTTCTATGTTTGGCAAGATGAATTTATTTCTTGGGCTATAGATTAATCAATCAAAGGAAGGAATTTTCATTTCACAATCTAAGTATGTGAAAGAGATGTTGAAAAGATTTAGAATGGACAGTTCCAAACTGGTAATTACTCCTATGGTGACTAGTTGTAAGTTGGGTAAAGATGATGATTCACCTAAGACTGATCAGAGAAAGTATAGATCTATGATTGGTGGACTATTGTATTTAACCGCTACTAGATTGGATGTTATGCATCTAGTTTGTCATGTGGATAGATTTCAAGAAGATCCAAAGGAAACACATATTAGTATAGTTAAAAGGATATTCAAATATTTGAATGGCCCTCCAAATTATGGATTATGGTATCCCAAGGATACAAACTTTACAATTAGTGCTTATATAGATTTAGACTGGGTCATAAATATAGATGACAAAAAGAGTACTAGTGGTGGTGTATTCTTTCTTGGATGTAGATTGGTGGCATGATTGAGTAAGAAGCAAGATTCAATCTCTTTCTCTACTGTTGAAGCTAAGTATATTACTATTGCATCTTGATGTACACAATTTTTATGGATGAAATAGACATTGAAAGATATCATAGTGTTGTATGATGATCCTATTCCTATCTTCTATGATAATACAAGTACAATTAACATTTCAAATAATCCTATAATACACTCGAGAATGAAGCATATATCTATCAGGTATCATTTCTTGAGAGAGAAGGTCATGGAGAATGAATTCAAGCTCAAGTATGTTTCAACAAAAGATAAGATTGTGGATATATTTACAAAGGTTCTTCCTAAAGAAAATCTTGAGTATCTCTGGGATAAGCTAGGGGTTATTTCCCCTCCTTCTACAAACTAAGATGCATTTGGAGATGCATCAACCTATTGGATTAATGGTTCTATCTTTTTGGACTGATGATTTTGGTGGCTACATCTCAGAGGGAGTAAATAATTTTTAAAGTGTTGTCATTATGAGTATTTTAATTTCATTTCAACGGAATTTTAAATGAGTATATATGTTTTCCCTTTTCCATTGATTTCAAAGGGGGAGAGAAAGAGCATGTGAAAAAGGAGAGAAAGAACATGTGAAAAAGAGAGAAAGAGAATATGAAAAAGAGAGAGAGAGAGAGAGAGAGAGAGAGAGAGAGAGAGAGAGAGAGAGAGAGAGAGAGAGAGTGATGAGGAAGATGATATTTTAAGGGGGAGAAGCAAAATAAAAATCTTGAGAAGTATTTTCAGAGCTGGTATGTGTCCTTGATGGTTTTTCACATCATTTTTTGCCATCAATGACAAAGGGGGAGAATTTTGTAAGAATAGAAAGAGGAATGAAAGTGTTGTCCTTGATGTCAACTAGTCAACTAGTTATCTACTAGTTGTTGTTGACTGTATATGTTGAGGATATTGATAAAATTTTATAAAAAATAAGATTGCAAGTTGTTAGTTGTTAAGGATGTTGTGAACTATGTTTTTTATGTTTTGGCTGAGGTCCAAAAGAATTGTTATTGGTTCGTATTTCTCTTTATGGTTTGAGAGTTGTGTTTCCCTAGTTCTATTGAAGATGGTTTCAACATTTGGAAGCATCGAGCTTAGTTGATCTATGTGTTTTACATTGGTTTCATTGACTGTGTGTCAAACACTATATTTGAAGTTGATGAAGCATGTGTTTGGGTCACCCTCATTCTAATTCCACCCTAGGATGTTTGGTGTCAACCTAATTTGAATTTGAATTTGAATTTGGATGGCCTAATTTGTATCTTTTCAAAGTTGGAGATAGTATAAATACAAAATGTGCTAGCAATGAAAAGTGTACGTAAGAGAAGAAGGAAGATAAGTGAAAGAGAAAATGTGAATTTTATGCTATTCTAAAAGTATGTGAGTTATGTGTGTGGTTGATTAGTGTAAAGCTTAATGTTGAGTTTCCAAATGAAATGAGTTGAAGGTGAACTCTATCATTCATGCAAGTGGATCAATGATTGTGGTGGAATTCTTTGTTGCATTGGGATTGTTGTCTCTCTATAACAAGTCTTCTTTGTTTTTTTTGTATCTCTGTAGTAGTGAGTCATCCAGGTTGTAGCCCTATGGACACTAAGTTTGAGCACCGAGTCCTTATTCCAGGCTATAAGCCTTTTTGTAATCAGTTTTGATATTCTCTATAGTGTGAGTTAATCCTCACCGTGGTTTTTCCCTCATTGGGTTTTCCACATAAATCTAGTGTTATTGTGTTTGTGTGTTGGCATTTTACGGTTAATCACTTAATCAGTTTATGTGTTAGTTTCGGTAATTGAATTTAAGGTTCAAATATGTGACAACTAATTCACCCCACCTTAGCAGTTGTCCTACCCAATAAAATTCATTGCTGGAAGTTTTCTCCTACCCCATTTACGTCCAATGTATATGCTTGAACCTTTATTGGAGAATTACAATCTTTGGGTTGGTACAAACTTGGTGGGTGGTATTATTTGTAGAGAGGCACTCTTGTCTTCCTTGAAATTACGTGCTCTCTTGGGTGATATGGTACATGACCTAGTGGCCACTCATTCTGGTCTATTTAGGGCATGCTTCTATGACTTGAGGCCCAAATTGGGTTGTTGTTTAGAGGCCAAGTTTTTTTTTTCAAAGCAATGCGATTCCTATTCAAGAATGCCAAAAAAGACCCTCTCTATGCAACGCACTTTTCTCCTCCTACTAACTTGGCCTCCTATATTTTGGATATCCCACCTCATTGTTATGATATCAGTGTTTTTGGTTGATGGCCCATTTCTTGTATATATATATATGGTTGTTATCTCTTCATACATGTAATTATTCTATTAGCCATGGTAGAGCCTAGCCTTTTTGGGGGGTGTATGTAATGTTCTTAGGGGTTTCAATAATTTTTTGGTAGAATTATTTTCTCTCTTTGATATATGTAACCGACCTTTTGAAATCAATGAAACTTTCTTACAGTGGCTTTGCCACTTTTAAATAAAAAAATAAAAAATAAAATTATAAAAGAAGGAAATATATTTTTCTAATTTCTTGTTAAGTTTTATTTTGTAAAATGATCAATGTCTATTTAATAAAATTGGCAGATATATATTAATGTTTTAACATTCTAAAATAACTATTTATTTAATTATTTATTTTTAATGATGACTATAATAAAATCAAGATGGAGAAGAACCAATAGCTCTTCCATAATTAATTTTTTAATTAAATTAAATAATTCTCTTAAAGCTCTTTAATAAAATAGACATTAGTAGCAACTTGATTTTCAATAGACATTTTGTTTTTTCTTGAAAAATCATTCAAATTATCTAAATCATTATTATTTTTTTCTTATTACAAATTAGTAGTTTATAAATAATTACATTTTTTTAAAAGAATTTTATAAAAGGCAATATAGCCTATATATATATATATTATAATAGAAATGATTACATCAGTAAAAATAATTACATAATTATAAGTCTTAAAATTACCTAAAGAATTTACAAAAATAAATCTCTTCAAGGATTGGATTAGTAGTTTTAATAAATCATTTATCTTTTGGAGTTTTATTAAAAGTATTCCATTTCAATATTTTAAATATCCTTTTTACTTAGATTTATTTGTCACATGCAACTATTTAAAATAGTAATTATAATTTTTTTTAGTTATTAATTAGTAGATTTTATTTTGTAATTACACTTAAATTTATAATATTAATGTTAGAATTTATTATATTTTCAAAGGAGAAAAATGATATCAATTTTACAATAATTAGTATTTCCTTAATCTATTTATTTTCATAAAAGTAATTTAGTGAGTTGTTTTTTGTTTCATTTCTTATCACACTGCATAAGTGGTTGTTATATTCACCTCACTGAACAAGTGGACGAGCATGTTTATATTTTATTAGTTTTCACACTACAAAAGTGGATGTACTCAACTTACCCCACTAAACAATCAGTTATAGTTCTTTTTGTTTTTTAGTATTTTTATAATCTTGTACATCATAGATTAGTAATGCTTTAATTTATGCAATTTTGTAAAGTAAATTAGTAATCAAAATAAATCTAGTGTGAGTTTAAAATTATTTTGCAAGTGTTAGTTTAGAATTTAGAAGGTAATTGCTATAAATATATTAGATTTATATTTATAAGGTAATTTAGTATTGATTTCTTTAGTTAATTTGTTTCATAGTAATTAGGAGTAAATGCTTTCAAAGAAGTGACTCAATTAAATTTATATTTAAAATAATCAATTTTCAAGGTAATTAGTATTAATTTAGTTTCAAAAGTAAATAAAAGGATAATTAGTAAATAATCAATTAAAATTTGATTAATTCATTGTCTAAAGTAAGTTGTCTTTAAGTTGCTAGAATTAGATTAAATTATTTTTCAAAAGGCAAGTTGCCACCAAGTCACTAGAATTAGTATTAATTTATTTTTAAAGGAAAACCAAAATAGTTAGATTTATTAATTACATCAATTTGACTTATATTGTAAAACTAGTTAGTAGTTATTTTCAAGTATTAAAATTTATTCAATATACAAAAGTGAATATAATTTATTGAATTAATACTACAAAAGTAAGCAACTAGAGTGAGATTAATCTATTTTCAAGAGTAAATCAAAATAGTTAAAATACTATAGAATATTTAGTATTAGAAGTACATAGAAATAATTTATTAAGTTAATATTGCAAAGAAATTTTAAGAAATCAATATAATTCAATTTATTTAATTTTCATTTTTATTGCAAAAGTAGGTTTCAAGAAATATAGTTCATTAAAGGCAATTAAAAAAAAGTCAAATATATTATTAGTTAAATTTATATCAAAAAGGTAATGTTGGTGTATTTTAACATAATAATAGTTATTGATACTATTGTTATCACCAAATAGTGTACCCTTATCGAGTTGCAAAACTTGGCATACTAGTGAAACATGGGATAACTCCCCTGATTGTGGGCTTAGGATGTGGGATATAACCTCTAGAGTGAGTTGCTTCTCTTGGATTTATCACCTAAGCTAATCTACCTATTGTTGATTGCAAAGGAAATAGATAAGAATTGACATGAAAATAAAAACCTAAGATCCTAAGGTGATGCACCAAACAAATTTTGACCTATACTTCTTTAAATGAACATAACATGATCAAAAAATTAAAAATTCACATACATAGCCTAAAATTTCACATGTCTCTTGAATAAGTATTTCATTACTAGGTTTGATAACTAGGAAAACATTTAGAAGGAAAATAGAAATTTTTTCACAACTTAAACTTTTCCGTTATCTGGTTAAACTCAAGTAATGAGCTGCAAAAGTACATCTTTTTGTATAAAGGCAATGAAAATAGGATAAAAATCAATGGGAAGAAGCATCACCACAAGATTACATCAACCATTTTGGAGCTTGCACAATGAAACAACTTTGAGAAGTTGAAAACAACTTGTTTTATTGATCCCAAGTTATTTTTGACCATGAAAACAACTTGTTTATTAATATTGCTTACCATCCTTTTATTCAAAGTTTTTTTTATTAACTATAGCAGTTGTTATAGCTCTTCTTTTTGCATTCTTATCTTTAGATTGACTATATTTAGTCGATCTAAAGATAAGAATGCAGCAACAAGAGGTATAATAAAACATGTAATGAGCTGCAAAAGTACATATTTCTGCATAAAGGCAATGGAAATGGAACAAAAATCAATGGGGAGAAGCATCACCACAAGATTACATCAACCATTTTGAACCTTGAACAATGAAACTACTTTGAGAAGGTGAAAAAAAATTGTTTTATTGATCCCAAGTTATTTTTGACCATGAAAAAAACTCATTTACTAATATTTCTTATCATTCTTTTATTCAAAGTTTCTTTATTAACTATAAAATTTGTTATAGCTCTCCTTGATGCATTATGATCTTTAGATTGACTATTTTTAGTCGATCTAAAGATAAGAATGTAGAAAGAAGAGCTATAAGAACTCATGTAATGAGTTGCAAAAGTACATATTTCTACATAAAGGAAATGAAAATGAAAACAAAATCAAGGGGAAGAAGCATTACCACAGGATTACATCAAACATTTTGAAGCTTGCACAATAGAACAACTTTGAGAAGGTGAAAACAACTTGTTTTATTGATCCCAAGTTATTTTTGACCGTGAAAACAACTTGTTTACTAATATTTCTTACCATTATTTTATTCAAAGGTTTTTTAGTAACTATAGCAGTTGCTATAGCTCTTCTTTCTGCATTCTTATCTTTAGATTGACCATTTTTAGTCGATCTAAAGATAAGAATGCAGCAAGAAGAGCTATAAGAAAACATGTAATGAGCTGAAAAAGTACATATTTCTACATAAAGGAAATAAAAATGGAACAAAAATCAAGGGGCAGAAGCATCACCACAAGATTACATCAACCATTTTGAAGCTTGCATAATGAAACAACTTTGAGAAGGTGAAAACAACTTGTTTTATTGATCCCAAGTTATTTTTGACCGTGAAAACAACTTGTTTACTAATATTGCTTACCATTATTTTATTCAAAGTTTATTTATTAACTATAGAAGTTATTATAGCTCTTCTTGCTACATTCTTATCTTTAGATTGACCTTTTTTAGTCGATCTGAAGATAAGAATGTAGAAAGAAGATCTATAAGAACACATGTAATGGTCTAAAAAAAGTACATATTTCTACATAAAGGCAATGAAAATGAAAAAAAAATTAAGGGGAAGAAGCATCGCCACAAGATTACATCAACCACTTTGAAGCTTGCACAATGAAACAACTTTGACAAGGTGAAAACAATTTTTTTTATTGATCCCAAGTTATTTTTGACCGTGAAAACAACTTTTTTACTAATAATGATTATCAAAGTTTCTTTATTAATTGTAGCAATTGTTATAGATCTTCTTGGTGCATTCTTATCTTTAGATCAAAAATCTTTAGTAAGCAGGATCCCAAGTTATTTTTTACCATTTTCTTTAATTTTAGTTTCAAACAAGTACATCTCGGGTCTAAGAATTGTTTTATAAGGCCGATTGCAACATATTCCCTATTTTCTATCAAATTTTGTCTTGTATAAGCTCTTCAACTTGGGATTTTTTTCAATTTTGAATGGAGGCATCATTGGGACACTGTTGCAAAGGAATTTTGTTGAATTGCTACTTGTTTTGAACGGAGGAAGAGTAATTTGGTTTAATTTCTAATTGTTTGAAGGAGAAAGAGAGATTGTGTTGAATTGCTACTTTTTTTCAAAGGAGGAAGAGAAATTTTGTTTGTTTGCTACTTGTTTAAAGGAGGAAGAGAGATTTTTTTGAATTTATACTTGTTTTCAAAGGAGGAAGAGAATTGTTTTTAATTTTCTACTTGCTTGAAGGAGGAGTTTTTATTTTTTTCAATCTCTACTTGTTTGAAGGAGGAAGAGGAATTTTGTTTAATTGCTACTTATTTGAAGGAGGAAGAGGAATTTTGTTCAATTGCTACTTGTTTGAAGGAGGAAGAGGAAATTTGTTCGATTGCTACTTGTTTGAAGGAGGAAGAGGAATTTTTTTCAATTGCTACTTGTTTGAAGGAGGAACAAAGAAGGAATACTTTCAAGTTTTTGACATTCATTTGTATATACTTCAAAAAAATTCAATCACAGGATCATAATGTCAGAATAAGAGGAAATATAGGAAGGTATTGACCCCTAAAGAAATTTAAGCAAAGAGCGAGAAGGAGGAAAAAGGAAAAAGAGAAAGAAGAATGAGAATTCGATCAATGAATGATGCTGAAGCATCCAAATCCACAATTATTGAAGACAAAAATATTGAGGAGACCATGGATGTAGACGATGCAAACTTGTGAGAGGAGAATGTGTAAACTTATATAAATATACAAACTACTCCTGGTATGTCTTCAAATATCCCTTTCAATGCTATGGATAATGTTTCAATAGGCATAAATCTAGGCATGCCTTTAAATCCACCTTTGAGCCTCATGGAAATGGTGTTTATGAGAGATTTAAAAGATGCTGGATATAACAATGTTGACATCGATAGTATTAGTAGAATTCAAGATTTGATTCAAATTATTATTGAAAATTAAAATGAAAATGAAAACCATTTTGTTTTTGAAAATGAAAATGAACACCGTTTTGTTGTTGAAAATGAAAATAAAAATCCTTTTATTGAACCTAAAAAATGAAAATCATTTTGTTGATGAAAATAAATATGAAAATGAAAATAGTTTTGAAGTTGAAAATGAAAATGAAAAGCTAGGATGTGATGTTGAAAATGAAGATATTTTTTTAAAAATTTAAAGTGATGTTTTGGATAATATTCCTGGTAAGATTTCTTGAGACAAATAAGAACATGTTCCAATAGATTATACAAAGAATTCTTTATCGTAAAAAATTTTTGAAGAAAAAGTATAGAAAATGGGATCCAATCAACCAATGTTGGAGTTTTAGTGGTCGACTCTCAAGGTCTGACATGAAATTGAATGTTGAAATAAAATATTTAATTGAAAAATATTGGCATGATAATACTAGGGTATCATATAATGCTAGAGATGCTTTAAAATTAAGAGTGGGGTCCAAAGTTCATGATCCTCATCCAAAACACATATTAGATACAACACAAATTGAATTTTGTAGAAAATTTTGTGGTGATTTAGTGTTACCTAGTAATATTAAAATAAGTCAAAGGTCTTTTGAAGAATGTAAAACTTGGTATGTAAAACTTAATAAATGATGAATATCTTGTTGTTGTAAGATGCATGTTCAATTTTGTTATTTTTATGATGTTTTTCGATATATGCATTGTACTTTTCATACTAACATGATTATGTAGGAATGTGGTATTAATATGCCAATTGAAACAATAAGGGAGTTTATGTCAAGTTTGTTTTGTGAAAGATCTAATAGAATTTTTTTTATTTACGTTGTATTTCTAGATAATGCACTAGTTGTGGAAATCTTTCATTCTTAAGAGTTTGTATGCATGAAAGTGTTGATAATTATTTTGGATAAAAATTAGTGGATGTTAAAATATTTAAGAATGTTGACTATTCTTTAAAATATGAAAAATTTGGAAAGCCTTGTGATCTAGTTACATAAAAAGTTAGTGTACATGCATTCATATTAAGATTTAAGAATAATATTGTACCAAAATATTTTATACACTCTCAACTTGCTTGATGGCTTGATGGACGATTTCGCGCATGTAGAAAATCGTTTCTAGTTGGTAGTATACTATCAGTGGTTGATTTTGCAGAAAACTATATTCTAGCTTTGCAAGAGGAAATTCAATTACAGTATTATAATTTAGTACAAGTGGCTATGCTTGTTCATATTGTTTATAGATATCTAGATTATAGCAAAAAAGATGATAGAATTTTTTTGAGGGAGTATCATTTCTTTTTGAGTGATAACCGGTTACACTCGTCATAGTTTTTTGAATACTGTTTCAATATATTTTATATAAACTTAAGACAAAGAGGAATCCAAATGACAGAACAACTCATATTGTTAGATAATTGTATGGGACAGTTCAAGAATTCTCAAATTTTCTATTGGTTAAGTAGGGTTCACAAAGAATTTGATTTCCAGCAAATGTGGAGTTATTTTGAAGCTAGGCATGGTAAAGGAGAACATGATGGAGTTTGTGTGTGTGTTACAAGAATTTTTGCTAGAGAACAATTAAAATTTGAGGATGTAGTAAATTTTAAAGATTCACATTGGATTATGGATTGGTGAAATAAAAGATTATCTACACCTGGTTTGAGCGAGTACTCTATAGTTTGTCAATTCTATTGGTTGGTTGAAGAACAAAACATTCTACCTAGACTTGATTGTGAGACAATAAGTGGATCTACTAAATGGAATTCATTTAAGAGTTTGAATGCCAGCACATGGACTATCTGGACAAGGGATCTTGCATGTTTTTTTCAGTTTTGTATCTCAATAGATTGGGAAGCATGTGCAAATATGGAATGGGTTGAAGAGTGGAAGCAAAGATCGTTGAAACCTACACAAACACACGATCAATATGAAACAACAATTGAAGACAATGATCAAGTGTTTACATCAGAATATTATGACCATGTGATGAAGGGTACTCCCCTTACAATATAAAACTCACAAAAATGATAGATAAAGTAAAAAAAAAATGCAAGAAGGAAGCAAATATTTTCTATTTCACTGAAATGAAAAATGAAATTACAACACTATATTTTCCATCAAATGGGATTTTTGATTAAATAAATTTGTAAATCTGCAAATCAAAACCACCATCTATGTTGCTTTGGCCTCCTTTCTATATCCCCATTTCACATACTTTATTTGGAAGGTGCAACCACCCTAGAATCGTTTGGAAAGTGTAACTCCCTCAAGAAAATATTTTGAAATTATTAATTTTTGTAGTACAAATTCGTGGGGTCATAACTTTTGATCCCACCATCAGATTTTATATTATAATACATTTTCGAAAAGCACTCGAGAAGGTTTCCATGAAAAAGTGGGGCCTAATGGGCAACTACTTTAATTTTTTGCTAATTTCCAAGCCCATTTGGAGCCTCTAAGTGCCTCAAAATTGACTTCAAAGATTTTAATAGGATTTTCAGAAATTGAAATTTGAATATCTTTGAAATGACAAATGGTATTGAAGTGATTTCTTTGCCATTGGCTTCAATTTACCATTTGGGATGTTTGCGTAAGATTTAGTTTCCAACCGTGCATAAATGCAAACTTACTAAAAATAGTAACCCAACCAA
Organism: Sequoiadendron giganteum; assembly: GCA_007115665.2. Taxonomy (NCBI): domain Eukaryota; kingdom Viridiplantae; phylum Streptophyta; class Pinopsida; order Cupressales; family Cupressaceae; genus Sequoiadendron; species Sequoiadendron giganteum. The sequence continues at coordinate 339,639,722 of CM021101.1, read as the reverse complement.
ATTTAGCCCGTATTGAAAAGAAACAACATATTTTTGTAGGTGATGCAAGATTGCTCTTACACCTTGCATGCTCTTGCATCGCCGTGTTCATAACTTGTATAAGAAGGTAATTCAATTCATTTTAATTCAATTTATTACTATTTTATAATACTAAATTATTTATTTATATACATATGAATGGATGTATGCAAATTGGTCAAATTATATGGATAGGCGTAAGTTATTAAATGAATTATTTTTAAGAATATGTGTATGTTGCTGCACTTGAGGGGAATGAAGAGGAAACCAATTATTGGTTGGCTCATCGTGTTGAGACTAAACATAAGTTAATAGCACATCGAGAAGATGACGATGGCTATCATTATCCAATAGGTACGATGATCCCCTTAAGACATCCCCTTAAGAAAATTTTGATAACAAGTTTTTGATCCTCTTAAGAAATTTTTTAGAACTTATTTGATCCCCTTAAACAAATTTTGAGAACCTCTTTGATGATTGCTATCATGTTATCCAATAAGATCGGTGGTGGTTGTAGGCACTTGAATACAAAAATACCTGATAAGGAAGAATGGTTTTCCTATATTCAAATATTATGAAACACATAAGAAGATTATACACTACTCACATTTGGTAGTGACAACAAATATAAAACTAGATTGGTATCGTAGAGGACCTACAAATAAAGAGCTATGGATAATTTCTATGGAAGAGCATGAGACAATCATAGATGCGTTGCAAATAAGAGAAGACACAGATGGTACAATGGAATAAGTAAATATAGGTAAACATAGTTTTAGTTTTATATTGTCCTTTTAAATAGATTAAATACATGTTTTGATATTTCTCAAGTGTGTTATTAGTTGAAATTTATCTAAGTTATCCTTTTATATCATTAATCCATCATCAAAAATTCATCACATAAAAAAAGGAGATTCCATGCAGATTCAACCTAGACAACATGGAATACTTGGTAAAAATAGGTAATTATTAGTTAAATTATATTTAGATACATGTTTTGATTATATATTGATATTTCTTGTACATTAATAGTTAAAAATTATTTATTATATTTTTTTGTATACTTAATCCATCATCACATTGATCTCATACTTTGAAACAAAAAAGAGAGGATGTAGATTCAACCTACACAAATGTGTGGAATAATTTTAAATATAGGTACTTGAGTTGTGTACATATGGATAGTTTTGTATAAATTAAAATATGTATGTTTTGATGATTTCATTGATATTTCTTGTACCATTTTGATATCAAGTGGCATGAAGACTTACTACATTCTGAATACAAGTTTTAGATGTTCTTGAGATGGCATAGCCAAATTTTGTAAACATTATTTTGAGTTGACATAGATGTACATACATACTTACACAATTAAAATTTTTGTACAAATGTGTATACATGCACATACACAATTATACTCTATACTTTTATGTATCAAAATCAATAATCTATATATTTTGTTTGTTAAATGTGCATGTTTTCCTACTTTGAAACTTTAAATTTGATTATATAATCATTAAATATCATGTATATTATTTTTATATCAATTATATCAATTGTGATTAAATATGAGACATGTAATTTGAAGTATTTCATCCCCTTAAGACGTCCTATTATCATATATCCTAAATATTTACTTAACTATATCATTTTTTATGATGAGTTACCCTACTTTGAAACTTTGAATTTAATTGTATAATAACTAAACAACATGTATATTACTATTAAATTTGGTTTCCTTGGGAAACTTCACCAAATTTTGACAACTTCTTTGATCCACTTAAGATGCCGTATTAGGACCCCTTAAGACATCCTATTATACCATGAATTAAATAAACATTGACATTATTTAAATTGTATAGAATGTGATTGTGATGACGAGTCATCCTAAATTCTAAATTACTTAATTATACCAATTGTGAAATATGAGACATGTAATTTGAATTATTTCATCCCCTTAAGACATCCTATTAGGACATGTCTTGAATATTATACTTAATTATATCATTTATTATGATGAGTCACCCTAATATCTAATACTTGTTTATATCACTTAATATTTATACTTAATTATAATCTTCTTTTATCCCATTAAGATGTCATATTAGGACCCCTTAAGACATCTTATTAGGACCCCTTGAGACATCTTATTAGGACCCCTTAAGACATCCTCTTATAACATGAATTAATTAAACATTAACACTATTTAAATTGTATAGAATGTGATTGTTATGGTGAGTCATCCTAAATTCTAAGTTAATTATATCAATTTTTGTAGACATGTAAAATTAACTTGACACTTATCACACACCTTAAACAACATTCTCACATCATCAACATCATTATCATCAAAACATCATTGCATTTCATGCCATTTCACATCAAAACTTTAATTTCGCCTATTAATTGAATAATACAACATTATTTAATTAATTCACTTTTCCATCATTTTTGACTAATTAAATAGATTCTATTTTTTTATAAAGTCTTAAAACCCTATTTCTACTATTAATTTAATAAATAGGACATTATTTTATTAATTCATGTTTCCTCAATTTCGACCAATTAAATAAATTACATTTATTTAATCTAATCCTAATCTAACTTTATTCCTCATGATTAGTTAAATAAACACCAATTATTTAATTACGTCACTAAATCACTTTATTCCCCTAGGTTAATTGAATTATTAAATCATAATAATTTAATTAACCCACTTTCCCTCCAAAAAATTGAACAATAAATCAAACTATTCAAAACATCATCAAAAATCAAATCAAACTAATGCCACTTTGTTTGCAAAAGTCAAACTTGATTTGCACGTTCAACTCCAAAATGAATTAAATTAATTAAATCAGTTAATTATTCATTCTCAACCAATTTTTTTTGATTGAGTAAATTATGATCCCCTAATTTTTTCAATCTATTCCTAAAAGATCAATCTATTTTTGATTGAGAAAATTATGATTCATTGATTGATCAATCTATTCTTGATTGATCAATATATTTCTCAATACCTCTAATTATTCATTCTATTTTGTCAATCACAAAAATTGTGTAATCTATTTTTCACAAACTATTTATGTATAAATCCTCTCAACACCCTTCGATCATTGATCTTGATTCAACATTTTTTAATCTTGATCATCCATTTCAAATCACACTTTCTATATAAAAAACCTCTTTCCTCACAAATAAGGATTGAAGAGTCAACATCATTTGGACAATGTAGTATGTTAACATTCAAAACCACCATTAGAGCTTCAAAATTTCTTTGATTAACTAACTAAGATATCACATCAAAAGCTTTGCACATGAACTATGGAGGCTTTGTTGTGATACAAAAATATAACATCTGGCAAAAACACTTTGGTATGATGTGGTAACACTTTGTTTTTTTTTTTAATTCAATTTGGTAATCATAGGATTTCCTAATATTTTTTCAATAGCTTAGTTTCATTTCACAAGTGTAGAATTAGATCTTAGATTTATGTTCATGATCTTAGATTAGATTTTTATTTCAATTAAATTTCTCTTGTTTAGCATCTATGATTTCCCCCTCACACATTATGGCATGCCTAGTGGGACCATGGTCCCTTGCACTAACATTTCTATGAGCCATTTTTGAAGTTGCAGGTTTCGAAATCACTTTTGGAGAAGTTTTCACGCACTGTGCCAGAAAAATTAAGACTTTCCTATCAAGAAAACTATGCACTTGCCTCTAAAACCCATGTAGTTGACACTAAGAACCATGCACTCACTTTTTTTTTCATGCATCTAACTAATTATAGAGGGTGCACTTGATCTTTCTCAGTGCATTTTCTCTCTAAAAAAGGGTGCACTTGACTTTGATTTTTGTGCATTTTCTTTGGCAAACCTATGTCCAAGATCTATAAATTTGTAACTGATTTTTGGCTAATGGGTGCCTATTTTTGAATGTGTGATAGGTTCTAACGTGTTTTTATGCATGGTTTGAGAAACACTAACATGTTTTCTATAGGTAAGATGAATGGTCAAAGCACTCCAGATTTACAAACGTTTTATGTTAAGTTAGGAATATTTTGTTTTGGCGCATAAAAAGAAACCAAAACACTTTGTTTTTAAGGTGCTCTTAAAATGAACTATTTCAAGATTTCTTAAAATAGGGATCATTATTTGGTGCATAAAGAGAACAAACACAAATGCATACTTCATTTTGGTGCTCCTAAAAATTGAACCGTTTCAAGCTTTCTTAAAATAGGAATCTTTTATTTGGGGCTTTAAAAAGAACAACACAAATGAACATTTCATTTTGGTGTTCTTAAAATGAATCATTTCAAAAAAATTCTAAATTAGGAATTGTCATTTGATGCATAAAAATAAAAAATACACATTTCAATTTGGATGCTCTAAAAATGAACTCTTTCCAAGTTTTCATAATTAGGAATCTTAATTTTGGTGCATAAAAAAACAATGCAAATGACAAAAACAATTTGTTTTTGTTGACACATGCTTGAATTTAATTTTGTTGAAACTCATATTTGGGATTAAAAATGAAAAAATCATTCTTCTTGTATCATACCTTAGCTATCTTAAGTGATTGATATCCAAATACTTCATATTGGTGCAATTAAAAAGAACAAATTGTTATGCTTTATTCACATATTTTTGGAGATTGTACCGCTCAAGGTGCTTAAAAAGAATCAAACTACTATGAAGTGTATGTGGTGCACTCATTGTTTGTAAAGCTAGATGGTTGTCTTCTCCCCTTGCACATTTTGGTGATCTTGGTTGAGCGGGAAAATATTGATCTTCGCCTCTTTATCAAGCATACCTTTTAGTGGGCCTGCCTATTGAGATGCATCCCACACTAGAGAACTCATAGGTGACCCAGTTGGTAATTTCATTATAGACCACTATATAAATAACTTGTGGGTTTGAGGAAAGATCATCATCCCACTGGGTTCTCCTAGAATATGTCAATGTATTCTCCTTGAGTATCCTCCTAATGCATACAAAACTATAACGGTTGGGAGGTCTCTTAATTGAGAAAAATTCCACATGTATAGAGGTCTGAAAATAGTATCCCTGAAACATTACTAAGAGCCAAATTGTTTTAGAAGCTATCCCTTTATCCAAAAACATTCTTTGAAAGTGGTGCATCAAAATTTACTTCTGAGAAATTAATTGCCAAGTTTGACTATAGGCTCGCACCTTAAGTTGCATATAAAATCATCTCTTCAGAGCATGAGGTAGGGCTACCTAAAATAATAGTTTCTATCCCTATTGTTGTAAATTATTTTTTATGTTAAACTTTCCAAATACATTCAAAACAATCTTGACATCAAATTCTCTTCTTGATCTAAAAGGAACACATCCAAACAAACAATTAACATGATGGTTGAATCCCAAACCCTTTAACTTAGTGTATGCTTGCTAAATAATACCTATATTTACAGTCCTTAAGGATTTCCTTATAGTTTTTTAAATATTTAGGCTTCAATTTTAGGCCGCATTAGATAAAAGTAAATATTTGAAAACTATGGTTTGGGTATCATGATTTCATAACTTAAAGCCATAGACATAAAGGTCACACAAATTTCATGCTTTTTGAGTCAGTCGAGTATTGTTGTATCTCTTGTTATACTCCTAACATAGATAAATTGAGGAAAAAACCAACTTAAACTTACAAAAATATAGAGAAAGATTTCCCAAACTAGAAACAAAACACATAGAGATTACCTTTACAGAAAATTCCAATGCAATTGTCACATTTTCTAGCATAGTTTCCAAAAACATTGAATTTTCTCTCAGTCCTAGAAAAGCCACTAATGAAAATCAATTGAATTTAATAGAAACTACACACTTGGTGTGGAACTCATGCACTTGATTATTTTTTCTTACACTTGATTATGAGAAACCAATGCATTTGCCACTAATATGCTCGCCATTGTCAAAGAAACTCACTTTTACCTAAGTAATCGTTGCACTTGATAGAAATACACAAAACTAGTGCACTTGTTTCAGCTCGTACTTGCTTTATCAAAACCCATGTACTTGACACATTTTATCTCACAATTTATAAATTTGGTCGCTCTTACTTCCAGATTGGTGTATTTTCTCAAAAACCAATTCTATTTCTCTATCCTACTAACAATTAGGGAAAAATAAAGCAAATTTTCTTACATGATCCTTGTTAGAATGAAACAATTGAAAAACTAGATAAGTCATATAGTTTTTCATCAATTATTTCCATCCTACTTGTTAGAAATGAAAATTAAACAAAACTGCTAGGATCATTCCTTCACTCAAATATCTAAGATATCAATAGTTACTTAGTGCTTGCAGATAGTTAAAGTAAGCTTTTTTGCAACATATCCTCTAGACAAGGAAGTGAAATATCGACCATAATCCTTCAAAATTTTGATTTCCAAAAACTAGCACCATTCCAAAATAGCACTCAAATCTTAGGGTCTTGATCTCCAAAGCAACCATCTCAAAACCATTACACTTTATGACCATTTGGTGATGAACTACTCTAGTTCAACAACTGAACCTTGTAACACCAATCCTTCAACCTAGTCTCACAGACATATAAGGTGAACAAACTGATATCATTAGTAGTTTAAGAACCTTCATATTTTAGAAGAACAAAATACCAAACCAGTAGATAAATGCAACACAAATATTAGACAAAGAGGAAGAGAAAGTATACATAGCAGCCAAAAGACTCATGTTACCACCACCTACATGGTAGTAGACATATATCCCTCATGATTTCTGGCAAGCGAAAAATTCTTAGATTCGGCAAGATCAAAATCCTTAAGTGGAAATCCATAATCTTCCTTCTAGAGAACTTCCCTACTATTTTTTTTTTGCCAAGGGGTAAATTTTGAGAAGATACTGCACCCACCAAAATACACTAGAGAATTTCTATCTACGCTTTGCACCAATAAGCCAAATCTTTTATAGACACTAAAAGTCTCAAAACACTCACAAAAGCTTGGCCATTTTTTATGACAACTACAAGATCACAACACGGGAAGAAAATGGAAGCAAGCAAAAAAAACACCAACATCCCACCAACAAACACCATGAATGATGAAGGTGGTCCATAGGGCTATAGGTCAAGTTACCTTGAAACACCCCAAAATAGGCCCATGTACATAGACACATTCAGTGAGGAAGAGCTAAACCACAAACAAAAAGAAGTAATGAAACAAAACAACCATGACCCAGAAAGAGTAATCATAGATGAAGTAGATACCGAGGAGGAGATAAATGATGAGGAACTATTTCATCATTCCAACAACCCCAAGGTTCTCAAAGTAATGGAACTTTTTTTGAGAAAGGACACAAACTCATACTTCTTCAAGCTACTGTAGAGCGGTGTTGTAGCTACTAGTAAATTTTAATGTCGTGGCCCTCAAGGATCCTAATCTTATTCCCTTAGGGGATAACTTAGTGCTAATATAGATAACCAAACCCCCAAAGAGGCCAAAGATGCCACCCATCTTCTCACAAAACAATGGTCAACCCATGGAAAACCCATTATATCAAAAACTAATGCAGATCAAACAAGCGATGACACCACAACAATGCCAAGGAGGTCCATCTCAGTATGTACCAAAAAATAACAATCCACCTCTCAGACACTATGTACGTCAAAAAATTCAAAATGTTGACTCTTCCCAAAACATGTAGCACCATAAGCAAGGTGGACCATAGGGTGCTCTTTCAAATCAGTACCACCAACAAAGTGGATCACATGGTCCCCTTTTGAATCAATACCACCAGCAAAGTGGACCATAGGGTCCCCTTTTGAATCAGTACCACCAACAAGGTGAACCACATGGTTCACTTCCATATCACTCCCAACAACAAGGTGTACCACAAGGTGCCCTTATAAAGTCATCCCATCAACAAGGTAACCTGCTAATACACCATCAAGGAAACCTTCATTATAGTCCTTCCCATCAACAAGGTGTACCACAAGGTTCCCTTCTTAAGTTGTCCCATCAATAAGGTAACTCTCCAACACACCATCAAGGAAAACCTTAGTATAGTCCCTCCCAAAAACAAGGTTTACCTCAAGGTTCCCTTCTTCAATCATCCTATTAAAAAGGTAACCCACAAATGCACCATTAGGGAAACCTTCAGTATAGTCCTTTCTAGCAACAAGGTGTACCACATGGTACCCTTCTTTAGTCCTCTCATCAACATGGTAACCTACCAATGCACCATCATGGAAACCTTTAGTATAGTTTGTCCCCACAACAAGGTGTGCTATAGGGAACACTTCCCCATTTGTCCTACCAACAAGGTGTCCCACTAATGCATCAACATGGTAAATTTCAGTATAATTCATCCCAACAAGGAGCAAACCATTCTTACACTTAGCAAGGACCTAATCTAGAAGTTGTCAAAACCAACTTCAGACTCCAAGATCACCTGCATGTAAATGGATACCTTTCATAAGGAAGAGAATGGATGGAGAAAACAAACAAGGGTTTGAAGAAATATTCAACCACAAAGAAAGTATTGATTGATTGATAGATGAATAATTACAAAGAGTACATATGTCTGATTACATAGGCAAGTGTTCAAATCACACTTCATGTGACAACAAGAAACCCTAACCAACTACCTAGGGAATGATAACAAGATGGAGATAAGTTCTAGAAAAGACAACTCATCTTCTAGAAGGGAATCTTATCTCAACAACTTTATTAAATGATTAAATGCAACTTAGGACTAATATGATTAATTAAAACCTAAGTTAACTTATGCTAGTGTAATAATTAATTAATTACACTAACAGCCCCCCATAAGTGCAACTTAGGGAGACTAGATAAGTATGCACCTAAAACTAAGATGAATGCAAGAAAACACTAATGGGTCCCAACAACAAGGCCTGATCAGGTACCCATGTACAAATGCAATAATGAAGTAGAGAAGGAAAACCCAGTGGGACAACCCCCCCCTACAATGAGATGACTGCAGCAAAGAAGCACTGGAAGAACACTGTGGAGTAACACTGAAACCATAATCTGGCAAGCAAGGAAAGATACTTCTGTCTACAAAAAACCATATCAGAATCATAATAATGCAACAGCAGACCTGATGCCACGGAACACTCAAAAACACCAAACAGGAACAACCCTGGAATCCATAAAGCAACAGTCGATGAAAAGATGATGACAAAATCTGGAAGTCGTGAATCTCGATGCTAATGTCAAACTGAGACTAAAATTTTTTCATGAGAACAAGTACCATAAAGACTCGAGAACATTAACCACAAATTTTGTGGCCCTCAAACTGAGATGGATCCGATGTGAATTTGATATGTGTCAAACTGAGACAAAATATGGCCAAAACAAACTAAGAAACTAGATTACAACCCATGCGAGTTGTCATCAAAACATAATGAAGATCAAAGTGCATGCACACTCTAATCAGATTATTATGCAAGAAACCCCCCTGATGGAACTTTATATCAGTTCATTTATTACAATACCCAATGATTGCAAAATGAGAGAATGCTTAAATATGCATACAACAAAAAAAAAATGCAAACTTAATGCAAACAAAAAAGAAAATTGTGCATGCATTGATGAATGTTCACATCTGTCTCCATGATGAAAATAACTTCAGATTTGTGTAGATGACCAAATCTGGAAACATGGCCTACACCACTATGAAGTGCTCAAAACAAGCTTTTCGTCAATATCTCGTTTGCCAAAAATGGACATCATGGCCAAAAGTTATGAATTTTTCAAAAACTGAATTTAGCTTGCAAGAAATGAATTTTCTAGCAAAAAATTGTTTATTTCTAACTTGATTTCTGGAAAATCTGCTTACTTTTTGTAGACAAAAATAAAAACCCAGAAATATTTTGATGCTAGAAACAAAACCCAGAAATTGTTTTTTGATCCAACAAGTAGAAGATGAAAAATTGATTTTTTTAACCTTCAGCCAAGAGAAAAATAACGCGTGCCGCTTTTTCAACAATGATTTTTTTTCAGATTTGTGCAAGATATGCAAAAGCTAAAAGATACATAGTTCAGACTTCGATGTTGGCTACAAAACCCAGAAATCATTTTTCTTGCAAATGAGTGAAAATGGGATTTTTGAAGCAAAAAATATGATGGCTCCAATAAAAAATGGCATGCAACAAACCCTTGTAGCTCCAAATAGCTCCAAACTCTTCAAACAAGAATAGGCATCTAGCAGGAAAACTCTGATACCATGTAGAAGTTGTCAAAACCAACTTCAGACTCCAAGATCACCTGCATGCAAATGGATACCTGTCACAAGGAAGAGAATGGATGGAGAAAACAAACAAGGGTTTGAAAAAATATTCAACCACAAAGAAAGTATTGATTGATTGATAGATGGATAATTACAAATAGTACATATGCCTAATAATATAGGCAAGTGCTAAATCTAAAATGCAAAGGATGTTGTCAAGTGTTCAAATCACACTTCATGTGACAACAAGAAACCCTAACCAACTACCTAGGGAATGATAACAAGATGGAGATAAGTTCTAGAAAAGACAACTCATCTTCTAGAAGGGAATCTTATCTCAACAACTTTATTAAATGATTAAATGCAACTTAGGACTAATATGATTAATTAAAACCTAAGTTAACTTATGCTAGTGTAATAATTAATTAATTACACTAACACCTAACCTACTCTATGTTCAAAATATCTACCAAGGTTTGATACCCCATTATATCTAACTTGTGACCAAATCATGGTGGGACAACAAGGCTATTACACACAAGGCTTACAAAAAAATCACTAAAAATAGAGATAGAAATAAAACTAGAGGTCGTCACCCAATAGATAGTAGACATGCAAGTAGGAAATAAAAGAAGACCTACACCCTTCAAGAGATATGTCCATTCCCATTTGATTGTTCCATCATTGCACTACCTTTTCCAAATAATTTTGAAAAACCTAGGTTTTAAAAAAATAATAAAAGAAGAGGAAATCCAATACATGTACAAGAATTCTTAGTGTCATGTATGGAGGTACAAAATAATGACTCTTATCTCATGAGACTCTTTCCACACAACCTTACATGTCATGCTATGGAGTGGTTCACCCGTCTGGAACTAGGAATTAAAACCTTTGGAAAACTATCTAGAAAGTTCATAAGACATTTCTCATTTAACATAGAGCAAGACGTCACCATCAAAAGTTTATCCATAATCAAATAGAGTGAAGGAAATTCATTTAAATCTTACTTACAAAGATGCAAACACAAGGCTAGTAGATGTAAATGGCCAATGATTGACAAGGAATTGGTAGATATCTTCATCTCCAATGTCCTACCTAAAATTAAGTATCAACTCGCTATGTTATGTCCTATTGACTTTGAAGAAACAATAAAAAAGCAATTACATATTGAGAGAGCACTCAATCCAAGGGGAGTCCTTAAATTGAATAGTTTAAAATACAGTCCCTCTACTTTCAACGATAAACCTAAGATCTAGGAAAAGAACAAGAACATCACAAATGATGGAGTGGTTGATGTGAGAGCACTATGGCATGCACAAAATGTACCTCAAAGTAAACCACAAGTGGCACAAACACCTATGTTCCAAATAGTACACAAAATAACCAATTACCTTATACCAAGAACAATCAGGAAGTCAACCAAAAAAAATTGAGGGCAAGCGAGACAATACAATCAACCTAGGAGGAAACTCATTGTACTAGGAGAGTCACTTGAAATAGTCGTACATAAAATAGTACAAAAAAACCTCATCAAGGTGAATAGTCACCTAAACTTTGAGGAATCTAGTTTCAAGACTCCATGGTATAACAAGAAAGATATGTGAATTCCATAAGATCAAAGGACACACAACTAAAAATTGCATGAAAAAAGAACACATCATCCATGAATTGATAGATAAAGGAGAAGTGGACATTGAACATCATCTTGGGATTAAGGACCTTCAAATATACACTAACCCGATCCCAAACCACGTAAAAGGAATGATAAAGGAAAAGAACAAGAGTACCACAATGCTAATTACATGTATGGTGGCACGATGTTAGGAACACTTTCATAAGTGGATGACAATAGGGAAAATGTAGTGAAAATACAAGGTGGAGACAATAACTGCAATGCAGCTACCCATCAAGGGAGAGTTACAATAAAAGGAGCCCCACCCAAACCTACAACTAAGACAATGAATGACTGCAACATTGTAGACCAACTGAAGAGGACTCCTTCCTTAATCTTAATATTAGATTTTTTTAAACTATCACTCACACATTGGAAAATACTTGAAAAATAATTGGAAGTGTCAGTCCCTAATGACCTTGATCCAAATTAGTTCCAAGCCATGGTTAGAAAGATCACAAAAAGTAATCATTTGGTCTTTTCAAGAAAAGACCTACCACAAAATATATTCCACAATCAAGCTCTATACATAGAGGTTGGTATTCAAAAAACCATGGTCAAGCGAGTATTGATAGATAATGGTGTGGGCTTAAACATTTTTACTTTAAAATTCATCAAATAATTGGGGTATCCTAACGATGTGATAGATAAAGTGAGTATCACCATCAGGGCCTATGATGACCTTGAAAGGAATCTTGAAGGAATAATCAGGCTACCAGTGTAGGTAGGACCAACCACCATGGAAACAACTTGTCAAGTACTTAACCTTGAATTTCCATATAACCTACTCCTAAGATGCCCTTGGATTCATGTATTATAAGGAGTCCCTCCCACCTTCCACCAATGCCTAAATTTTCCCCAAAAAGGAAAAGAGGTGACCTTATATGCCGATCCTGAGCCATTCCACTTCTATGAAAAGTTGGAAAAAAAGTATAACAAGATCCAATGCATACCTAGAAAAAACATAGTGTTCCATTCATTCTTGTATATTGACCCTTTCATGCTTCCATCAACCTCAATCAAGACTACATCAAATGAGAAATAAAAAATGGAAACCATGGTGGAATTACTTGATAGGGGTAATGGGAATTACCACTTTAACCAAGCATCTTGTATTCGTATGCTCCAACCAACACCTAAAATATATGGAGGTCCAGAAGAAATCAAGCCTGTTTAGATAAAGCAAATGATAGCCATACCCATGATTTTCACCAAGTGGGGAGACATGAAGGATATTCAAAGAGGACTTCTCATCCATGATTTAAAGAGAGGACAATGAAGAGCCAGAAAAACAACGAACCCTTCTAATAGACCCTAGTAATAAAGGCTACTAGCTAGTTAAACATATGGGATAATATGGAACATGCAACCTTGAGCTACATAAAAAACGTAGGTGGGATCCTATCATAGTGTGACAAAGAAAGAAAAATATGGGTCGAGGTTATGAGCCAAAAGATGTGGTTATTCCAAAAACTGGATGAACCTCTTTTAAGAAATGAGAAACTTATGGTAGAATTAAGGCACTGGATATCTACCATATCATGGGAAATAACTTACCCATCGAAGACTTGTTTGAAAAATTTAACATTGATAGGTTCCCTCTCTAGTTCATCCAAACCATTCCCAATGTCTATTACCATTCTTAAATAGAATCTAACAAATACGAATGGGATTCCCCTTCATTTTTCACTGGATATAGCTCCCCTACTTCAAGTAATGATTACCTAGAAACCTAGTGGGGAAAAGATACCAGAGCCATAACAACCGTTTCATCCACTTCCATTAGCTTTGCTGACCAAGATGATAACCTCCCACTTTATTACCTACAATTGATAGATTGGGACCAACAACAACAAACACCTATTTTGGATCAATTCCAAAAGGACGAGGCAATCATAGAGCTCATGGGACTTTGAAAATACATACCAATAGGATATGACAAAGTAGGGTTTGTCATGGAGCTCGAACATGATGCATACTTTGGTGGAGAGATTGAACCTTCTAGTCACAAAAATGAAAGAAAAAACATAAAAGTAAACATGAGGTCCCTTAGAGAAAACCACATTGTGGCTCCATCAGATCCATAAAAGAAGAAAATAAAGGACACATTTGAAGGTAAAAACCTCCCAAAGGCACCGAAAGATGGAGGGTTCAATCTCCTTGGATAACTGAGTACCAATAAAGATCAACGCTTTTGATAGAAGTAGAGTCCATAAATTTTGGCACCACAAATAATCCAAAAATAGCATACCATGTGGCATCACATGATCTCGAAGAGGAAGAAAGATTCAAAACATTCATCAACAATAGAAAGGTAAATTTTTCCTAGACTAGATCCAAAATTAGTGGTACAACATTTAGCTGTAGTCCCTAGAGAAAATCCTATCAAGAAAAAACTCATAAAAATGCATCATCAGATACCATTACTGGTAAAGGTAGAGCTAAAGAAACTACTAGACATGGGTTTTATTAGACCCATTGATTATCCACAATGGATATCAAATCTAGTACCCGTGTCAAATCCTAATAGGGGCATAAGGATCTACAAAAATTTTAGAGACTTGAACTAGGCCTATCTAAAGGATGAGTTTCCATTACCAAGTATCAACATGATTGTGGATATCATAGTAGGGCATGAGATGTTGTCCTTAAAGGATGGTTTCTCCAGATATAACTAGATAAAGATTTATCTAGATGATCAATACAAAATAGTATTTACTTGCGCTTGGGGGACCTTTTGCTAGAATGTAATACCCTTTGTTCTAAAGAATTCAAGAGCAACATATCAAAGATAAATGACAACAATATTCAATGACATTGTACACACCATCATGGAAGATTATGTGGATGATATTTTAGAAAATTACATCAAAAGGGAAGATCACTTGACAAATATTGCAAGGGTGTTTGACCAGCTTGAACAATATAATTTGATATTGAGTCCTAAGAAATATGTGTTTGGAGTTACATCTGAAAATCTATTGGGATACATAGCATCAAGAAGAGGAATTGAATTAGATCTTGCAAAAGTTAAAGATATTTGAGATATTCCTCCACCAAAAACACTAAAATAGCTGAGAATTCTATAGGGAAAGCTGCAATCCATCAATTGATTTATCGCACAATTCATAGAAAAATGTCACCCTTTCACTCATCTCCTACACAAGGACATCACCTTCAAATGGGATGGGAGATGTTACCAAGCATTCCAAAAATTCAAGGAGTACCTAATTACTCCTCTTATACTCATGCCACCTATCTTAGACAAGGAAATTGTGTGCTATGTGTCTAACACATAAGCAACATTGGGAGATCTCCTAGCCTAGCTAGATGATAACAAAAAAGAAAGGGTGGTCTACTACATTGACAAAACACTAGTGGGCTATGAATTGAAATACTCATCCATATAATGAGCATGTATCTCAATCATCTTTGTGACACAAAATCTAAGTCATTACATCTTAAACAAGAAGGTAAAGTTGATTTCAAAAGTAGACCCACTCAAGTACCAACTAGCAAAGGTAGCCCTAATTGACCGAATAGCCAAATGGGTAATGATCCCGAGTGAATTTAATATAGATTATGTTGATAGAAGAGCCATCAAGGGATAAATCATAGTAGAATAGATGGTTGAAGAACCCATAGATGATCATAAGCCTCTCATAGTGGACTTTCTAGATGAGAGTATCTTGATGACATAACAAAAATGGCAATGGACTCTATAATTTGATGAATCCCATAATCAACATGGCTCTAGAGTAGGTGTTCTATTTCTTAGACAATATGGAGATAATATACCCAAGGCCTATAGGATTTCTTTCCCATGCATGAACAACATCTCAGAATATGAAGCTCTTATCACATGGCTTAAAATGGCTATTGAGTGGAGAATAAAAGAGCTACAAGTCTTCAGAGATTCTCAACTAGTGATCAGATAGGTGAACGATGAGTACCACACAAAATAGAACAAATTGTTGCTATATAAAAGGATGGTGGAAAAATTCAAGGAATAATTAGTTAGAATAAACTTTGAGAAAGTTCCCCCGATCAATAACAAAGTTGGTGATGTAATGGAAACAATAGGATCATTGCTTGATATTCCACAAAATTTTCCTAAGAATGAGTTCCTTTTGGAGCAACTACTTGTACCTGCATTTGACATCTCGAAATTATAATTTGTGTGTGAACATGTTTTTGGTCCTAATTCCCCATGGTACCAAGACACCTTTGACTACATCTGACACGGTATCATTCCACTTGACCTAGCACCCACTCAAAAGAAAATCTTCACCCATAGAACTTCCCACTTTATAATCCTAGGAGGCACCCTATACCATCGTAGTCTAGATGGTATGTTACTATGGTGTCTTAACATAGAAGAAGCACAAATGGAATTACAAGAGGTACATAAAGGTATTTGTGGATCTCACTCTAGTGGACCTAACCTAGTCCAAAAGCTGCTCATAATAGTATAATATTGGCCCTCCATGTAGCAAGATTGCATTCAACATTCCCGAAAGTGTTACCAATGCCAACAACATAGTAACCTCATTTATGCATGAACACAAGAGTTGAGACCCATCACAACACCATGGAATTTATCATAATGGGGATTAGACCTGATAGGTAAGATCTCACCTACTTCATCTAATGGAAACAAGTTCATTATCACAACAATAGAGTACTTCACTAAATGGATAGAGGAAATTCCATTAACCTACATCATTGGAAAATAGATATTAAAATTTATTTTGAACTATCCGATTTGTAGGCATGGAGTTCCCTAGAAAATTGTAATGTACAATGGAACCCCATTCAATAATCAATATGTCTAGGAAATTTGTACCAAATTCTCTATCCAACATAGATTCTCCACACTTTACTATCCTCAAGGAAAGGGTCAAGCTAAGGCATATAAAAAACAATCCTAAAAATACTCAAAAAGACTCTGAATGATGTCGGTCATGATTGGAATTTGTATCTAAACCTATCCCTATGGGCTTATCGAACTAGAATCCAAACACCTAAAGGTTCCACACCATTTTCCTTGGTCTATGGATCAAAGGTTGTCTTACCCATTGAGGTTGAATTCTCTTCATTTTGAATCTCATTAAAAGGAATGGCCAACAACAAATAATGTAGGGTATCCAGGCTAAATTAATCAAAGCTCTTAGATGAAAGTAATTTGAGCATGTTAAACCATCTGTAGGTTTATCAGAATTAGTTCAAATGAAGCTATGACAAGAAAATAAAATATAGAGAATTTTAAATTGGTGACTTGGTCCTCAAGGAGAATCAGTAGGTACAACTAAATGAGGATGGAAAAGGAAAATTTGAACCCAGTTGGTTAGGCCCATTCGTCATCACATCAAGCTACAAATATGGGGCTTATCATTTGGCTACTCCTAAAGGAGAAACTTAAGTTGAACAGATGAACAATAGCCACCTCAAGAAGTTCTACACATGAAGCACATCAAAACACCCAACGTAAAATGGTAAAAATCTAAAAAAAAACCCAAAAAGATTTTTTAAAAAAATCAAGAAAAAAATAAAGAGAAATAAAACATTCCTTGAGTGAAAACCACTTTCTAGAACTTGTAGAATAAGTACCATAGTGAAAATATGGAAAATAGGTGCTATGTTTGAATATGACTCACATCATTATCTATCAATACTATTTAAAACATCCACCCATTTGTCTCATAATAAAACATGTATTCAACCATGACTTAATACTGATTAAGGAAAGTAGTCTTGTCTTCAACTAGGGGAAACTTACTGAAGCTGCTCATGGGTTAGATCTTTGAGTGTCCTATCATGGTCACAAAAAATAAAAATAAAAAACATTGAGAAAACAATGAAAATAAAAAACATTGAGAAAACAATGAAAATAAAAAACATCAACAAAACAAAAAAATCAAAAACATCCAAAAAACAACAAAAATAAAAAAAACATTTCAAAAGAATAAAAAAAAACATCATTGGATTATTCCTTCACTCAAAATAGTCTAAGATATCATTTTATTGAACCCCGCAACTAGTTCAAGTATATTTCCCACAACATATCCTCTAGACACAAAAGTGGAATATGAATCTAGGCTATCAATGTTGTTTATCCCAAAAACAAGTTTATGTTTTGAGTCAAATGGTTGAACTACATGTTCTCTGTGTGTATAATGTAGGAAAGGCTTAACAATACTTGAGACCTTAGGTCATTCCCCTTAGGTTTCTCTCATACTTTATTTTAACTTAGTCAAAAAGGTCAAAAATGTCAAAAAATAGTCAAAAAGACAAATCCAAAAACATTCACAAAATAGAAAAAGAATAAAAAATAGTCAAACCAAGTGAACTACTAGCCTTTGTGTGTACAACATAAGAAATGATTATCTTTGATGAGCACCCGAGGCCCTAGGTTAGTGCCCTAGAAACAACAAAAAAAACATCATAAAAACTTGGACAATCAAAAAAGTCTTATCTCCATCATCACAAACCCGCAATAAAATTTCACCCATAACAAACAAATTGTCACCTTCACCCTTTGACGAAGAAAAAAAAAAGCAAAGAAAACATCAAAAGCTAGAAAATTCAAGCAACAATCACCAATATATGATTGCAAAATGAACAAAAACAACGCCACCATATCAACTACCTATAGTTTTGAAAAGTTCCAAACAACATCCTAAGATATGCCTTAATGGATTCGTTCCTACAATAGACATGATCAACACCGGATATTAGCCCCACCCCAAACAGATATGGCAAGTGGTACTACAACTTTGTTTTTATCTTTTTGCAGTCTTATCTTTGTGATTAATTTTGTTGACTCATTCTCAAGATATCTTGAGGATGTCCATAAGGATTTAGAGAAGAAGGAATGGGGGAAATTGTGCATCATTTTGATTTATTCTTTGTAAGATATTTTTGTAATAGTACCATTATGAATACTTGCTTTATTGAGTGTATGAAAGTTATGTTGAAATAATTCCTGAAGTAGTTGCATGTTAGGTGTTCTATACCTCTCTCTATGACTGGTCCGAAATTTTTTTGACACAACTTGATTATACTTTAAACAAAGTTCCTATATTTCTAGTATGAATAAGAGTATTCTTTGTTTGTATATTCAAAGTCCATGCAATAGATACAAATTCACATTGGTCATTAATACCTTGGTGCATTGTATCTATTTGCTACATCAAACAATATTGTTCAAAATTGCAAATCCTCCAAGAAAAGAAAAAGCAATACTCATCAGTTCTAACAACATAAAATTTCTATCCATCATCAAATATTTCTTCTAACTAACATCCATCCTACATAGTAATATCATTAGTAACATATCCTCCTACATCCACAATGTTGTCAATACAAATCATGATGATAGTAAAATAATGAAAAAATCATGTACAATGTATGGGGTATGCATCCATCATATATCAACACCACATAAACATCATATATAAAAAAAAAATATTTTTCATCATATAAAACATCATATGAAACAATATATGATCCATCCATTCATATCATATGCATACATTGGAAAAAGTACAAAAACACATATAACCATACATCATCACATAAACACATAATGAGCCAAATCAAAGAAGGTATATCTCATATATCATCATCCAAAAAAGGAGAATTTCATAATACATCATCATCATGAAAACAAGTGTGATAGGATAATACAAAATAATACATATATATGAGGCCTCGACTAGGCCGATGAATATATATACAAAAATCATGTCTACAATATGTCTCTAAGAAATGAACATCATAAAGATCAAATTACATATGTAACATACTTGGAAAGAAAGGGAGGAATCTATAGACTAGGCTGTGGATCTCCATCTAGATCAGGATGTCTCACAGAACCCTCCTTCGCACCACCTCCACCTCTTGCAACACTAGGCTCTCCAAATCGTGGACACCAAGCAACCCTAGGAATAGTAGCATCATACAAGTTCTAATAGTATCAAGATCAAAAGCGATGAAAAAATAACAAAGGAAAGGGTTTAAGTCAAGAACAAGGGTTTAAGTCATAGGTGAGAATAGCAAATCCAAGGATCTGAAGGAAGGGTGAAGATCTATACCAGATGCATGGAAAATAAACACAAGCATTCAAAAGAGAAGATTTACATCAAAAGCATAAAATAGAGGTGAAAATCTAGGTCAAAAGTGAGGATCTAAAGTAAGGGCGAGGGTTTATGTCAAGTGTGAGCTTCGTGAATATTCAAGTGTGATGAAAATGATCCAAATGCATTGAAATCATTAAAAATTCACTATTGACCTAGAAAACATTTTATACATGAAATACAAGAATGTGACAATATGAAAATGAGAAGCGAGAGAGTACATATTGAGCCACTAATGCCTGTGGGCAATTCAAACTCTCGAACCAAGTCTCAATGATGTGGGGCTCCCTGAATCCTACCAATTTGTTTTGGCATATGGCTTCTATTGTTATCATTGATGGCAACCTAATACATGGATCCAATATGCACTTTTGTATCTATTCATACTGGGAGTAAGAGTGAAGAATAGGGTATCTGATTAAAGCTAGGTCTGTTAATCAATATCATATATTTGTTTATCAGTTTGCATTATGCATCTCAGGGAAGGTCATTGGGTATCTAGATTACCTTATTCTCAAGTTTTGTGCCTACACATCAATCGGTGTATGAGTTTGGGGATCTGGTGTATTTATTTTTTGTTCAACTTGGTGGATATAGCCACTATGGATATTTAAGGAGTAATTGCTTAATTTTTTTTGTGTTAAAACATGTTTATTTAGGTCCTCACAATGGTATGATTGACTTTGGATGGTACACATTAAGAATCATTTTGAGGATTTAGCTGATGGTTGGAAAATATTATATTCTTTGTTAAAGTTGACATGAAGTTGATACTATCCCTTGATGTGGATATATAAGATTGATTGTTTAATATCATTTTGGGATCGAATTAAGGAAAAATAAAAGACTATGTGATGCAAAATTCAAAAGGGCGATTGTGTTATTTCATATGCACATATAAGATTGGTGATGCGAGTTGCAGTAGAGTAGAGAAAAAGAGAAGAATTAGACAAAGGTCTAACATTGATTAATGTGCTCAATCAGAACTATAATTTGGCATTAATAGATGTTATTCCTTCAATTCAACCCTTCTGATGGATTTAATCTAAATATTTTGTAAGACAGTGAGCCTTCCTATTTTGAGTAGTGACCTCTAGGCAATGTGCCTAAATGCAAGTGCATTCCCATTTTGTAAAACTTATATTTGGGTACTCAAATTGTGGATTGACCTCCATCGTGGTTTTTCCCTTAATAGGTTTTCCATGTAAAAATCCTCATGTTATAGTCTTGTGGATGATTTCTTTGTGTGTTTACATCTTTCCTTTGGTTTAATGTTGAAATTATTTAAATATCAGAATAATAGATATGAAGATTGCAGAACACTGATTCAACCCCCCTCTTAGTGTTCCTAGATTCCAACAATTGGTATTAGAGTTGTGTTCCTCGAAAGATGTTTGAAAAATTGAGGTGGATCTTGGAATGTAATGGACTCTGGTAGTCTTCAGTGACAAATTTTGGTGGTTCTTGATGATCTTGATCAGTCTAAAGTAGAAGTTCGAGAATTGAAGGAAAAACTTAGAGATGCTGATAAATTCATTCATTCGTTAAAGGATCGGATTGTAAAATCCAAGGAAAAGAGGAAGGATATTTGTGATCAAATTAAGTAGAAAGAGAGTGAAAACATGGATGATTCTCACCTGAATTAAAACTTGAAGGAAATAACTTAGGAATGTGAAAAGCTTGCCAGAGACAATGCTACCCTAAAGCATGAAATGGAATCTATGGTGATGAAGCTGACTAAGGGAATTGAAGAAAGAAAAAAGAACGAGGAGAATCTTGCTCAGTCCTTAAAAGAAAGAACTAATGAATGCAGAAGAATTAATGGATAATTCATTTAGTTAGAAAATGAACTGGAACAATCCAAAAATAATGAAGAACTTGAAAAATAGATTATTATTCTCAGGGATGAACTTGTCACTGCAAATGAATACAAGGACAAGTTTAAAATTAGCTCAGTTAAGCTTGATGAATTGACTCAAGGTCAAGAGAATGCTAAAGAAAATTGAGGTCTTGAATATGAGAAAGGAGGATGTTTTGAATCTGGACAAAGAAATTCCAAGGAAATTAGATGAACAAAGGTAGAAGGTATCTAATAAGACAACCTAATGCTCACATTTTTTATGGATATTGTTTTTCTTGCAAAAAAATTGGTCATATCGCTGCTCAATGTAGAAGTCAAATGAAACCAAGTGATTAATCATTCTCTCGTCAGTGTTTCAATTGCAAAACAATTGGTCATAAGTCAATTGAATGTAGAAGTATATCAAACAACTCTGTCAGTAGAAGAAATTGTGAATGTTATACTTGTGGAATATTTGGGCATATTGTTAACCAATGCAGATAAGACGAAATCAATGAAATTATTGGTTTGGACAAGGAAATATTGTGTGCTACAACTTCAACAGATATGGTCACATTGCAAGATTTTGTAGAAATAAAAATGTGGATAGAAGAGGTTCGATATACAAAGGAAAAAAATACATAGAAAAATGATAAAGGGAAAGGGAAAGTGACTATAGATGAAATAAGAGATCAGATGAAGAAGACATGGGTAAGGAAGAACCATTCTGATGTTGGAAATGGTTTTGCATCAGAACCTGCTTCCGATAATTCCTCTAGAAATTGATCTCAAGCCATTCGCCTAGGGGGATTTTTTCAAGAAAATACTTTGTCCCCCTGACGGTAGTTAGCACCGAAATGCAGGAGATTGTCAATGATTGTGCAAGTAGTTTATAGCCACATTTGAGATCACTTGTACAAAATATTGAGAAGTTGAAGGTACATAGAAGAATTTTTCTCTCTCTATCTCAAAAAGTAGGGTATCTGGAAAACCTAGGGCAAAAGCATTTATTACAACTAAAACTTAGATAAAGGACATGTTCAAACCCTCATTTGTCACTCTGCATAGAAGAAGAGAAGAAGGAGAGCACTCTACATATAATTTTGAAGGAGTGAAGATAATTCAGTGACAAATCACTAAATCCATTAGGTATTTCAGTCATCTGTTGACTTTTCATTTAATTTGGTGCTCAGTAGAAGAACTTGTTCGGTACAAAAAATGGAACAAATCAAAGGAATTGAAAATTTAGATGAGTTTAATAGTGAGAAGATTAGAGCTATAAGAAACTTGTTATCGCCCGATGAATTAAAATGGATGGAAGATGTGAAACACAAAAGTCTAGACATTTGGAGTAAATTCTCCTATTTCGAAAATATAGAGATTGTTAAGTTTATCTTGAGAAGATTTAATGATGATACTCTAAATCTAGACAAACCTTATCATATTTCGAAAGAGATAATTAGAGTCCTAACTGGATTATAAAAAATTGGGGATATACCGAGAAAGAATTCTACTCAAAATAAATAATTTGAAACCCTAACCGGAGTGACTAGAGACAAAAGGGCATTGATAATTTTGACAATCAGAAATTTAGTAACAAGGTACATTATGCATGGAGTATCCTATAAAATATTTTTCAGAAAAAGAGAAGGAGCAACCTTGGTTGGTGCAATTTACATATCTCACAAAATGATAATGGAAGATCAAGACTTTGACCTATGTGGACTGCTAAAGGATCAACTAATGGAGAACATGCAATTAACAAAGGAGATGAGTTATCCTTTTAGGTTTGGCACTTTGGTTATATGTATTGTGATGTATTTTCTGAATTATTTTCCACTGAAGAACAATTTTGTATGAAAAGAGAATGAACCAGTTTGGAAGAAAATTTATGAATACTCTAACAATTTGGCAAACTATGATCAAGAATATGCAAGTTTATTTAGAGGTTTGCTAGAAAAGTTTGGACTAGTTTGCATTTCCCATTGGGAAAGGGCACTTGAAGTTGGTTCCTCTTTTAGTGAGATGGAGAAAAAGAAGAAAAGGAAAAGAACAAGTGGTTGTAAACATTCCAAATGAAGAATTTGATGAAGAAACTAAGGTCACCTAGGGAAAAGAGTTGGAATCAGTGGAACCAAATAAAGAAAAGGTAGAAGAAAGTGAAGAAGATGATTTAACTAAAGAAAAACTACTGTAGCTTATTCATGAGGAATATGGAATACATAAAATTTATAGGTTGTGGTCTGTCAGACATTCATATGAACATGATATGATTTTAAGTGTATTAAGTGCTCATATTGTGCACAACCAAATCAAATTAGAGAATTTTTAGAATTTTCTACTTGAAGAAATGATTGAATGTATCAAGGAAATCATGGACTCTGAGTCTCAGAGCAAGAAAGAAGAAGAAATAATTCTACATTTGAAGGAGAAATTCAGGCTATCACTTACCAAGTTAAAAAATAAAATGAATGAGATAAGGAAATGCATGAGTACAACAAACAACATATTTAACTATTGCATTTGGTGGCCTCATGCAATTGGGACATACAAAGAAAAGTTAGAACAAATTGAAACATAGTTAAATGGGATTGGACAAAGTTTTGATATGTCTTAGGATTAGGATGGAGCAATCAAGAAAATAATTCAAGAGTTATAGCCCAAGCATACAAAAGTTAAATTCACTAGAAACAAGCTTGTGGACACTTTTTGGAAAGTCAAGGACTTAACCGAATGTAGACTGGAGTAGTTAATTGAGATACTAAGGAAAGGAGAGAAACTAGAAGAAACCATCACTATTCCAAAATCTCTCATCAAGATTATTGACCAAAAATATGAAAATAATAGGATGATCATAATCATTCAGATTTTAGTAGAAGCTTGGAAGAAGTTTCTTCCAGAGATGAAAGAAAAACATAAGATAATCTTCTGACTCAAGTAGTAGTTGTTCTTTTTCAAATTTTGAATGAAAAATTTTTTGGTCATATTTTAAAGGGGGAGATTCAATACGTTTTTGTCATTGATGTCAAAGGGGGAGAGAGAGAAGTGAAAAATGCCTTATCAATTCCAGGGGGAGCTATGTTTTGAAGTTTTTGAAATTTGGCAATTTACTTATATTGGTTTTGATACTTAGTCATTTTTCACTGTGTTACCATCAACGCCAAAGGGGAAGATTGTTGGCATATGACTTCTAGTGTTTTCATTGATGGAAACCTAAGTCATGGATCTGGTACGCACTTATGTATCTATTCATACCAGGGGTAAGAGTGAAGAACAGGGTATCCGGTTAAAGTTGGGTCTCTTGATCAATATGCATTATATGTTTATCAATCTATGTTGCACATCTTAGGGAAGGTTGTTGCATATCTGGAGTACCTTGTTCTCAAGTTTTGTCCCTATGCATCAATTGGCATATGAGTTTAGGGATATAGTGTATTGATTTTATGTTTATCAGTTCTAAAAGGCTGACTTGGTGGATATAGTCATTGTGGATGTTTAAGGAGTAATTTCTTGAATTTTTTTGTGTTCGAACATGTTTATTTAGATCCTCACTATTCCATGGCTCACTTTGGATGGTACACATTAAGAATCATTTGAGGACTTAGCGGAAGGTTGGAAAATATTATATTATTTGTTAAAGATGACATGAAGATGATATTATCCCTTGATGTGGATATATAAGATCGATTTTTTATATCATTTTGAGATTAAAGCAAGGAAAAAGAAAATTGTATGACTATGTGATGCGAAATTCAGAAGGGAAGTTGTGTGATCTCATCTACGTATATAAGATTGGTGATGCAAGTTGTAGCAGAGCAGAGAAAAAGAGAATAATTAGACTAATGGTCTAAAATTGATTAATGTTCTCAATCAAAACTGTAATCTAGCATTAATAGATGTTATTCCTTCAGTTCAACCCTTTAGATGGATTTGATCTGAACATTTTTTAAGGAAGTGAGCATTCCTATTTTGAGTGGTGAGCTCTAGTTAGTGTGCCTAAATGCAAGTGCATTCCGATTTTGTAAAACTTATATCTGAGTACTCAAATTGTGGATTGACCTCCACCGTGGTTTTTCCCTTAACATGGTTTCCAAGTAAAAATCCTTGTGTTATGGTGTTTTGGATGATTTTTTTGTGTGTTTACATCTTTCCTTCGGTTTAATGTGGAAATGGTTTCAATATCAGAATAATAGATATGAATATTGCAAAACACTAATTCACCCCCCCTTTCAATGTTCCTAGATTCCAACAATTTCTCCTCGACAATTGACATAATGGGAAATCCAAAGACAAGAACTAGCTATAGGATCAAAGCACAAATGAGGCAATTAGAACCCTAATTACCTATATTAAACCTTTAAAAACCCTAATTTTTACTTAGGGAACCTTCCTACATTCAAATTACGACTTCTTGGGAACATTAAAACAAGCAACGAGGGACCTATAGACCTAAATTTTCATCCTAGACACATCTGAACAAAAATAGAACAATGTCGTGAGCCTAACCTCAAAATTGAATTTTTTTACCAACCTCTCGAGGGGGCAGCATAGAGTCCTACCATCATTCCACTAAACAATGGGGCATAATTTTTTTTCAAAAACTTGATCTTAAAGTCGAATTCTATGAAACAAAGCAACCAATACTTTGTCCCAAAGAGGGGAAAAATGTAGACTTTTAAATTTGACTTAACACTTATCACACACCTTAAACAACATTCTCACATCATCGACATCATTATCATAAAAATATCACTACATTTCACATCTTTTTACATCAAGACCCTAATTTACCCTATTAATTGAATAATACAACATTATTTAATTAATTCACATTTCCATCATTTTTTACTAATTAAATAAATCCCATTTATTTAATGAAGTCCTAAAACCCTATTTCTGCTATTAATTGAATAAATACTACATTATTTAATTAATTCATGTTTCATCAATTTTCACCAATTAAGTAAATTATATTTATTTAATATAATCCTAATCCTTTATTCCTCCAAATTAGTCAGATAAACACCAATTATTTAATTACATCACTAAAAAACTTTATTCCCCTAAGTTAAATGAATTATTAAATCATAATAATTTAATTAACCCACTTTCCCTCCAAAAATTTGAATAATAAATCAAATTATTCAAAACATCATCAAAAATCAAATCAAACTAATGCAACTTTGTCTACAAAATTCAAATTTGATTTTCATGTTCAACTCCAAAATGAATTAAATTAGTTAAATCAACTAACAATTCATTCTCAACCATTTTTTTGATTGAGTAAATTACGATCTCTTAATTTTAGAATCTATTCCTAATAGATCAATCTATTTCTGATTGAGCAAATTATGATTCCCTAACTAATCAATCTATTTCTCAATCCCACTAATCATTCAATGTATTTCTTCAATAACACAAATTGTGCACTTGATTTTGCACAAATTTTTCATGTCTAAATCCTCTTGACACCCTTCAGCTGTTGATCTTAATTCAACATTTTTTAATCCTGATCATCAATTTAAAATCATATTTTCTATATAACAAACCTATTTTCTGAAAAATAAGGATCGAAGAGTCAACATAATTTGCACAATGAAGTACTGTTGACATTCACAACCACCATTAGAGCTTCAAAATTTCTTCAATCAACCAATCAAGCTATCACATTTATCAAAATATTTGGATAAAAACTATGGAAGCTTCACTGTGATATGAACTATGAGATGAAGATTGTCGGGGTGGACCGATTACACTTGATCCATGAAGAATTGAAACCTAAGGGAGCCACTAAGCATCAATATACCAAACAAGATCATTCAAAACTCAAAGTTAAACAAAGAATTTTACTGAAATTGAAAGCTACAAACTACGAAAATAGTTAAATTCCTACTTTAACCCATTTGAAACTTATCCTATTTTGGAATTGGTGTTGTGTTGATGTGGAACAACGATCCTTCCCCAATCCCATGATCAATGAGCTTGTTTTAGTCAGTTCTATGGAAGAGAATCAATGAAACCTTTGTGATGAAATGGACTAAAACTTGATTTATGCTTAATGAACATGATGCAAGCTAATTAAACATGATATTATGCTAAAAATGATCTAATTATGCAATTTCTAAGATACTCTAATCTATTTATATGGTAGAAGATGAAAGCCCTAATTCATACATATATTAGGATGGATGCATGGAAGCCATTAATGAATGCTCTAAGCTCTTTATGGAACTAAAATGAACTAAAACAATTTAAAAGTGAGTAAAATATGAGTGTGGATGCAATTTAATTCAACATCATAAGTTTTCAATTGAAATATGGATGAGATTCAACAACATAAGTTTTCTCTAAAAAAGATGGATCAATCCATTTGTCTCCAAATATTGATCTATTTATAGGAGAGAAAATGAGAAATGGAGGGTTGAGATCAAAAATATTAATCAATGGTCAAGGATGAAAGGAAGAGGAGGCATAGATCATGGATTCTCATCAACAGATGAGAACGCATAATGGGATTTAATCAAGGGTTCACACTTGCTTCAAACAAACACACTTATGACATGCACACATAGGTCAAAGGCGACTTGTTCAAAAGGTTAAAAGATAACTTGTAGCTCAAGTTACAAGGTAGCTTGCATTTGAAGCCAAGTGAAAATATCCTTTTTCAAATGATGGAGGAACAAGAATATTCTTTTGGAATATTTGCATGGGTGAGGAAAAAGGCATTTTGCAAATTAAAACAAAGTTTTAACTATGCAAAAAAGGGATAAGGAATATTCTATGGGAACATTCGCTTTGATTAGAGGAAAATAAGTTTAATTTCTAATTAAACAAGATTTAATTTATGCGATTAGGGGATTTGGAGGAATAAATTGATTTTCATTAAAATAAATGATTTAATGAATGGGAAGAGGGTGAGGTGACATTTAATTAAATAACAAGGTTATTTAATTAAATTAGAAGACTTAGAGAATTAAATTAAATATGTTGATTTTGTTTATTTTAATTAGATGAAATGTTAGCATGAAAGGGGGTGAATTAACCTGATTAAATGAATTAGGTTAATAGATGCAAATGATGCAATTAATTAATTAGCTAGGCTAATTTAATCAATTAAGTGAAAAGAGGATGGGTTTGAGGATGAAATAATTTTAGTTAGCTAATGTGATCCATCGAGACATTTTTGGGCTACATTTTCCCCCTCTTTCAAGCAGTGTACTCATTGCATTGGTTCAAAGACTAATGTTGATTCCGATATTGATTTTAATGTTGATGACAGTGCAAAAAAAATATTGATGATCTCTTTGAGATGTTGATAGCCAAGCTGAAGTTTTTTGATTTGATTGATTGATTGATAACATTGTTGATGATTCACAACAATGCAAGGATTATGTTGAAAACAATAAGGATTCATAGGGAAAGATATATCCCTATGATGATTGACTTGATAGATTGATCAAGATTTTCTAATAAGGCTAGGAACAAAATTCATTAGATAATTTGATATCGATATGATCAAAAGATGATTGGTTTCCCCCTTGAGAGATTGATTGGAGAATATAAGTGTTCTAATCGACCTCATGCTAGGTGAAATTCAGACTTATGCTTGAAATGCTTGAGATTTCAGGTTAATTTTGAATCAAAGAGCTACAAATTTGTAGATTGTTGAGCTAAAGATGATATAGATGCCCCATTGTACCCCAACAAAAGAGGGATTTCTGGTAAAGAGGATGAAAATAGTTCCTTGAAAGCTTAGATGTTGATGTAGACAAATTTCATGATGTATAGACAATCATCAGCTATGGGTAGCCTTATGTATATGTTGATGTAGATCACATAGATTTGATGCTTGGATAGAATTGTTAGTAAAGATAGTAGAATAAGAAGAATAATATGAATGGATTGACCATTGATTTTGATGGTTGCTTCAAAAGATCCAACAAGTCCATGATCCATTGAGACTTTATTAGAGATGGTGATGAGACAATACAAGATACAGGATGATGAGTTTTTCACATAGAAGGATTGGTAATTTTCATCATTCCTTATTATTTGATATAACACATATACACTATGCATCAAGGTATTGATAAACATGATGGAGTTGTATCTAGCATAATGGAATTTGAATCAAAAAACATATAGGATATTTCTTGTTCACATCTTGATATGTGGAAACCTCATTGGAATTTAAGTTAGAAGTTTAAAATATATTGGACCAAAGAATACAAAATAGTCAACAACATACCCTAAACGCCCTTCCTACACACAAATAAGTATGCACCAAGATTATATTATAAGAATACCAACAAGCATAGAAAATGAAAGATCATGATCAATGCCTCATTACTTTCTCTCTTAATAATTTTGATAGACATCATCGCGAGGTCCTCAGAATGGGTCATTAAGATAAATCATAAGAAAATATCAAAGATAAACAGTCAGTGTTATCTATATCTCTTTCCTTTTTTAATTTAGCTAAAGTGATAACTGATACTAATGCCCATTGTAGGAAGGATACATCCTATGAAATTTTTATCAGAGGTCGTTTGATGTTTAGAATGATGATGCTAAGATGAGCCATTGATACAAACTTCATTGACGTATTTACCTATGATCTTGAATTTAGATTTTGACAATTTAGGCTCTCATTTTATGAATTGATTCACTTGATTTCTATTTTTTTCACCAAAGGTTGAAGGTGATGCTTGATTTATTAGGGATGAAAGATTATTATGAGTGAAAGTGAGATGGGATGGGTAGTGATGGGTCTTTTAAAATTTGTCAAAATTTTGCCTGGTTTAGGCATGTTTGTTTACCTTTTATGTTTGGGGATCTAATGCTTAGGGTTTAGAGTTTTTTGTTACCCATGATAAAATTGGTTGGTACCTTTTAAATCCTCACATTATATTTTAGCATTGACCTATTATTATGGGTCACTGGTCTCTTAAGTCATCCAACTAAGCCTATTTTTTTTTGTTGTTATCGACCCCTTTTCACCTGACCTATCAGTCTTTTCTTTTTATTTGGGTGTTATTATTATTTTTCCTAAGTCGGGTGGTTTTTCCCTAGGTTTGAGTGGGCCTAGATTATTGTGCCTTTGAGGGTTTTTTTTGGTTGGCCCCACTATTATAATTATTTTTACTATGCATTTTGGATGACTGTCAGATCACGGGGTTTAGATCTAGACCGTTCCTCATGGACCTCGCAAGGTTTCCTGTTGATATCACTAAAGTGGTGCGAGGTGTGCGAGATGCCACCATCTATCAAGTACGGTAGAGTGGGGCCTATCCCAATGTGCCAGTAGTGACAAGTGGGTGTCTTTTCAACAGTGGATATTAAATGATGAGGATTAATGATGACCATACCTTGCAAGCCTCACATGAGCGGGTTAATGTTTTTGAAAATGCCGTGAGGTTTGTGAGCCAGTGACACGTGGCTTGACTCCATAGAACAAGGGAGCCAGGTGGGGCCTGCTGCTTGGTTGCAGGTTTCTTGATTGCGAGGGGTGTGATTGGATGATGTTTTTCCCAAGTGGTGATGTGGATTCTTCAATGATCATTGACTCAATTCGAGTCATCCAACTTGCCATGTTTTTCCACATCAATGGTTTGAATTCAAAGGGTTACAATTCACCCATGTGAGGATTATTTGCACTCTACAAGCTATTCTCATTAATGGTGTGGGTTTTTTAGTGGATCTCATCTTGATTTTTCTTTGCATGTGAGAAAAATTCACCTAAAAATGTAATGATGGGTTGTACACTATTTTCCATGAGCTCAAAATTTTTCTATGGTGGTGACGTTAGCCATTAATCGCTCATTTTCTTGTACTACAATTTGGGAAATTAATATTCTCTACACCGGCTTGCTCTATAAATGCTTGCTAATTTTCTCGTCAAAATCATCGGATTTTAAGTTTGTTTGCTTGCAAGAGATTGATTTTCTTGCTGAGTTTGAGCTAGCATCTTCAATGGATAATTTAGTAGTATGATGAAGTGCCAGAGTGAGTGTAAAGAATTTGCAACACAAGGAGAAACAAAGTGTTCCTAGTACTTCTGGAACGCTCAATCAAAGGGAGGAGATGAGGTCTGGACATTCCATGTTACCTATTGAGTTCTCTTTGGGCTCTGATGGTGAGGGGTCCAAAAATATATCGGACTACTATAGTTACCTTGTGGCCTTGATTGAACTCATGGGAGTTGACAAGGAGGTTCTCGCAGTTTCTCCAATTACTGCGATGGCACCGTGTAATGTTGCTAGATCTAGTGTTGGTACAAGAAGGGATAAAGAACTGGTCTCATTTCTTATTGAAATGAGAACCACGAGCGGTCACTTCTATCGAGGCTATGTGATTTCTTGGGGTGTTGGGAAATGAGTGGTGTTGCTAGGGTGGTGTTTTTTGTATTTTTTGGCTAGTTAAAATGGTCTAACTATTTTTTGGTTCCTCTATGCGTGTTGCAATCATTTTTTTGATGATGGGGAGTTTTTTGAAGTGAATTTGAATTTCATTTGGTTAAATTGAAATTCATTTTGAAATGAACAATGGAGCTCGATGCTTATTTCTCTCCTATTCTATAAAGGAGATTTCATGGCTCATTGATAAGGGTTAGATTTTTTGTATCGTAAGGCTTAGGTTGTGTACAAAAAGGTTATATTGTGGTAATTTGGAATGTTCTAGTTGGAAAATCATTCTATGTTGGGTGTTGTATAAAATAAGCATGCTATGATTTTATAATAACTGATATCAATAAATCTACAAAACTATTAAGACAATTTCTCTCCTGTGTACATATTATGGATTATGAATGGATTTATCAATTTATTCATTCAGTTTCAATGATATATTTGGATGTGTAGTTAGTTTTCTTGCTTTAACTTAATGAGTTAACCAAATTCTTGAAAAGGAATTACAGGTCTATGATAATGTGTTGAGGATTTACTAAGGAGTATTGTTTCAATTAATGGAAAATCTCATAATGTAAGGCATTAGAATGATGAATTCCATGATATTAGGGTTATGTTTTATATGACACCCACCCTGTTGGATGAGGTACCAGATAGGTCATTCCAAATCCTTTTTAGAAGTGCAAGATAATAGTCCTAAGTGTAAAGGTTCAAGATGTTGTCTAATCGAATTAATAAGAATGTATCTATGTGTAGAAGTGTTCTTGAGACATGAAGAATTTTTATGAACACATTTAGTAAAACCCTACTTGGTTTCACAAAGAAAAAAGTGTAGGAGATCTCATTATTTGACTGAATCTTGTTAGTTGGCCACTAAATTTGTTAATTCTTAAGTATAGGGAGTGGCAAACCCTTAGAGAACTACAAAGCCTTAGCTGGAAAAAAAACCAACATAATGGCGACTCTACTGGGGAGAATTTGTGAAAATTCTAATTGCAGAATCTAGCCTTAAGAGTCATTGCATAGAGTCAAATGATTTATCATTCTAAATTTAGTTCAAATACTAAAGGATTGTAACCCTTGAGGAAGATGTTTTTGTAGTGAGCCTAAAAGTTTTATAATCTATGGTGCTCCACTGGGGACAAGCTCAAAAGTTTTGGTTGTAGACAGTGTTGTTATATAGTCATTATAACCTTGAAATGTTACTTGTAACCCTAAGGTTAAACTTGATGGAATAGGTTTTCTGCCAGAGTCATTAGCTGAATGGTGACTTTATTGGTGAGAACTTCTAAGAAATTTACAAAAAAAGAGAGTGAAGAGAAAAACCATAGCAGTAGGAGGTGGCTTGCTAGGGTCATTAGTTTGGTGGATCTAAGATTTAAGTTTGGATGGTAAGAGGTTATGGATGTGGAATAGTTTGGTAGCAGTATGATCTCATAATATTCAAATGTGACTCTCTTCTAGATAAAGACCCAAAATGTGCTCAATCTTTTGAAGAAATAAAAGAATTTCGTTTTCTTTTGAAATTCAGTCCTTTGTTGAAGAGGCGATGAATCTGTCTGAAGAACCAATTGATACAAAAGGAAAAGTCCTAGATTTATAACATTTATAGTCAGGGAGACAAGGATAACAAGTGTTTCTTAATTTATAGGTATTCTTATTAATCTAAATAGGTCAATATTCTGATTATGAGAAACATCCGTAACTAGGGATGATTAATGGTTCCTCATTAGATGTTATAGCATTAAGAAAGGAATAGTGGTTAGTATTTCCATACTTCTAATAGTGTAATATGCAATATGATTTGAGAAGTATGATTATGTTGTGTAATGCCTCTCAAAGGCTCAAGGAATAAATATTGCAGTCAATTTTTAGAATCATGGTCGAATTAGTAAATGATGTATTTGATAACCATGTATAAAGTTGATAGTGATTGAATGGTTACAAGAAATTTTTAGTATGAGATGTCAAACATAAATATGCAAAGGGAACAATTTTCAATAAGGCCTTTCGGAGATCTTGTAATTCAAAGGTCTATGCCATTGGCTTTCAGTGGTATTAAGGGTTTCCTTAATTTAATTCCTAAGAAGATTAGGAAATATTTTCCTAAATACATAGGGAAAAGTGCAGAATCCACCTCTAAGCATCTGCAGGCTTTTATAGATTTGATGGGGGAATATGAGATAAATCATGAGGATGCTGTTATGAAATTGTTTGTTCAATCCTTGAAGGATGATGCTAGGGATTGGTTTTCATATTTTCCATCATGTTCTATAGCTTCATGGTGTCAGTTTATGATAGCCTTTGTGGAGCAATTTGGTGAAAGGGTAAATCCAAGTAGGGTGAGGAAACAATTTATGAAGATCTATATAAGTGAAAAAGAGTTGGTCCCTATTTTCAATCTTCGATTTGCAAAGGCTATCAGGGAAATCCTAGAAAGTATGTGGCCAAATGATGATGAATTCTTGGTTGTGTATCTTGGTGCATTTCACAGTAATATGGGATTCCTGTTAAGGGATAAAGAACTTGCAACATTACTTTAGGCATACCAAACTACCATGGACATTTTGAACAATTTGAAATAATCTATCATGAAAGGGTATCTAGCTGCAAGTGTGTTATTCCAACACAACTTATGCAAATGGAATTCAAGGATCAGGTAATGGAAATGATTGTCGAACTAACAATGATTTTGTTGTTATTATCTCTCCATCATCAAACTATGAAGATCATAGTGAGCCCCAAGTTGAATGTCAGCAATTTTTTAACATTGTTGATAAAAAGTCTTTTGTATAACAATTGTATGAAATGAAGAGACAAGAGGAATAATCTCCATATCAATTGATTTTGAGATTTTTGGATGCTTTGATAGAAATTCCCAAAGATTTGAGACTTGAGGAGTCCGTGTGCATTAATTTGTTTTCTGAGATTTATGAACCCAGGTTGAGTAATTTGGCAGAAGAATTGAATCCCTATAGCTCTGATCAAGTACCTGATTGGATAAAGATTGTGAAATCAGCCAATTATGGCTATCTACTAAATTTGGATTCTCAAAATAAAGATAATAGCTATCATATCAAAAGAAATCATACAACAATGCAAAAAAATGAAAATAATATGTCACAAATAGAAGTTCCATGTTGTATGGATAAGGATAAACATTGTGATTAGATAAAAATCAGTACATATGCACATACTTGCATCAACGAGGAAGATGATGACACATGGGATGATAACATAGTATATGTGCTAGTAATGCAACATGTCTGTTGTGTAAATTATGAGGAATTTGAAGAAAATAAGGTGTGTGTTCAATACTATGATCTAAAGAATAATATTGAAGGTAACCAACACATTGATGATCTTGACTGTTTGCATGAAGCTGAAATGGACTTGTTGTCACCCCTTGAAATGAGATTTTTTGAGGGTAGTAATGAAAGTGTGATTGATATTGCTAGTGAAAAATTTTCACCTTATAATGAAAGTGTCATTGATATTGTTGGTGAAATTTTTTTAGCTTGTGCTGAAATTTTCACTTATAAATTAACATATACAATAGATAGTTTTGAACATAAGGAGGCCAATGAACACCACTGTTTACCTATTGCCCTTATTGAAATTGGTTTAGTAGAGCTTGCCATTGAGGTTTTTTATTTGGAATTAGATGATGCAATGCATGAGGAAGTACATTGTGAGGGGTCTGAAATGAGTATGTTCATACATTTCCTAGAGCAAGAAGTGACTTATAATTCCCATTTCTATAATATCATGAAGTGTTCTAGGACATCTGAACACAACTATTGGAAATTAGGCTTATATTGTAATCATTAGGGTGAGGATTCCCCAAATCATGCATCTTCTATTTTATGAAACAATGGTTTATACAACATGCACAAAGTTTTCTACGAGAGTTTTTAGTTCGATGTGCAAACTGATTTTGATGCCATATTTTTTGATGCCAAGTTGTGTGATGTCAAGGATCAGATGGATTATGAATGTTTTTGTTTCTCATTTCTAGTGAAACATGACCAGAAGCAGCCTAAGGTAGAAGGTCACTATGATTATGAATTTCAGTTGATGATAGATTGCATATTGTAGATTGATAGAGTTATTGGTGGCATTGGAAAGCACAATGTTATAGTGGGACATGTCAATAACCAAGCTAATTTGTGGGCAGTTCATGATAGTTTTTACAAATTTCATCTACTCCAGGTAGTAGAGAATTTTTTTTTTTGACAGGGGTAAATTCTTATTTCCCTTGTTTGGGGGCCTAGGGCCACCAAGTTGGAGTTAAACAAGTTCCAATTTACAAACATGGTAAAGCATTTTTCAAGGTATTTGTGTGATTCAATGATCTGGTTTGTGAAACCAGAGATTCTAGAATCTGGCTATGCCCGCAAGGGGCATACTTCCCCAGTCAGAGCCATCCTTACGGGACTTTTAAAATTTGTCAAAATTTTGCCTGGTTTGGGCATGTTTATTTACCTTTTATGGTTGGGGATCTAATGCTTAGGGTTTAGGGTTTTTTGTTACCCATGATAAAATTGATTGGGACTTTTTAAACCCTCATGTTATATTTTAGAATTGACCTGTTATTGGGGATCACCGATCTCTTAATTCATCCAACTGAGCCTAATTTTTCATGTTGTTATCAACCCCTTTTCACCTAACCTATCAGTCTTTTCTTTCTATATGGGTGTTATTATTATTTTGCCTAAGTCAGGTGGTTTTTCCCTAGGTTTGGGTGGGCCTAGATTATTGTGCCTTTGAGGGTTTTTCCGGTCGGCCCCACTATTATAATTATTTTTCCTATGCAATCTAGTTGATTGTCAGATCACAAGGTTTAGATGTGGACTGTTCCTCATGGACCTCACAAGGTTTCTTGTTGATGTCACTAAAGTGGTGTGAAGTCTGCGAGATGTTGACACCTATCAAGTATGGTAGAGTGGGGCCTATTCCGATGTGCCAACACTGACAAGTGGGTGTATTTTCAATGGTGGATATTAAATGACGGGGATTAATGATGACCATCCCTTGTAGGCCTCACATGAGCTGATTAATATTTTTGAAAATTTTGTGAGGTTTGTGACCTGGTGACATGTGGCTTGGCTTCATAGAACAAGGGTTGGGTGGGGCCTGTTGCTCAGTCCTGGGTTTCCTGATTGTAAGGGGTGTGATTGACTGATGTTTTCCCTAGATGGTGATGTGGATTCTTCAACAATCATTGACTCAATTTGATTCTTCCAACTTGCTAGTTTTTTCCATAATGATGGTTTGAATTCAAAGGGTTACAATTCACCCATGTGATGCACTCTGCAAGCTATTCTCATTAATGGCATGGATTTTTCAGTGGATCTCATCCTGATTTTTCTTTGTGTGTGAGTGAAATTCACCTGAAAATGAAATGATGGGTTGTATGTTGTTTTCTATGAGCTCATAATTTTTATGTGGTGGTGACATCAGCCATTAATCACTCATTTTCTTGTACTACAATTTGGGCAAATAATATTCCCTACACCGGCTTGCTCTATAAATGCCTGCTAATTTGCTCATTAGAATCATCAGATTTTAAGTTTGTTTGCTTGTTGAGTTTGAGCTAGTGTCTTCAATGGATAAGTCAATAGTATGATGAAGTGCTAGAGTGAGTGTAAAGAATTTGCAACACAAGGAGAAAATAATTGTTCCTACTACTTTTGGAACAGTCACTAAAAGGGTGGAGACAAGGTCTGGATGTTCCACATAACCTATTGATCTCTCTTCGAGCTCTGATGGTGAGGGATCCAAAATTGATTTGGACTACCATAGTTACCTCGCGGCCTTGACTGAACTCATGGGAGTTGATGAGGAGGTGCTTGCAGCTTCTCAAATTACTGTGGTGGCACCATGTAATGTTGTTGGATTTAGTGTTGGCACAAGCAGGGGTAAAGAACTGGTCTCATTTCTTACTGAAGTGAGAACCAGGAGTGGTCACTTGTATTGGGGCCATGTGATTTCTCGGGGTGTTGGGAAATTAGTGGTGTTGCTAGGGCGGTGTTTTTTGTCTTTTTCGGCTGGTTACAGTGGTGTAACCATTTTTTGGTTCCTTTGTGCATATTGCAATAATTTTTTTGGTGATGGGGAGTTTTTTTTAAGTGAATTTGAATTTCATTTGGTTAAAGTGAAATTCATTTTGAAATGAATAATGGAGCTTGATGCTTGTTCCTCTTATGTTCTATAAAGGAGATTTCATGGCTCATTGTTAAGGGTCATATTCTTGTATTGTAAGGCTTAGGCTATGTACAAAAAGGTTATATTGTGTTATTTTGGAAGGTTCTAGTTGGAAAATCATTCCATGTCGAGTGTTATATAATATAAGCATTCTATGCTTTTATAATCATTGATATCAATAAATCTACAAAACATTTAAGAAAATTTCTCTCCTATGTACATATCATGGATTATGAATGGATTTATCAATGGTTTCTTCATTCAATTTCAATGGTATATTTGGATGTGTAGTTAGTTTTCTTTCTTTAACTTAATGAGTTAATCAAATTCTTGAAAATGAAATATAGGTCTATGATAATGTGTTGAGGATTTACTAAGGAGTATGGTTTTAATTAATGGAAAATCTCATAATGTAAGGCATTATAATGACGAGTTCCATGATATAAGGGTTATGTTTTATGTGACTCCTTCTCGGTTGGATGAGGCATTGGATAGTTCATTCCAGATCCTTTATAGAAATGTAGGACAGTAGTCCTAAGTGTAAAGGTTCAAGATCTGAATATTTTAAAAATCAAATTCTATCTCTCTTGAGATACAAACCTTGTATTAAGTCTTCTTTCCTAGCCTTATATAGTTGTTTTTATTCTTTGGTTTGCCAAAACCTAGATAGATGTTGTCTAATTGGATAAATAGGAATGTATCTGTGTGTAGAATTGTTCTTGAGGCATGAAGCATTTTTATGAACACATATAGGAAAACCCTCCTTGGTTTCACAGAGCCAAAAGTGTAGGAGATCTTAGTCTTCAACTGAATCTTGTCAGTTGGCCATTAACTTTGCGAATTCTTAAGTATAGGGAGTGGAAACCTTTTAGAGAATTACAAAGCCTTAGCTAGAAAAAATACCAATGGGTGGTTCTGGATTTTTTGGAATATTTCAATTTTTTTGGTATTTTGATTTTTTTTTTAGATTGTTTTGGTATTTTGAAAGTTTATGAAAATGTTTAAGGCTTTTCGAATTATTTGAGGCTTTTTAGGGTTTTCCAATGTTAGAGGATATTTATCTCTTTTGAATGTTTTTGAATGTTTTTGGTATTTTTTGATATTTGGATGTTTTGAGATTTTCATAATATTTGGATGTTTTGAGATTTTCAAAATATTTGGATGTTTTAAGATTTTTGGAATATTTGGGATTTTTGAGGAGTTTCGACCAAGAACCTAACCTAAAGACCCATCCCAGGGGTCTTGGGGGCTGATCCAAGATAAGCCTTGCCTACGTCATATACACAAAGACCATGTAGTTTGACTGACTCGACAAGATGAGAAATGCACAGGTGATGGAAAGTCAGTTTATTATGACAAATTCCTAAAGGACTAGCCTAGGGTGTCTCAGGGGCATATCAATGATGGCCTTTCCTAAGTTTAAGCATAGAGACGACGTAGTTCGACAAGGGAATCAATTTTTTGGATTTTCTATGTTTTGAACTTTAGGGATTTTGATTAATTTTGGATGTTTTGGATTTTAGCATTTACATTTTTGTGAATGTTTTTGGATTTTACATGTACAAGATTTTGATGTTTTTAGATTTTGATGAAGTTTTACAAATGATTTTGGGATTTTCAATGAGATTTTAAGGTAAACAATACCTAGATCATGATGTTGATGTCATGTTGTGAGATAAAATACATGGATCAAGAGTTATTTGAAAACAAGAGGGCAAGAACCTATCCCTAGTGTCTAGCAAGGTTTTATATATTAATGGACAAACCAAGATAGGTAATGCATATGCGAAGACTTTGATAGAGTTTTATCATGCTAGATATGGGCTATGGGACTTCACAAGATAAATTGGTAAAGATATTGTCAAAATTTGGCCATGAGTAGAGTGGAAGTATACACCAAATCTTTGTCAAGATCAAGATATAGTGGAATATCTGGATAAATCTGTATTGGATGGATGGAGAGAACATTGGATTTATCATGAAAAGGATGAGATTCTTCTATCTGAGAAGGATCATATAGATGCTCACTTTGACTCATGACACCTGTTTTCTAGGTTTTCATCATGGTACTTTCCCAAAGCCCCACTGAAGTGGTTTTCATTGGAGGATGATTTTTATTTTTACAATTTTTTGGAATTTTTACCCTCATGTTGAACCACCTAGTGGAGCTGATGTAGAGGCCATTGCCATAACATGCCAGCGATATTGTGCTTGATGAAGTTTCTTTGCTAAGATACTAGCACTTGAATACAATTTTAAAGAACTGAGGTTTTCCTTGTTTGTACTAAAATTAACCTTGTCTATGTGCACACATCACGATATGGTACCTTCAGAATCCTTATGATAAAGAGTAGTTGCTAACACACGATTAATGTGAGAACTTAAAATTGTGGATGGAGTGTATGGTGTCATGCATGAAGGAATATGAAATGGATTGGTTGATGGTTTGGATCATTTGACTCTCCAAACTTGGGAAGATGGGTGATGATGGATGGGGATGGAGGTTTTCATGGAATTAGGACCAACCGTTAGATATACTTTATTTCTTATTTGAGAAGCCATATTTTGTATTTGAGGATGCTTTTGATGGATACATTTCCCTTTTTTATTTTTCCCTATAGTTTCTTTGAATAATGGAGTTTTGGAGGGATTATTTTCATTATTTGTCTTTGGTATCCATTTGTATTTTCTCTTTCCTTTTTTCTTGATTGCTTCATTTTTATTTATGATATTTGCCTTGTTTTGATAGGAATTTTTCTTTTTATGTTGGTCCCAATTTGTGTATGAGATTATGGATTAATGCCAACTCAATATATGGCTAGTCATAGCATTGAAAGTATTTTCATCATAAGGATCAATTTTTCCCCATATGTTGATGTTTTTTGTAGACAAGATTGCCCTGACATTGTAGAGGTAT
The DNA here is from genome assembly GCA_007115665.2 of Sequoiadendron giganteum. Taxonomy (NCBI): domain Eukaryota; kingdom Viridiplantae; phylum Streptophyta; class Pinopsida; order Cupressales; family Cupressaceae; genus Sequoiadendron; species Sequoiadendron giganteum. The sequence goes on along the minus strand of CM021101.1, from coordinate 339,598,294 downwards.
TATCAATACCTAATCCTTTGCCTTGATAATGTATCCTCTGATCCATAGCCATTGAATATGACCTATCATCAACACATGATATTTCTATGGGTTTCTATTGTTCAGGATTATGAACTACTTGCTCTGGTTCCATGGCATCATTATTTGTTGATGCTGCTTCAAAATATGTTGATGTTGACTCAAAGTATGTTGATGCTAACTCAAAAGATGTCAATGATGCACAATCCTATTCAGGAATACGAATTGTTTTCTCTGATTCTATTGATGTTGTTTCAAAATATTTTGATGATGATTCAAAGGATGTTTTTTCTAAGTAAAAAATTTCGATGATGCACAATCACTATAAGAATCAAGAATCTCGACCATTGTTTTGTCTTGTAGGAATACCAAGAGAGGGAGACTCTTGTTTTGGATGAAGAATGTCTATATGTCCATCTGAAAGAAACATCTCAGGAGTGATATCAAGGACATCTTTGGAGTTTAAAATGGTTTGGAAGATGTCGGAAAACTCTGTGAAACTTTGGGATAAGGGTTCTTGATCCTGACTTGATTTAGAGTAACTTTCATTATCCTCAAGAGCCTTGGGTGGATGATATATCATCGGTAAAAGACTCTTCACAAACTTTTGTGGGTATGGGTGTAATATGGGATATTTATAGCTTGTTTGGAACTTATTCAACATTCCCAATCATTGAGTCATATGTGGGATATATATCACAATTTGATATCCACTTGATGTCATTAGTGTATAAAATAGTGCTAAACACTATTGGTGGGTTTGGGATTTGTCTTAAAATAGTATCTTGATGTATGTATGATTCCTCATGCTGTGATGAATAAATATGTCCCACCATGGTATCACAAGTGTGGTTTATGTTATATGAGGTTGATGCCTTTCTTGAATCTTTTTCTTTTGTATGGTCAAGCATAGGGTTTGTGTAAATTTTTAGATTTTCATTCCCCGATTTTTGATTGACATGAATGTCTCCTTGTTCAATAAGATCTTCTATTAGATATTTGAGTCTATTTTTTTTGTGTGTTTTATGACCTTTGTATCAGTGAAATTCATAAAATTGATCTTTTCTATAGCTATGAGGTTTGATTTGTGGCTCTTGATAATTGGATAAATCTAGGAATGTGATAAGATTATACTATATCAAGTGTCTTTGCACATCCACCATAGGTTCCCCTAAGGGAGTGAATTGTCATTTAGGAGGATTCTTTGTTCTTTGTTCTCCTTGTTTATTGTTTGTAGCATTTTTCATCGGTTGATTGTTCGTTGGTTGCACATATAGTTGTTGTGTGTTCATGGGTTGGGTGTTTTCTTGCCTATGAGTAGTTAAGATTACCTTTTCATCAACAACACCATCACTAGTAACATTCTTGTTCTTGGCCCAATAGTGGGGCTTGTCATTAAAACTAGTGGATGGGTAGTTGTCTCTATATATTTGTGTGTTTCCCTATGAGATTAGAGCTCTCTCGATGTTAAGGGCTCTAGGGACAAGATCATCATAATTGGTAATGCATTGAATTTTTAAATGGAAAGATAGATCTAGATCTAGATTTTCTATGATTATTCCCACTTGTTTCTCATTGGGAAGTGGTCACTTTCTTTTAGTAGCTCGTTGCCTCCATTGTTGCAATAAATTCGTGAACGATTCTCCTATGGTTTTTTTGAGAGTGTACAAATCTTCTAGACTAACGTCCATGTCAAGATTAAAGGAGAAGTGATCGATGAATTTATCAATGATTTCCTGGAAAGTTTGGATGCCTGGAGATAATTGAGAAAACCAATCCATGGTAGGATCTGTTAAAATTCTAGGGAAGAGGTATATTAAATAAGAATCAATTTAGGCCACCTCCATACACATGACATTAAACTCCTTGATATGGTCCACATGACTTCCTCTCCCTTTGTATTTATCAAATTTGGGGATTTCAAAACCAGGAGGGAATGTTACCATTGTGATGTTTTGATTGAATGGATATGGACATAGATTATGTGTATGGGGATTATTTGTCTTGCCCATTCATAAATATTGCATTTCGTGTGATAACGCTTTGAGTTGTGATGCTAGATTATCTTGTGGGTTTAGTGGAGGAACATATGTTGGGATGATGAATGGGTTGTACAGAGGATTTTGATATGATGATGTGTTGTATGGGGTGTATGGTGAAGGTGATTGGGGTGTGGATGTATATGTTCCCAACATATTTAGATTGAATTTTTTTTTGCTAAGGATTATAGTATAAACCTTGTTGTTGTTTTTGTGCAAGCATTTTTTGTTGTTGTGCGTATTCTTGAGAAAACAATGTTCATTGTTGGGCTTGTTGTTGTTGAGCTTGTTGTTACACAACTAAGGCAGATTTTTGGGCTTGATGTTGTTGTTGCCCTACTAAGGTGGCTTGTTGGATTTGTTGTTGTTGTTGCATTGCTAAGGATACTTTTTATTGTTGTTGTTGTTGTTGTTGTTGTGTTGTTGCTAAGGTTGCTTGCTATTATTGTTGCTATTGGTATGCCGCTAAGGCTTATTGATTTTTTTTTTGTTGTTATTACATGACTAAGGTATCTTGTTTGGATTTATGTTGTTGGACTACTTGTTGGTAAGGCTATTGTTCTTTTTGTCAAGCTAAGGTATTATTTTTCAATTTAGGACCAGTCAGTGGTTGGGACATCTATGATGGATTGTGGGTGTTGATGTTTTGGATGGGTAGTGAGTTTGTGATGAGAGGTTGGGAGTTTCCTTAGTTCAAAATTCCTTGTAAGATGGTGGATTGAGGTGGAGGAATGTAAGCTTGAGGTCCCATTTTATTTTACATGGTGAGAGGGCCGTGGGGAAAGATGACAATTCCATTGGATATTGCGATGGTAATAACATGTTAGGACCTTGAGTCCATTGATTTAAAAGGTCTCATTGACTGATGTATTAAGGATTTTACTATTTTATTTAAGGTGGGATCAAGGTATTACCTTGGTTGATGGGATTTTTAATCAAGGTGTTTTTTTAATTTGGGTCGATGATAGATGGGTTTGATGTGGATGGTGGATTGACTTGAGCAGCTTGGGTAACCATTTTTTTCAATGTGTCGATGGGGTTTCTAGAACCACTTTTCAAGGGTTGACTTTGTGTGAGAGTGTTAACTTGCCCTTGTTTCTGTGCTTGAAGCACTTGGTTCACATTACCTTATGTAACATTAGGAATACTTGTTGTATTTGTGATGATAGATGAATATGGTTGCACTCAAAATTTTGAGGTTATTGTGGCATCATGAAATGTAAGTGGTTTGGTAAAGGTTGGTGTCCAACTTGTGTTTTGGGGAAGTTTTTTGCTTAATGGAATGGTCATTATGTGAATACCCAAAGTTGTGTTTGTTCCTAGACATGAAGTGAGACCAAGGTTGGTTCATAGCCGATTTGTAAGACTAGATATTAAGGGTTGACTTGGCACAAGGGATGTAAATGAATTCAAGCCTTGTGTCAATGATTGTACAATAAAATATGGGTAAAATGGAGCTACATTTTCTAAGGCTTGATGTTCAATGATTTCTTCTCTAGTAAGTCCAAATGGGTTGTTCATGATGTCTTCAATCTCATATGGTCCTATCGGAGATGATGGTTTTTGTGATGGGGTGATTTGACTTCTCGGATTAAATTCTTGAGGATTTGGATCACTAATGGTAGATGAGACTTTGGTATTCTCCATGATTCTCTTTTTTTGTCATCTTGTTGTAACCATAGATTGTGGGTCAATGATGGGAGAGGTGTGTTGAGATTTGTAATGTTTTAACTCTCTAGCTGACTTAGATCTAGGTAGAAGAGGCACTCTAAGTATTTTGGGAGTGATGATGATAATGGGGGGTGAAAAGGTGGGTGATATGGAGAGGGATATTTGAAAAGATTTTGGGACAACACTTTTGATTTGAGTTTTATGTTTTTATGTTAGGATAAAGGATGTTTATGAACCTGAGAATCTTTAGGGTAGACTTGTGACCTTCAAGATAAACCAATTCAAGGATGATAACTAACTTAGCTAAGTGGATGGAAAATGATACATTTCACATACAAAATATCCAAGTTAGGGGTTGGTTTGATGGATGTTTAAGTCAAAATAGTGTTGGTATGTTCAAAAGTTTTGTAAAGAAAGGTGAGGTGAAGCATGCAATTTTAATGAAGGGGTGGATGAAATGTTTGACCCAATGTTGACCTAGAGTGAACCTTTTTTTTCCAAGACCAAGGTAGTGAGAAAAAAAAATACTTCTAAAGTGATAATACTTCAAGAACTCAATGATTTTGGTAAAACATGACTCAAATGATTTTGGAAATAGGGCCCAATGATTTTGGACTCAATGTTTGCAATGTTTTTCTTGTATGATAGTGGGCGTAAGGTTGGGTTGTTCAATTGGTGCGATTAATTGCCAAAATGGTCATGTGGGGTTTAATTATGTCAAGTTTATCTTGCTTAAGTGAATTGATTTAAGAAAAAATCTTCTTGATTAAGTTTCTAAACTAAACGTTTATGTCAAAATCTTATAACTTTCAAAATGTCCATTTCATGGAAATCGTGAGATTAGAGCCACAATTTCCTATATTGTCTTTGGGAAATATGGATTATGATTAAGTCAATATATTTAGAAGTCGCTAAGGATAGAAACCATTAGGGCAAGTAGTAATGTCAAAGATAAATCAAGAGGCATCCATATTTAAACCAAAGTGTTTGAAATTTTTAAGATAGTGAATGTTTGTTTTTGGAATGTTTTGGAACCAAGCAATTTATCAAACTGACTCACAATCACTTATAATCCTAGGTTTGAAATGGCTATACTCATTGAGTTCCCACTTGGATTTCTCCAAACACTAAACAATGTGAAAATTTAGAGATTTGGTGGTACTAGATCCCCTCCACAACACACAATTCTCGAGACCACCAAATCTCAAAATCCTTAAATTTTGAAGATCAAAAGAATTATTTTGTTTCTATAATTGAATAGTAAGAATGTGGGATGGCTTCAGAATGACCGTTCTTGCACCAACAACTATTAAGGATTTTTTTGGAGAGCTATCATGTATCACTTCCCATTGATCATAACTTTGATTGTAACCACACATTTATATCATGGTTTGGAAGATCTTGGATTTAACTCATTATTGTTTGGGTCATTTCATCCTTTCAAAGTGAGGAGGAAATTCCTCTAAAGGTGAACAATAGAAAGGAAGTACATCTGTAGTTCGATAGTCTTTGCTTGCATGAACAAAGAGAGAACAAATACCACGTATTTTTCTCACACTTGCAATAGGGGTTTAGTTTTAATCCAAATGGAAGATGTAGGTGATTTCCCAAAGTGTTGGAGAATGTTTTTGTTTCTCAAGGTCACCAAATGGCGTGAAATAATTGCATACACATTCACTAGCAATGTTGTAAATCACAAAACATAGCAAACAGTTGTAAATTTTAACCATTCAAAGTGGTGACGAGTTTGTTTTAAGCACTAAATGAAATATGAGGTTGCCTTGTTCAATTTTAAGCCCAAAGTAAAATGATGATGTGAAGGTTCAATTTTAGCCAACTTTGAAAGTGAATTTTAGGCCCAATTGAAAGCTAGTTATCCTAAGATTGTAAGGTTTTAAAACCCAATGGAAATTTAGTGGTCTTAAAACATAAACCAAAGCAGAATATGATGGGTTATAATTTCCCCACAAGTTTCAAAGCACTATTACAATAAATACAACTAAGAAAAAACAAAAATTAAAATTTTGAATTTTTTTGAGATTTTCTATGTCGTAGTAAATCGCATTTTTGAAGGCCTTCAAAGAAAAATTTAGGGTTGAAACTTGCATTGTTCCCTAAAAATTAATTGTCGAAGGTGCCAAATTTTTAGGAACTAAATTAGTACTCTTGGAGAGGTTTCTGAGGGTGCAAAAAAATTGAATTTTGACAACTGAGTAGAAAGTTATGACCCCAACAAGTTGGGGTAAATTTTTTCCTAGTTTTTCTCCAAATCTGAAAAACCAGCTAGTGTAAGGAGAAAAAACAAGAAGTTAGTGACATGTTAGAATTTAGATAATGTCAAAAACTTAAAGCACATGCTGAAAAATTAGTTTTTAAACTTCTTACCAGTGTTGGGTGTCGCTAAACACGATAGCATCACAATTTGAACTATGGGCATCACTGCTAGAAATAGCGTCATGATTTGAAATTTGAAAGAGTCAGTCACTCTGGTGAAGATGGGCGTCTCTGTTTGAACTTTTTGATACTTCCAGATTAATTTGGAGTCACCAGAATTAAATCAACATCACTGCATTAAATCGTCATCACTATTTCAAATCTAGTGGGCGTCGCTATATGGCGACACTTTACAAAGGGCATCTCTATTTATAGTTTTGGTGTTGTTGTAACCTTAAAAATATCCAATAAAAAATATTCGAGCTAAAAAATTGTTAAGTTAATGGTTTTCCCTTCTTCTAGCACCAGAATGTGAGATGAGGATTATCAGGGTGGACTGATTGTGCTTGATCCATGAAGAATTGAAGCCTAAGGGAGCCACTAAACCTCAATCTTCCAAACAAGATCATTCAAAACTCAAAGTTAAACTAAGCATTTTATTGAAATTGAAATCTAAAAACTATGAAAATAGTTAAATTCCTACTCTAACTCATTTGAAACTTATCTTGTTTTGGAATTGGTGTCGTGTTGATGTGGAACAATGAGCCTGTTTTAGTCGATTCTATGGAAGAGAAATCAATGAAACCTTTGTGATGAAATGGACTAAAAATTTATTTATGCTAAAATGAACATGATACAAGCTAATTAAACATGATATTATGCTAAAAATTATCTAATTATGCAATTTCTAATCTACTCTAAGCTATTTCTATGAAAAAAGATGAAAACCCTAATCCATATATAAACTAGGATGGATGCATGGAAGCCATTAATGGACTCTATAAGCTATTTATGCAACTAAAATAAACTAAAAAATTTATAAATGAGTAAAATATGAGTGTGGATGGAAGTTAATTCAACATCATAATTTTTCAATTGAAAGATGGATGAGATTCAATTGCATAAGTTTTCTCTGAAAAAGATGGATCGATCCATTTGTCTCCAAATAGTGAACTATTTATAGGAGAGTAAATGATAAATGGAGGGTTGAGATTAGAAAGATTAATCAACAGTCAAGGATGAAAGGAAGAGGAGGCATGGATCATGGATTCTCATCAAGAGATGATAATGTACAATGGGATTTAATCAAGGGTTCACACTTGCTTCAAACAAACACACTTTTGATCCTGCACACATAGTTCAAAGGTAACTTGTTCAAAAGGTTAAAAGATAACGTGTAGCTCAAATTACAAGGTAACTTACATTTGAATCCAAGTGAAAATATCCTTTTTCAAATGATGGAGGAATAAGAATATTCTTTTGGAATATTCCCATGAGTAAGGAAAAAGGCATTTTGCAAATTAAAATAATTTTTTAATTGTGCAAAAAGAGGATAAGGAATATTCTATTGGAATATTCCCTTTCATTAGAGGAAAATTAGTTTAATTGCTAATTAAACAAGATTTAATTTATGCAATTAGGGGATTTGGAGGAATAAAGTGATTTTCATTAAATTAAATGATTTAATGAATGATAAGAGAGTGTGATGATATTTAATTAAATAACTTAGGGTTATTTAATTTAATTAGATGAAATGTTAGCATGAAAGGGGATGAATTAACCTAATTGAATGAATTAGGTTAATAGATGCAAATGATGCAATTAATTAATTAGTTATGCTAATTTAATCAATTAAGCAAAAAGAGGATGGGTTTGAGGACAAAATGATATTAGTTAGCCAATGTGATCCATAGAGACATTTTTAGGTGTCTACACAAACAATCCAACATCAGAAAAACACACTCCAATATAAGATGGTAACACTTTACTTTTGTTTTCAATTCAAGTTGGTAATCATAGGATTTCCTAATATGTTTTCAATAGCTTAGTTTCATTTCATAAGTGTAGGATTAGATCTTAGGTTTATGTTCTTGATCTTAGATTAGATTCTAATTCCAATTGCATTTCTCTTGTTTAGCATCTATGATTTTCCCCCTCACACAATTGTGATTAAATATGAGACATGTATTTTGAAGTATTTCATCCCCTTAAGACATCCATTGGTGAAGATGTTTGCTATTATTTGATTTGTATTTTGAAATCATTTGGTTTCAGATGATGCAAATTACATGGAAACTTGTAGATTAACTTAGTTGTCTCTTCTGATAGAGGATGTGAATCCCATTCCAACAAATAGGTGTAGAAGAAAGGGTGGACATAGAGGAAGAAGGTTGTAGTATTTTTGTTGAATGTTATTATTTTTTTTTGATAACTTATAAATTAGTTTTTTTTGTGGAACATGAGGTCAAGAGGAATTTTTTGTTCTTAATTTTTCTCTATCACTTTGCATGATTTATAAATACAAGAGTACATTATTTAATTTCAAAACTTTAGCCTATTTTTGGATAATTAAGTTGTATGATTGTTCTTTAATTTTATGTTGTAAAATAACTAGGAAATATGGTGTATACTTATAGAACATTTTTTTTGGAAAAAATTGATGCATTTTGATTGGTATTCATGTTTAGTTTATAGAATTTATTAATGATTTTGTTCTCTAATCTTATGGTATTGTTTATTTCTTAAAATTTCACCCTTTTTGGTAAATAAATGGATTGCTTTTGTTTGTAGACTATGATTTATTTTCTTATTTTATTAGATAACTTGTGTATTAAGACCCCTTAAGACATCCTACTAGGACCCCTTAAGACATCTTATTTGGACATGAGTTAAATAAGTTCACTGACTAATTATCACTAATTATTTAATTTATATCATGTATATCATATATGGATCACTAAATTTGTAAAGTACAAATATTGAAATGTCCTATTAATTTCAACTTTAATTTCATATTTGTATTTAATTTCACATTAGTGTTTTATTAATGTCTTGACTATGAATCTTTTGAAAAGTACAAATATGTCCTATTAATTACATATTAAAATTTCACATAAAGTGCATAAATGTACATGTGTAAATTAAAATTAAATAATAATAAAGTCCATTATTTACAATATATTAAGTCCATGAAACCAATATATATTAAGTCCATCAGAGTACAACCCATGAAATAAAGTCCATGAAAAAAATAATAAGTCCATGAGAAACTAAATATGTAGTCCATGAAATAATCAAATACAACCCATAAAATGATGTCTAACTCATAGCATCTCTATAATCAAGACACCTCTTCACACCATGTGGACTACGTTGATGACCTGAACCACTTTGTACAAGAGAAAGATGAAATCATATGTAAGATGATTAAAAATGATTTAATGATAATTCAATTTATAATTAATCATAAAATTAAATTACTATGAAATTTGGCTCTAGATGCTCTAGTGCACCTAGACCAACCTCTAAATTCTTTGAATCAATCTACATATACAAGAGAAATAAATTTGAAATTAGATGTAAGTCTACAATTAAAAATGATTTAATTCAATTTCGTTTATAATTTATCGTATTTAAATTGTATCATAAGAGGTTGTGCAGCCTCTATTCCAAGACATGTTTGTAGATGGTCATCTACAAGATGTTTCTCATGCTATAAAAGAAAAATAATTTAACATGTATGAGCTCATATATATATATATATATATATATATATATATATATATATATATATATATATTCAATTTTAAATTTAATTAAAGTTATTCACAATGTATAAGTTGTAATTGACTTTAAATATAATAAGAAAATTAAAATTCCATGATATCTAGTTGTTTTTCATGTCCTCCTTGAGTTGTAACTATGACCGAGTCAAGGAAAAAGTGACACTAACAAATTCCTACAAGGTCAACTTTAAAGAATGCATACTTGAAAATCAGATGCCTCATGAGTAGCTGCTACATCTAATGTTTTCCTTATCCCCATTCTTATTTTCATGTCAACCTAGACATGCATATAGATAGTTAACAATTATAATATTTACAAGTGTACATGCACATTTGATATATAGTGAATTCAAAATTTATAATTGTAACTATAGTAATGTAAGTTAAATAATTCACAGTGCAAATCTACTTGCCCCTGATCTGAGACGCTTGATAGTGGATGAGCACTCAACAACCCCTCGGGTGGAATTGACATGGAATTTGATTAAGTCCCCTAAACCAACATAAATATTTAAATCATATGTTCATGATTGAATTATAAATTAAAAAGTCAAGTTAAAAAATTGTTTTATATATAATTAAAAAAATTAAAATCAAAATACCCCATAAGGGTTGTCGACTTAGACTAGTGTTGACATATGTAATCGAGGTGCAAATGATTGCCCTATTGTTAGTTTCATCTAGACCAAATAGTTTGATTGTTAAAATTCATTGCAATTTTTTTGATATATATGTTCATTAAAATTCTTATAAACTCAACATGTAGATGCATATTTGTACCTATGTTGCACTACCCTCAAGGTGATTCTCTATAGTAAGAAATTATATGAATGAACTGATACAACTAGATGTTCCACCAGAATCTCCACTTCTACTCGAACTGGGTGTGGCCTGATCAGGTCCATAGCATAATTGATGGAAACTAGTACATACATGTGATGTTTGCACTCATGGAGTGGTACTAGGACCAACTCCATGGAACACTCCTCCATCATCATGGTCTCTAGGCTCCCCAGCCACCATAATAGAAGCATGTTTATCAAGGTCTCTTGTGAGTGTTCTCAAGGATCCTAATGTGGATATCATTGCACGTTGATTCATAGGTGCTGGAATGGCAAGACCAAGAAGAGAAACAAGTGGTTGTGCATGCATGGGGAATTGGGGATCAAACCTTTCCCCCAACCTTTGTTGTGGCATGTCACCACCAACACCCTGAAATTATTTAAAATCAAAATAATTAGGATTTTCCCCCCAAAAAAAATCTACATATAATTTCCTCAAAAATTATAATGGGACCTCCAAATTAGCATGTGGTAGATTGTCAAATACCATCCACCATTGATTTTAAAAAATCACACTCATTTGTGGTTGTATACACCACCTCATGGATATTCTAGATTTAGTTGCAAGAATGGGATGGTGAGTATTAGGGTCAATAAAATAAGATGTTAGATGGGATTTTGTTACTTTTTAGGTCTAAAATATGTTTATATGAGAGACCATCTACATAAATTCATCTCATCTCCTCTCCATCTCATCGATGCCTATCTAAGTCACAATCAATAGACCTAATGGCATCGACAATGTTTTGCATTGCAAATGAAAAATGTCTCACTTGTGGTGGAATCAATGTTTCATTTTTCATAGGATTGATCTAGTTTAGAATGGATGCCACATATTCATTGATGCATGCTCGCAAGCAAGCCTCATTTGATCCAATAGGTGGTGGAGGTGGGATATGAGGTGGAGGGGGTGGAGGGGGAGGTGGAGAGGGTGGAGGTGGAGGGCATGGAGGTGGATTAATGATATCATCAATGCCAAATTTATCTATGATATCCATATAAGTGTTCACCTACATTAAATTATACAAAATTAGCATACAAACTTACAAAATTACAAGAAATAGTTAAATTTTAAACATACTTAAAAATTTGTTTATATAACATGTGCATATTTATACATACACATACATACATTAGTTCAACTTGAGCATGTGCATATAAATTTCAAAATTTAAGATGTACATACATTTAAAATAAGAATATGATGCATAATGCATGCATACATCATTCAACCAAACTATGTGTACATACATTTATTTCAAAGTTTTAAGATGTACATACATTTAAAATAAAAAATACGATGCATAATGCATGCATACATCATTCAACTAAACTATGTGTGTTGGATTTTGTGGTTGCCATTGATGTTAACTCTATTAGCATTAATGATTCTGAATGTTGTATATGTCGAGGATATTGAGAAAATTAGAATAAATATGTTGTAGGTAGTCTGTGAAGCTATGTTGATCTGAATGGTGGAAAGTTGTGTATGTTGATAATCAGAAGCCACACTTCCAATGGTTTTTTGCTGAGCCTATCTAGTATGTTGTTTGAAAGTTTCAGTGGTATGCATCAAGTTTGGTGTGAGTTATAAGTTTATGAGTTTCTATAGTTATTTTGTTACTGTATTAGGTGTTTCTAGAAGAAGAGAATGCAATTTTGGTAAATTGAATTGTTGTGTATACTGTTATGATGTTCAATGATGTTTCTAGATCATGATATATTTGTGGTGTGTCTACATTGATCGATGTGCTTTTGATCAAATATTTTCCTTTGTGTTTGAGGTTTTCATGTTCTTGGCCGACATGATGGTGGTACCGTGTTGCGGATCCTTATGGATTAAGTTTTTATTGTTTGGAATGTTCGAGGATATTGATTTATCTCTTTATTATGATGTGACTGACTTATGTTGGTGCGCATTGAGATTTATTCATGAATTGGGGCTGACGGTTGTAATATATTCTTTTATTTGTTGTTGACAAAGTTGTTGATGTAAATTAATGTAGCGGATATATCAGAGCGATTGTTTCTTCATTTTGAAGTGTGTTTTTTTATGTGTATACTTAGTGAATGTAGGAAAAATGTGTGAATAAAGATCAAATCATTTTATTTCAAAGAAGAGTGTGAACAAGATTGAGTGAAGTGTGAAGAAGTTCTTTTGTGCCTAACCAAAACTATCATCAAAATTTTGTAGAAGCTAATTTCTCATTTCAACCTCATCAGATGGATTTAATTTGATTGTTCTATGTAAGGCAGTGAGACTTCCCTTTGAGCAGTGAGCTCTAGGAAGTGTGTCTAAATGCATGCGCATTCCCTATTTATTTTTCATTATACTTCTAACAGGTTATACTAATGTGGACTAACATACACCATGGTTTTTCCCCTAATAGGGTTTCCATGTATAAAATCTTGGTGTTCATGTTTTTCTAATGTGTTTTTGATTTATGCTTTCACTATTAATTATCAGATCTAAGATTAAAGGTTGATACAAGAAGGATAGTGCCAAATTTGATGGTACAAATTACTCTTTGTGGAAAGTCAAAATGGAGTTTCATTTGAAGTGCATTAGTGAAACCTTTTGGAAGATTA